>JANIHY010000003.1:25372555-25386695 GCA_027479065.1 Erythroxylum brevipes
ACTTTAATTAAAAAAATATTAATTATTTAATAAAATATTTTATCAATTTTAAAAGAGTTTAATTAATTACTAATTCCATTCCAATTGAACTATCTTTAATTTTAATCTAACTAAGAAAAATAATTAATTCAACCATAAAACTGATTTAATTTCTAAAACAATTTGAAGATTGTGTTTGATATTGTAACTTATTCTAATTTGTATTCAAAATTAGGTTACTTTAACCCAATTTACAAAGAGTCTCTTATTCCAACTTAAGTTCAGGTATCTTTATTACCAAAAAATCCCCTTATTCCAGATGTAGAATAATTTAGCCGATGTCCAAACAAGCTTTAATGTTTGTTTATGTTTTCAGAAGAATATCCAAATTACCTACCTCATTCTGGTAGTCTACGCTGGTTTTTACCGTTGCTAGATTTCAGAACATGGCGGCAATTGTCGGTTGTTATAATTCTTTCAGGTCTAAGATGTTGAATTCCCACTAAAAGAACTTCAATTGCAATTATAGTAATTGATTAACGATGGTGGTTGGAAATCATCTGTGTACACATTAAATCTGATTTTAAAATTAGAATTTGCAATATTTACAGAATCAATTCTAGAAATAACAATCAAACGATATCACTGTTAAAAGATTAGGACAAAAGATAAATTAAATCTTTTATAATTTCTGGTAATTTATAACTTAATTAAAATTCAAAGATGATAAAATATGAAATACAAATCGTACCATATTATAAATATGAAATCATATAATTCCTCTAAAATATTATACATGCTCATGTTACCAATTACAAGTTGCCACAAACACATATACAGAAAAAGGAAATCAGGAATCGGTAACAACAGCATAGATGCAAGTTACAAACTTTATAGAGATAAAAGATTTGCAATCTTTATCAACAATATGAGTGTAATCAAAAGTTGCACCGAGGAGGTGAAGCAGGTTGGAAAAGTTAGGCACAAGTATTTCTACACTCTTAACGTATTCATGGGGCCTGCCGGTGAGATGGCGACGGGGATGCATTAGGTGTAAAATGAAGAGGGGAGTGATGCTTTCTCAATAGGGACTTCCGGACAGGTGACTGATCTGTTGTACGATTCAAGTGTGAAAGTTTGGAAGCACTTTTTGGAGCTTCAATTTCTTCCAGTGTAGCTAATACCTCAGACATAGGAGGCCTCACCTTAGCTTCATTGTTTAGGCACTGTAAGGCTACGTTTGATGCCATAAAGGAACCTTTTTGAGGATACTGCCCCCCCAACTTGGTGTCCATAATCCGGAATACTTTCCTTTTGTCACCCAGATAGGGTCTCGCCCACTCTACCAAATTCTGCTCCAAACCAACCTTTGTTGTATCAATAGCACGTCTCCCTGATAGTAGTTCAAGTAGCACAACCCCAAAGCTATATACGTCACTTTTGGCTGACAACCGACCTGTTTGCGTTGCACAAACGAAGCTACATTAGACAAATAAGTTGGTTCAAATTTGCAACAAATCCATGCACAGCATGGGTTGCAAATCATCTGTGTACACATTAAATCAGAGCAAATACATACTCCATGGCAATTTAGAACACAAAGACATCATCATAATGGACTAGAAAAGAATAATGAAGTCCATTGTCAAACGTCACCACAAAGATGCAGATCTTTCCTTTGAAAGCAATGGTAGGACCCCTCCAATTCTATAAGAGCGAATTTTGCCACCCATATGACTATGATATTTTAATTACTAGGCTAGGTCTCTGAAATATTTAAGCGACGTAACCTAAAACCTTGCCTTTTCAACATCATTCAGCAATAACACAATCTTCCCTAAAATCTATCATTCCAAAACAAAGTTTCTTTTGGAAAGGTTTGGGCATCAAATAGGGATAAACAAGTCATCCACCAACCGTCATTACTTGAAGGTCTACCTAGATTGTCCTCGATGGGATGGCTTGCTTAAGATATAAATACTTAATTCACAAAAAAGAAAAAGTCTTATCAACAACTTAGCTTTTTTGTATCACAATTTAGGAAATAACAGTAATTAAGCAGTTAAAAAAGCTTCAAAAATACACGGAAAACGCACTATTACTTGAAAAGAGAACAATTGACAGACCTGTGGCAACATATTCAGGAGCTGCATACCCTTGAGTACCCATAACTTGAGTCGACACATGAGTTCTATCACCAGTAGGGCCTGCTTTGGCCAAACCAAAATCAGAAAGTTTTGCATTGAATTCCTACAAGCCAAAGCATTTTAATGTCGAATTACTATTTTATTTCATAGGAAGAAGAATGAAATGCAAGTTCAAGAAGAAAAGGAAAAGAATATGAAGAAGGACATGAACTCTTCGACTTTATGCTATCATACTGCATCAAGAAGAATATTTGAAGCCTTGAAATCACGGTAGATAACTTGGGACTCTGCATCATGAAGGAAAGAGAGCCCTCTAGCAGCACCTATGGCAACTTTCATTCTCACCGCCCACGATAGTGGTTGTGGTCCCACTGAAAAACAAAATTAGTATCAAGGTCTCCTGATGTTTATTGTTCAGACAATATTTTCATAATTTCTGCACTTCATAACAGCCCTACTTACGCAAAATATAGGACAGCTCAAGTCAAAAATTTGCTGCAGTTAATTTTCCCAATTTAGGTCTTACAGAACAGCCTTTAAATCACCGCACAAGAAAAATTAACCATTTCTATCTGCTACTGCTTGTTATCCATATTTGGTCTGCACCCAAATGAAAGCAGCTACTTGCATCCTTACAAATTTATGAAGCTGGAAGGAGCTGCTAAAACCCCAAACACTAGGGAGAAAAGTACAAATTAGACAAGGGGAGCCTTAGTTCTAGTTACCTAGTTGGATAGACAACTACTTATAAAGGCAATGATTACTTGCCATCCAGGAGGATTAGTCACACTAGTGCCCTAGTTGGATAGGCAATTACTTATAAAGGCGATGATTACTTGCCATCCAGGACGATTAGCCACAATAGTGCCAAGAAATAGCCCAAACTTAAACGCAAAGGAGCTCCAGGAATTTTTCAGCTAACAGATTCATACACAGAAAGGAAATTCGGAAGTTTAATGGATGATCCCCTAATCAAGGATGGTCTCCTGGCCACCATGACTATCAAAGACTCTACTTTCCTCTTTATGAATGGGGTAAATTACTGCCCATGCATGATGGAAATATGTTTATCTATCCACAGGGAAACAGAAAAAGGCGCAAGAAATAGTGATAAGCAAAATAAAAGATAAATGGGCAGATTAAACACTTTATTGTGTAAGAAAATAGAATAGCATATTGCCTTCTTGTATTCCTGTTTCTTGACAAACATAGAAGGAGAAATATTGGAAGGAAATTAGCTTAAAGAAAGGATAATGTAGGGGAAAAAGTATTCCAAGTAAACACAGAGTTACTTACTTCTAAATAGATGGTTTTCTAAACTCCCTTTAGGCATGAACTCATAGACTAAAAGCCTGTTTTCACCTTCCAAGCAATACCCAATCAGTTTCACAAGATTTGGGTGATGAAGTTGCCCAAGATAATTAACCTCTGTCTGTTAAAAAATTTACCCATTACAAAATAAAGGACATACGTAATATGAAAAGTACTTTACCAATCACAAAATAAAGGACATATGTAATATGAAAAGTACTTTTTAAAAGAATAAGAAACTTACCAACCACTCCTTATGGCCCTGAAAACCATCAGGTTTCAACTTCTTAACCGCAACAACCATTCCCAAACCAGGCTTTGCAGCTGTCAACGTATTTTCATCAATCCAACCTTTGAAAACATAACCAAATCCACCTTCACCAAGAAGACTGTCAGGACGGAAGTTTCTAGTGGCATTTTTTAGCTCATTGAATGTGAAACCTTTTAAATTTGGTGACCCCAATATTTCACCTTCAGTCCTTGGTGTGGGAAGGTTTTCAGAATTGCTCGCTCCACTGTATGACGAAATGGTCAAAGAGGAAGGAACTGAAGAACGACTAGTTTTAGTTGATGGTCTTGAAGCACCTGATACTCGCAATAACAGAAAGTGGAGCAAGGTTTCAACTTTGATACCAAATTACAAAAAAATTGGGAAAGCTATCTACAAACTTGCAGGTAGGTCCTACTTCATAACCTACACTACAGCCCAGGTAACAAGTATGCAAAAGAAGTTTTAACCATCAGGACCTGGTTCCATCTTCTCAGAGCTTAAAGCTTAGTAAAACTAAAACAGCTAGATCTTAAAGCAATGACAACATTTCTGGAAGATAAGATCTTAATTATGTGCAGATCCTAGCATGGACGAGTATGTGAAAAATAAACTCCTTCTGCATATGTAACCTCAGTTGCCAACAATTGATGAAGAAAGCCTACCAGGGGAAAAGGGCATAGCTAAAAAAATGCAAAAAGAAAAAAAGAAAGAAAGAAAGAAAGAGCAACTCCAGAACAGTTGAAAGAAAGAAATGACGTAAACATAACAGATTCTTTTATATAATTTATATTTATAGGAGTTTCTTTGTAGAAGAGTTTAAACTACCAAAAAAAAAGTCCTTATAAAAATAATATTGAATTACAATTCGGTATGTTTTTATCTTGAGCTTTAGTTTTGTACCATAATTAAAGTTTTTTTAATCAGTTATTAGGATCAATAAGGTTTAGCTTCATAGTTATGTTTAGTAAAAATCTAAAACCCGCAAAAGTACAGATTGCTACCAAATGAAGACAGAGAGTTCTGCTTCAGATAAATGATTGAAAAGGGTGCCCAACAACAAAATCAACCCAAAATCTACAGGCATAAGGTTCAAAAATTAAAATCATCACCGTAAGAAACGAGCCATACCCAACAAAGAAAACCACACAATGAAAGCAGAAGTCAAGCAATCCTGAACTTTTAGACAAAAACCATAAAGCACGAAGCTTGCGAAATATCAAGCAAAACCGATTTAACACAAGCACCCGAGAAGCAAGGCACAAAGAAAAAAAAAAAGGTAGAGCAAAGGAAACCAGTAACAAAGAGAGGGGGCTACCAGAGGGAGTATGCGAGCTCTGGGTGGCGTCTACTTTTAAGGCAGAAGACTTTAAGCAGTTGCCCATACCGGCGACGCTCTTCAACTTAAGTTTCTGGTGTTCTAACTTCAAACAATGAAAGAAATTGAAGACCCATATCATAAAACTCCAGAAGCCAGTCGAAGTAAAACCCGTGCAAATTGACCAAGTGGGATTCTTTCTCGGTTTGATCCAGGTGGAAGATACACTATGCTACACAACACGATAAAACACATAGCTGACGCTCTACAAAGTACAAACCGTCCTTTGAATACGTATGCGCCAGCCGTTGCCTTATAGTCAGCCGGCGCTCTGTTTGGGTATATTTCAGTTTACGTTAATGCCCTTGTGTGATATTCGTGTGGACTGAGATTGAGAATTTCATTAGATGCTTTTCAGCCCCTTTCTTTCTTCTTAATAATAATATTATTAATATAATTTAAGGCAACAACCCCTTAGTGGAGGAGCTAAGCAAGGGGACAACGGGTAGGAGAAATAGAAGTTTGGGTTCTAAAAGGCTTTGATGTTTTTCATATTTTACAAGAGATGCTTATTTATAAATATGATGATATTAGAGCTCGTCAAGAAGTGCTTGGTACTACAATCATTGGAGGAACAATCTCTAATCCTAAGGATGCTCCAGAATCTTTTCGATTGCTCATTCGAGAACTACGATTTTTGGCTTTGAAACTGAACCATTTCCTTATATCTGAGAAGAACTTCGAAATTAATAGAAAGGAAGCTTAATCGGAATGAATCAGAATTTTTCTTCTATGATCGATCGGTATAAACATCAACAATTCCGAATTGGATCGGTTTCACCTCAACAAATAAGTGTTTGGGCCAAGAAATACGATATGACACATCTCGTGTTCTTTTTTAAGATTAAATAATCTCCTATTAATTTTCACCTTAACATATTTTATTAGACTTTTAAATAAACACATTCTTAAGTCTTAACCACAAAACTACTATAATATAATAAAATAACTTAGCTGAATTTTATGTATTAAAATTTAAAAAATATATAGTTTCAACTCTAAATAACAAATTTGATGTATATTTATATTAAATAATATAAAAAAATTAACAAACTTTGAATGTATGTGATATTTTCAACCTCTAACTAGTTGAGGATAGTCGTCAAACCACGGAAGCATCCACCTTTGGTCTACCATTACCACCTATGGTCTACGCTAATGCACATTAATTTTCACGCAAAGTAGTTGACAGGAATTTGATCATGTCAGTCTGACTCTGACGTCTGACCCTCCTCATCAAAAATTAAAATTTTATATTATAGAAAAACCTATAAACATATTTCCTTACCAATTGATGCAATATTACAAGGGATGGTTTCTATATTTTAACTTTCAGGACAAAAATAAGCTCAGCTCTTTGTTGTGTATAATCTTGAACTCATTGTAATATTGGTTTAGATGAATATTTTTCTTTTATTTTTTTAAAAAAGCTTAGCTCAGTTTGTACTCAAAAATTAATTTTTCTCAAATTTAAGTGAAAAGTTTTTACGTAAAGTTTGAGAATTTCTCAACCCTTCTTACATGGCACAATTATGCATGTGAATGTGGACTGGACTGGACTGGAGATAAGTCAGAGGTTCGACTTTGACTAGTCGGGTAATCTTTAAAAGACTTTTTCTTTGATTCCTATATTTCTGTCTTGGGTCAAAAATTCCAGTACAAACTCTATTCTTTTTATTTATTTATTTAATGCAAGTGTTAGACAATTGGGCTAGAATCATACTAATAAGTTGTCAAGTCTTTCAACACACACAAGGCTAAATTGGTTTGAATTACATTTAAGAGTCTTGAAACGTGGCCTGACCTCATATTTCCCATATACAACTTCCACAGGACCACAGCCTTGGGTGATCCGTCATGTGCCCTCTTTTATGGTTAACCCATGACACTTTCACATAATAATGTTTTGAGTTAAAGATTGAAACTTGAAGTGAGATGTTCGAACACTCTCGTGGTCCATACGATTCACAACCATCTCAACATTTCTGTAGTTGCCTGTTATCTCTTTAATGAACAAAGCAATATATGGACAGTTATAAGTTATTTTTGGGTCCTTGACTTTCTACTTTCGTTTTAAGAAAAAAATTACACCTTTAACTTGAGAAATTGAGATATTAGAATATTTAGAAATATTTCATTCATCAGTGGGATTTAATCAGTGGATAGAACTTTTCTAGAAGGCAATAGCTGGAGGTATGGTTTGTTTCGGTTATGCTTTCGCCTATGTTTTGATATATCTATATATATATATACATGAGGATTTGTGAAATGTAGGTAAATGAATTATTCTAACATTTAGCATCAGAGCCTTACTGTATGCCTTTGCTTAGTGTATGCGCTGGTTCCTTTATTTGTTAAACATATGCTCTTTTTTGTTTTTGTGGAGACTGAATATGCATGTGCGAGGAAGAGTTGGACGTTGGTGTGTATGTGGCACGTTATGGTTGTGTTTTGGCATATCATGCTGCACGGTGCACCAACTGAAGGCGTGATGCATGTCGAGAGGATGGAAGCCATTAGGTTGCATGGCGGTTTTGGACATCGCCATCTATGCAACGTGCATTTCGTTTCTTCCCCTGGGTTTGTCATGATCATCGTTGGCTCATCATCGTCTTTCCACTCTCCAACAATGTCTCTTCCGTACGTCTGACCAACCTCTACTTCGGGTCGAAATTGGGTCACACCGACCTGGTTGGAGTTTGAAGATGAATGTTATGTTTTTTTAAAAAAATTTTAAAATCTTAATTAATTAAATAATAATTAATTAAGTTAAAGTTTTAGTTCTTTTTTAGTTAATTAAACACTTAACCTAATTTTTGTGATTTTTAAATATAAAAATGTTCTTTGGAATTAATATTTTTGTGAATATTAATTATGTTAATTTGTATGTCTAATATATTAAGTAGTATGCATTTAAAATTGTATGATTAATATTTGTATTAAATTAAAGTTGTTTATTTGTTAAATAACTATTTGCACATATTATATATGTAACTAACTGAAAATTGTATGTATAAATTTATGAACACTATACATGCAAAAGTAGATTGAATAATTTGTGCATTATATTACTTGATTTATTTGCATTATTAATTATTTGATGCAATATTTAGTTTAATTATGATTAAAGTAATGTGAGGTGATTCATATAATTTTAATTAATTAGAGAATAGTCACATCATCTTCAATTGATTAAAATTATATATTTAAGTTTATGGATCACTGTAAACATTAGTTGTAGTTAATCATATATATATATATATAATTTACTCACAGGAATTTTTGTTATATATATATATGACTAATTAAGATAAAATATCACATTGTATTTCTTAATTTACTCACATGAACAAAGAAAAGGAATATAATTTGATAGTTTTATCAAATGGATCTAATTGAGTAGAATTTTAGCCTACGGGCAAATTTTATATCACTAGATTCTTGAATTTATGCATGATTTACGTTGGTAAAACATAGCAATTTTTGGTCTCTAATTTTGTTAATAAGAATGTATTTTTTAATAATTTTGCAGTTATTTTACCTGCCAATATCTCTAAAGTTAAGTATGACATTCCCGAATTAAAGGGTGATAATTATAAGGTATGGAAGGAGAGAGTGCTTCTTCATTTGGATTGGATGGATATAGATTATGCCATAAGGAAAGATGAACCACCTGTTATCATTAAAACCAGCACTCTAGATGTAGTTAGTCTTTATGACAAATGGGAGTGATCCAATCGTCTCTCTGTGATGTTCATAAAGATTAAGATATCAGCTAATATCTGTGGTTCTGTTGAACAACATAATAAGGCAAAAGATCTTTTAAAAGCCATCGATGAGCAATTTGTTACATCTAACAAGGCTCTTACCAACACCTTAATAATGCAGTTATCATTTATAAGGCTCACCGAGATAAAAGGCATGCATGATCATATCATACGTATGAGGGATATAGCAGCTTAATTAGAAGCTTTAAAAGTGAAAATGTCAGAATCTTTCATGGTTCATTTTATTTTGAACATTTTGCCCCAACAATATGGTCATTTTAAAATTTCTTACAACATACATAAAGATAAATGGTTAATTAATGAGTTGTTGATCATGTGTGCTTAAGAAGAAGGAAGATTGGCTAAGGAAGAGGGTGAAAAAGTGAACTTGACTACACAAGGAAAGAAAAAGAAGGATCAGGGATAAAATAAGGGAAAAAGGAAAAATTCCTCCTCAACCTGAGATAAAGAAAGTATCAAAGTGTTTCTTCTACAAAATGAGGGGAAGACGAAGAAAGAATGTTTAAAATTTGTGAACTGGCTCGAAATGAAAGATACTCACCTTTCATTTGTTGTTATGAGTCTAATATAGATAACATTAATCATAATACATGGTGGATTGATTCTGGTTCAACAATCTATGTTTCAATTACCTTGTAGGGTATGGACAACCTAAGGAAACCAGTGGGAAGTGAACACTACATCTATTTAGGAGGTAAGATGAGTTCACATATGGAAGCCATTAACACTTGCAGTTTGACATTAAGTAGTGGTTTTATTTTACATCTAGAAAATACCTTTTATGTTCCAAGTTTTTCTTAAAATTTAATTTTTAATTCAAGACTTGTACCGTTAGGTTTTACCTTTAATTTTACAGATTTCAATTTGCAATTATCCAATAAATCCAAAGTTTTTAGACATAGTGTTTTGATTGATGGTCTTTATTCTCTTAAATTACGAAATGACATTGCTTATACTTCTATGCATGTTACTGCTGGGATAAAATGATGTATTGTGAATGAGGATTCCTCTATGTTGAGGCATAAGAGATTAGGACACATCTCTATTGAAAGCAAACTAACAAGTCTAAAACATGTGCAAAGAGGGGTACAAATCTATTAGAAATCATATATACAGATATTTGTTATCCAGACATGATGTAAATAGTCCGAAATACTTTATCACCTTCATAGATGATTATTTACGATATAAGTATCTTTACTTACTTCGTTCTAAGGATGAAGCTTTGGATGCCTTTAAAGTTTTTAAGGTTGAAGTAGAAAATCAATGTGGAAAACAAATTAAGATCGTGAGATCAGATAGAGATAGAGAGTACTATAATAGATACATAGAAAATGGACAAGTACCTCATCCATTTATTAAGTTTCTTCAAGAACATGGGATTGTTGCCCAATACACTAGCCTGGTTCTCCAGATCAGATTGGTGTGACAAAAAGAAGAAACTAAACAATAATGGACATAGTGAGAAGTATGTGGAGTAATGTAAAACTCCCTGATTTCTTGTGGACCAAAGTACTAGAGATAATTATGTATATATTAAACTGAGTTCCAATTAAGGTTGTTTTAAAGACATCTTTTGAGTTGTTTAAGGGTTGAAAACCAAGTTTGCAACATATACGCATTTGGGGATGCCCGTTTGAAGTGAGAATTTATAATCCACAAGAAAAGAAGCTAGAGCTAAGAACTATAAGTGGTCACTTCATTAGATACGCTAAAAAATCCAAGGGGTATATATAGTATATTGTCCATCTCACAGCACTAGGATTGTGAAATTAAGAAATGCAAAATTTCTTGAAAATGTCTTGATTACTGGGAGTGATCAGTTTTGAGATGTTATTTAAGAAAAGGAACATTACGAAGTTCATACCTCTGGTTCAAGTGATAGATTGATTGTCATTCACACCCCTTAAGCATTAACGGGTGTTAGACAACCAATTGCTAAAATTTCAACGATAATTGATACCGATTTAATAGATCAAGTTGTTGATATGGAACAACAAGAAATTGTTGATCAACCAGTGAATAACATGCTCTTGAGGAGAATGTTGAAACAATATTAAGGAGATCTACTAGAGTAATGTGATCAAGTATCTCTAATGACTATATTGTGTATCTACAAGAATCAAACTTTAACATCAGATTCAAATATGATCCTAAAACATTTTCGCAAGCCATAAGTTCTAAAGACTTATGGTACAATGCCATGAAAGATGAGATAGAATTTTATGGTATGTAATTGAGTTTGGGATCTCGTTGCATTGCCTAATGATGTAAAACCTGTTGGGTGTAAATGAGTCTTTAAAATAAAGAAAGACTCATAAGGCAACGTTGAGCGACATAAAACAAGACTCATTACTGAAGGATTTATTCAAAAAGAAGGAATCGCTTACATGGAGACATTTTCTCCTGTATCAAAAAAAGATTCTCTTTGAGTAATTATAACATTAGCAACCCATTTTGACTTTGAGTTACATCAAATAGATGAAAAAATGACATTCCTCAATGGTGAACTAGAGGAAGAGGTTTACCTGAAACAACCAGAAGGATTCTCCTCTAGTGATGGTAAGCATTTGGTCTGCAAGCTCAATACATCCATATATGGCTTAAAACAAGCATCTCGTCAATGATATTTAAAATTTCATGATGTAATCACTTCATTTAGTTTTGAAGAGAACCCTATGGATCAATGTATATACCAAACGGTTAATAGGAACAAGATTTGTTATCTTATGCTATATGTGGATGATACTTTACTTGTAACCAATGATAAAGGTTTACTATGTGAGGTGAAACAATTTCTCTCAAAAAATTTTGATATGAAAGATATGAGTGAGATATGTTATATCATTAGCATTAAGATCCATATAGAAAGATCTCGAAGCATTTTGGAATTGTCTTAAGAGACCCATATCAACAAAATTTTAGAGAGATTTAAGATGAAAGATTGTGCACCAAATGTAGTACCTATAGTGAAGGGTGATAGATTCAATTTGAGTCAATGCACGAAAAATGAGTTCGAACGGAAACACATGAAGAACATTCATGCTTAAGTTTCTACAAGACTAGACATTGCATTCGTGGTTGGAATGTTAGGAAGATATCAGAGTAATCTAGGTATTAATCACTAGAAGGTTGCAAGAAAAAGTGATGAGATATCTTCAAGGAACGAAGGATTACATGCTTATGTATAGATGAACTGAAAATTTAGAAGTAGTTGAGTACTTTAATTCAAACGTTGCTGGTTGCATTGATTCAAGAAAATCAACCTCAAGTTATATTTTCATGTTAGCTGGTGGAGCTATATCTTAGAGAAGTGTCAAACAAACCTTAACTGCTAATTCTACCATGAAAGTTGAGTGTATCGTGTTTTGAGGCTACCTTGCATGATGTATAGTTGAAGAGTTTTATATCTGGGCTTAAAGTTGTGGACTCTATTTCTAAGCCATTAAATTTAAACTGTGACAACTCAATAACGATTTTTATGACTAAAAATAACAAGAGTGGAAGTCGAAGTAAGCATATCAACATTAAGTATTTAGCCATAAGAGAACTTATTCAGGAAAAGAAAGTAGTCATTGAGCTCATTAGCATTGAGTTGTTGACTACGGATCTTTTGACTAAAGGCATACCACTTAAGCAGTTTAAGGATCATATAATACAAATGAGACTAGGTTTTGTAAAATGATTTCATTGAATGTACATTATTTTCAATAAATTTCTTATTCAATGTGATGTTTCTCATATGGTTTGTACACCTATAGATATTCATTTTATTATATTGAGAATCTTCATTAAATTTGGACCTAGAATAAACATATGGTTTATTTATCAAGTTGAAAAACTATATGAAGGCGTAATATAATGTAATACATGGAAGATATTATTCTTATAAGAGGACTTATTATTATGATTCATATATTTTATTTCTCCATAAAGTCAATGTTGAATTATATGGACCAAGTGGGAGAATGTTAGAATATTCTCATGGTCCATATAATTCACAACCATCACAATGTTTCTGAAATGATGTGATGTTCTGTTGTTGTTCATTGTCTATGAACGAGTAGAGCAATATATGGATAGTTATGGGTTATTTTTTGGTCCTTAACTTTCTGCTTTTCATTTTTAAGAAAAGTTTACACTATTAACTTTAGAGTTTTGAAGAGGATAGAAGTTTCAGAAACACTTCATTTTTGACAGTGAGATTTAATCAGTAGATAAAGCTTTTTTGGGTAGCATATATATATAAATGTTAATTTAAATCATTTACATAAATTTCATGTATCACATACAAATTCCTCAAGTATATATCAATATATATGTAACATTTAGTATCGAGCATACTCTACCTTGAGCTATTAAACTTTTCCTCTGTTGTGCTCTGTTTTGGTTTTTGGGTCGGTTGATTTTTTGCCAATATATCTTTGTTTGATTGCCCGCATGATGGCGTTGGATGGACATTGGGTTGGATCCCATCCTCTCTTCTGGTTATAAAACATATGACAATACTATTTAAATAAATGAGGATTCACTTATTAATAAATTTTATAATATGACTAAAACTTTTAAAAAAATTGAAGCAATTTATTTATTTATTCATCTTTTGAACCATAAGAAATAAGAAGAAAATTACAGCTCTCATCGTTCATTGATCATCAATCTAGTGTGAAGAGTATTGTTTATCATGCAAAAGTCTACATTAATGACACAAACTTTATGGTATGTTTGGATGTGGATGGAGGGATGGATCACCCAGTTGTTTTAAAGCACACGTAACTTGTTGAATAAAATTCGTAAAGAAGAGTATGATTTTCAAATATAAAACATTCTTGTTCACGAAAGGTGAACCAACATCGCGGCCCTGATCTAGTAAATTGAAAAGGTGAACCAACATCTCTAATGCAATTATCCCCAAAAACTTTGGACCTTGTAAAACACAATCAGTTTCTTGATTGAGTGCATCGAAACTTGAAATAATTCCTAACAATTGAGATTACTTGAATTAGTTTTAGAACAAGAAAACTTATATGAACTTTCTTTTTGGTGTCTGGGTTTTCACGGAGACTTGCTTCATTGTCAATCTTTTGTATTAGTTAAATGCGAGTTTTTTATAATTTTAGCATACCAAAGCACAAAAAGTGAGGCAAAATAAGTTGCAAAAAAAATTAGATAGAATTTTTGAATCAGATCATAAAATTTTTATTTTATTAATAAAATGAATCTCTTTATATTTATTTTATATTAACATTTATGTCATAAATACTAATTT
>JANIHY010000003.1:25478544-25495455 GCA_027479065.1 Erythroxylum brevipes
GTAATCTCATTATCACAAACATATTATTACACTAAATCTTTCAAATCCACGTCTATCCTTTTACAGTCATATTTCTTTTGATCGGGCTTATACACTTTAATGTCATCATTTCTGTTTCTTCCTGACAACTTCTCTATCTCATTCGAAGGTAGAACATTTCGGTAAAATATCGATATCTCATAATAAACACCAGCAGCTAGATCTATCTTGTCGAACTATGTACTTTTTCTCATTTCCAATCATCCCCATTTATTGGACATACAAGTCAGAATCATAAATGCCTAGTCATCCCTGATCTTTTAATCAATATTCTTCTCATGTCCAACTTTGACCTCTCCAGGCTATCGCAAATTTCGTTTTCTTTCAACTCGATTAATACACTTTAAGTCTCATTATTCATTTTGATATCACTTCTTTCCTAAATCAGCCCATGCCAATGTCTTCACATTCGTAATATCATTTTCCATTTTTCTTTTCCCATTTCTAGTTGCCTATAAACCCTCATTGGCTCACATTCTCATCACTTTTCTCACACTTATACACTTAACGCATGTTCATGTGTATGACTCATACTCATGCGACTCAGACTAGGGATTAGTTGTCACGGTCTGCTATGTCATGACTTCAATACTTGTAACTTGACCCATGTTTCAGAAAATGCCCATATAAGCTCGTACTTCTGGGTGGCGTGCTACATCACGTAATCAAAACCCAGTATAATTTTTTTTGTTTTAATTTTAAAACACAACATACACTATGCATAAATCAAATAACATACATAATTACCAATAAGTAGAATGACTGGCCCCATTATAAATGCAAATTAATTCAGTCCGATGACTTTACAAATTGACTGAATCAGTTGTACAAAAATTTAGAAAATACAAATTTTTTTCCAGAATTTATCAGACACTAATGCAGACGCGAACTGATCCCTGACCTCTTCCCTCACTCTCATGCGATTGCTATACGTTCATTGCCTAACGGGGTATTCTTCTAGGTCCTGAAAAATAATTGCAAATTTTGGGTGAGTTTTGTGAACTCAGTGAGTGACCATCATCGATGGTTCACCCAATCTCATAACACAATTTGCATACATCTAACTTTATTTCATGATGCACATTTACGTTATTTTACATTTACACATTTACAAAATTCCACATTCATATTTTTCATATTTGATATATACATATGAGACTCACTTTCCATTTATTATCTTGCTGTGACCGAGTGCCTAAATTGTCCCTTTTAGGGCTCATTAATAACTGTCCCTTATCCGTTAGTGGATACAGGGCTCATTAAACGTTGAGCCTGTGACTCTGAATCACTTATGAGCTCAAAGCTCATTTTCACTCGTTGAGCTTAAAGCTCTGATCGGTGGCAACTCTGGTCACAAAAGCCATTATATTTCGTGCATTTATACCATGTGGGGCAACAATCACTTTCATTCACTTTCACATTTTCTCGGGCTGTAGTCCGACCCGTATCAAACACATCACACTGATTTCATTATTTCACATTCAGAAGTACCACATGATTGTTATCACATAAGCATAATCAAAAAGATTAAATCAAATGCATATGAAATGCGTATGTGACACTTTTTCAATTTATTACGATGTTGTGACCAAGCGCCTAAACTATCCCAATATGGGCACATTAATCATTGAGCTTGAGGCTCTGAATCACTGTGAGCTCAAGGCCCAAATACGTTGAGCTTTTAGCTCTCGGTGGCTGCTCCGGTCACAACTGTCATTAACTGATCATGCATTCATGCAGGGAATGCACATGTAACAATGAAGCAATATATATGTCACAATCACAATCAACACATACGCCAAAATTTATTACATCAAAAGCAAGTAGATCAGAAATTCACAAACAAACATCACTTCTATGTCATAGCTCTCCAATACATCGGACTTTCTGCCCGGAATCCACAATCAGAACGCAATCCCACCATTATTCACCACAGAATTATAAACAAGTAATAATTGAGGAACCGTCTAAGTTACTCACCAATAGCTTCCGAGCAAATACCTGGAAGTCTCGGCAAGTTCTGTGGGTTGACGTTCCAAATGCGCCTCTATAACAGTCAAAATATACAAACATTACCAAATGTACAATCAGAAATATTTAATAATGAACATGTAGCAATTAAACTGTGTACAATGCATGTTTGTGACATTCCCGGCCTTATTCCAAAAATTCTCATCACAAAAGTTTCCTCTCAATTTTAGAAACTCATAGACACCAAAATCACTCAATTCGGACCTCTATAGGTCCAATTATTAATAAAACACGGACCAGAAAAATAATTACCCGGTCCCCTCACTTTGACCTAATTAATCCATGTCAATTTCATCTCCAAAAATTTCTAATTTTACATAGAAATGAAATTAAATATTTCAAAAATCCGATGCCTCGAGAATCAGGTCAATCGAATGTCAGATGAAAAAGTTATTAACGAAAGAATGAAATTGGCCAAAATAAATAACAAATTTTATTAATTAAAGCGACCTCGCGAGGGCGTGGACGAGGCGTCGCCCTCGCGAGGTGTGAGCTTCTGCCTTCCAATTTCTTTTTTTTGGCCATTTTTCACTAATAATCCTTCTCTCCTTTCCCAAACCCTATCTTTTCACAAAAATCACATTTATAGACACATATGTCGGGAAATGTCATGAATGCATGTACAATCATGTACATGTACAAAAATTTATATATATATGGAGGCCATATTATGCATGAACATAGCAAAACACTCGTAATTACTCGTAACCCGTTCCAAATTACCATTTTACCCTATCGGTGATGGGATGTTACACAACACTTATTCCTTTATTATCAATAAAGGCATCCCTTGAATGTTTAGATTTATATCCTACGAAGTACTGAGATGGGGATCTACCATACCTAAAATGTTTTGCTAAAGGTAAAACATACTCACTAAGATGTAGATTCGCTACATAGTGATTGTGTACAAAGAATTTTTCGCTCAAGAAAAAATGCATTCGCTAAATGCAGGTTTACTTATGTAACAATTACCTAAATAAAACTGCTCAAAACGCTCTAGATATCATGCATACATTATAAATACAGGTTTAATGTAAAAAGAAAATTTGTTGTGTGATGAGAAAAAGAGAAATTTGCATTGTTTTTTGGTCTTAAAGTCCCATGAGTACAATAACAAAAAAAAAAAAAACAATGCACTTCCAACTACGTGGAATGAGATTTATAGAGGCCATGTTATCATAATTCCAAATTAAAGACTTGCTCTTTAGTGGTGAGTACGGAGGTACTATTTCTAAAGAAAGCCACCTTATCAGTGGAGCCCAGATCTCTTGTCTAATATTATGGTGTCTTATTGTGTCCAATAAATCTCAGGCGTTTATTTACGTGGGTCATGTGTAGGTCCCGCGTGAATCCCGCATGGGTCCTACAAAATAAATGATTGAGATTTTATGAGACAGAATAAGACAAAATAATACTAGACAAAAGATCTTGGTTCTTATCAGTGATGCTTGTGCTGGTGACGGTGAAGTTATATTAAGTATTAACATAGTATCAAAGAGTTTCATCAAATTGGGCCATTTTTTGTTAAGTACTCGTTTTGCTCACGAGACTCAAAGTCCAACTTTTTATAGTCCGAGCTTCCCATCAAGAGCCTCTAGGACTAAGCACTAACATAAACTCTTGTTTAAGAATAATATTTATGTTTAAGCTTGTTTTCAATCTGACCCAAAATCAACGAATTTGATTGGAATCGATGGAAGTTCTAATCAGATTAGATATTTTTTTTCCAAATTTTCAAAATTAAATTCTCCTCAAATTTTATCATTTAAACCTCAACTTATTTAATTTTGAAAATTTGAAAAAAAATATCTAATCTGATTAGAACAAACCTCAACTTATTTAATATCATCATTATTTTATTTAATTATGTAAAACAACAAAATTATTTCAATATATTTAGTATATCAAGTTTTTTAATCATCTTTCCCTAAAAAAAAAAAAAGTTTTTTAATCATCTTAAACATACAATTTTTTTTAAAATTAAGTAAAAATAGAAGAGAATCCATTTTTTTTCATTCCCAACCCCTCAAATCAAATGCCCCATAAGAATATACAATGAAAAGTGTAAGCCTATTTCTCTCTTCTTAGGCTTTCCTCTCTGCTGTTGTAGTCTTGTGCTGACGGTTCAGAGTTTGGCCTTTGGCGTGGAGTTTTTCAACTTTAATGTATGACGTGAAACGACTCTACCGTATTGACTGTTTTAGTCAACCCAATACCATTTTACGAAAGCTGAAACCTTTACCTTTTTGGCAATTGAGAAGGTAACTTCAGAAAATATGTGAATTTGTAACGAAAACATTGCGGTCGCTGCTTGTTTGCTGGTTTCGTCATTCTTTATTCTTAAACACACGATGGTCAGTGATTTATGGCGAGACTAAGATTGGTAAGAAAACAATGGGGGTATTTAATAAAGAAACTTGAGGTTGGGGTTTTCTGGTTTTGATCTTTTGTCAAACAATTGGTGTGAGTGAAATGCGAAAATGGTTTTGGGCCACGAATGGAGCATTCGCATGCGATTAGGTGTACTAAATCAACAATATAAAACTTATTAGATCATTTGTATGGCTTCTAATAGATGCTGCTTTGCTTTTGTGATTAGAGTGAATTGAAGCAAGGTTTAAGGAAAAGTAGTCCTAAGAGTAATGAAGTTTCCTTCGTTTGTTTTCAACCCAAAGAAAAAAAGAGACTAAAAAGCTTCTAAAACTACTCTGAAAAGCTAATTGCACATTTACAGAGCAAGGTTTGGAGCTTTTTGGGCTTCTAACATCTCTTAAAAGCTCATAAACTTCTTATTTCTCCAAAAGCCTCACAAACTCTCAAACAAACACCCCCCAAAAAGGGGATACGATTTATAATATACTAAATTTAATTGGCCCGTACTCAACTTAGCTGGCTTACCTTGAGACTTCTCCAAATTCCAACAACTAAATGTCCAATTAACTGCCAAAGAAAGCATATACCAAAGCAACCTCTTGATCAAAGATGAGAAAGAAAAAGGAGTATTCCATGTCAAACCGACGGTGCAACCCTTCCCTATCTGTTATCTCAATTAAATTTTGCTTAAGCCGTTGACGTAACAATCACATGGAGTGCAACTACAGTATCTTAAGTCATCGCCGATCACATGTGACCTTATGTTTTTTAAAAGGTGACAATAACAGCAAGCATGCTGGGAATCAAAAGCTCTTTAAATAGTAGACATGACCCACTTTGCGTGTGGGCACTTGAGCCTCTCTACTTTCTTAATCAAGTATGTTAAAACCACATTCGGTTGGCATCCAAAATTTCCAGCCATCTTCCTACAGATATGGTCTGGAACTTCTTTATATCACATGATCCCACGAACAAACAACTATATAAATAGAATGCACATAACGGCGCAATTGCAACACTTGATCTTCGATATCTGGGGTTTTAAGTGTAGAGCAATGAAGATCTGTAGATTTTAATGGCCACATGTTTTGTTCATGAGTTACTAGGCTATTGAGTAGTACGTTGTATTCGGTAGGTTATAGGGCAATACAACTGATAGTTTCTGTTATTACAGTTTAAAATATTATAAGATAATGAGGGCATGGGTGTCTGGACTATGTTCTAATGTTAATCCTGTACCGTGAAACTTACCCTCTGCATGTTTTCGGTCGAATTGGTTCGTGTTTAGCTAAACTAGATTAAGCTTGAAAATTATTTTCATTAGGTTTATATTTTCCTTGGCTTACACTCGTACATAAAATGAGTGGATGAAGGCTAACCATTATGAGCGGATGAAGGCTAACCATTAGATTTGGATTTAAGCCAAGACTGCGTAATCCCTATTTTTCATATATTATGCTGGGTACAGCTTTTTTTATATATATTAACTGCATTTTTACTAATCCCAATACGATATTTCCTATTTACAGCTGGTTCGTACCATATCATCATTTGGCATTTCTTTTTTTTTTGTTTTTGTTTTTGATTATATTAGGTATCTCGACTTAGTTGGACTAATCCTAAACCTCTATGATCTTACCTCAAGGACCTAGAGGATGTAAATTTGAAACTCCAAAATCTCTTAGGTTTCTACGTAGCATGTATACTTCTGCACACAAGGAGTCTTCACATACTTGATTGTTGAGCTTGATGATTGATCACTGGCCTCCCCTCTGTTCAGCATCAAGTTCCCATCAGCCTCCAGGTTTCCCAGCAGCTCCAACTCCCACATTGCCGCAGCAAGCGAGACATCCGTAATTGATCTGATCAAGGAGCTATGCCCAAGGGGCTAGAGGATCATCAATAAGAACATGCCTATTTTTCCTCCTTTTACGTGACTCGAACTCAAAACCTCCTATAAGGAGAGTCTTAAGTGAGGAATTTGGACCAATTGATCCAACCCTTATTGTCATCATTTGGCATTTCTTTGTTCTTATACCGAATGGATAATATACGCATAGGCACTAACCTTTTTTTTTTCTTTCCTACACCACAAACTTAACACTCTCATTTTCCTAAATATCATAATCCCGAGATTTATGAATTTGTATTTAAAGACGAGGCCCCTTTTCACCAACCATCAACCCGATTTTATGATTTAATATGTTTGATTATCAGATTGTTGCATGTCAACCAACGAAAGATCATTGCTAATTTTACCAAGACACCAGAATGTCTGGCTCAAAGTTATTAACGCAATACTTAGGTGCTAAATTCCCTCGAATTTTATCGAAATGAACAATGCTAATAACTTCAATATAACAAAGAAGCAATTGTTTAGAATGAAAGAAGGTGAAGTCAACACGAACACGAATATTTAGAAAAATAATATACGTTGTTATATACTACAGTCTTTATCTCTTCCCCTGATGGACCAAAACAATGACAAACGTAATATAGAAGACTAGAAACATTATCATTGAAGTTAAGGGTGATAGAAAGTGACTAATGGTGGTAACCTATAAGCTAACAGGAGTCTAAGACCTAATCACTAACATGGATAAGTGTGCAGCCAGATGTGCATAATAGAATTCTAATATCTTCGAAAACCTGATGCAATAGACAAAAGACGTTGTCCCTTTCCCTCACAACCAAAGTATCAAAAAGAAAATGCAGTGCGTGGAAAAGAAGATGACGTTGTTTTGTGGAAAGAGATAAATGGGGGATTGTGAAAAAGAGATGCATGAAAGTAGGGGCAGAAGGAGGACTCTGTTGGATGCCAGGGAGTGGGTGGGCGTGGTCAGTATGTCACATGAATGCTTCATAAACCAAAAGCTGAAAAACCAAAGAAAAGAAAGGTAATTATATATAAATATAGTGCTCAAGAATCTAAACCTAAGTTTAATTACTCTTCGCAATGACTTTACAATTTAAATTTTCTTTATTTTTTTATGTTCAAAGTAATGAAAATTATAATGGTTTAAGAAAATAGGCAGATTGGCCTAAATAACATTTTATGGAAGATATATATGTTACTGTGTACGAATTGGTCTGTGCTGCTGCCAGAATTGGTTGCACTGCATTGTATCGGCTTGTTTGTCGGCACAAGTTTGCCCAACGTCCTCTTCACGAGAATGACCATTTCCATCTCTACTTGTTTTCTTTTTCACTCGCTCCTGTTTGTATTTTTCTCTCTCGAAATCTGTGCTTCATACTCCCTCACCCTCTCTTTCTCCCTCACCCTCTCTTTCTTTCTAAGTTTGCATACATTATTTAACTTAGAGAAGATCTTGTTCGCCATTGGCGTACTATATGGTAGTATTGAATGATGAAATGGGCAAGCAAATCATTACCTTGACTTTAAAGAAAGCACTTGAAAGCAGTCTTTTTTTCTTTCTTTAATAGTGCAAAGACATGATTTTAAACCAAGAAAAAGAAAACGTTGAAATTATCAAGAAGAGACTCCCCCCTTGTCCTTCATTTCATGGCTCATGATACTCCTTCCTCTCAGTCCAACCAAGTCGCTAACATTTATAATGGATTCCATGATCCAACCTATATCAAACATCTCCTTCAAGTCAAAGGAAAAACACGCCTCCACCTTAAAATTCAACTTCATACGATCCTACTTTATACACCGGCCTAAGCGAGTAACCACAACATAGGAGTATTTTGAAGCTCACAAAAATATAGTAAATCAGTTGTCCTCTTGATGATCCTTTAAGACTATATTGCCATACTGCATAATGGTATACGACACGTTTGTGATTCATTTTCTTAGTTGTAATGTTGCTGCTCAAGCCATGGCCAAAATCCAGATTGATCATCTATGCCACAGAACATGTTGCTGAGGCTTTCTTCTTTAATCAGTTGATCAATCTTCTGGCGTTGAACTTCAGGCCTTGAAGGGTTATGTTGAAAGAATTGAGCCACACTTGTGGGCCTCATGGATGATGTAGGAAAAAGTGGTCGACTTGTTGGAGGATTAGATAGAGGACTATCACTGGCTGGTGTTCTTGAGATATCCAACTTTATATCAGAACTATCACTTCTGTTGCTGCATGAACCCTCAGTTTCTTTATTCAGGTTAATTGATTCAGTTGGTTCTCTTCCTTTTAGTGTCAATATCTGCAGCCATCAATTGACTTAATCAAGAAGAAACATGCATGGTTCACACAAGCTAGTAATTAGTTCCTCTTTTTTTCAATATGAAAAGTCAGCTGAAAACACAAACAATGTGAGAGACAGAAGTGAAGAGAAATGTAGAGAAGAAAGGAGGTGAGTTTTGAGGCGGGGAACTTGGTATGATTGGAGACATCTATCTTCTGGACCCTTGATTATCTAAATTAAAGAGAGAACAATTCATCAAAAGGTGTTGCCTTTTCATGTTTTCTTCTCTTCTTCTTCATGTTCTCTTTTGGTTTCTTTTCCTTTTTCTTTCTCCAGTAGGGACAATCAAAGAGTTGCACTAGTGATATTGATTGCAAAAGAAGCTTTTTAAAAGGACGTCTTAGAAGTTAATAGCAAAGGAAAGGTCCAACGAAATCATTGCAGAAGCGAAAGTCAGAAGCATAAATCATGAACAAATGATCAAAAGTTCCAAATTATGGCTAAATAACACGATCTTTAAAGCATAATAGACTTAGATCCCAAAGAAAACTAAAAGATAAGACACATTAGGCATATTCACTAGAGAAAGCAACTAACTCGTCTACTGTACAAACTACAATTAATGCAATAAACTAACCTCTGCATGTAGCTTCTGATTCTGAGTTTGAAGAGCATCATTATCGGCTTTCAAGGCTTCATACTGTCTTTTCAGAAGATCATAATCTTTCTCAAGTTGCTTGGTCTTCCATCTAGCTCTCCTATTTTGGAACCATATAGCAATCTGTCTTGGTTGCAGACCAAGAGCCCTAGCCAGCTGCATTTTTCTCTCAGGTTCAAGCTTGTTACCCAACTCAAAGTTCTTTTCAAGTGTCTTCACTTGTTCCATGTTGAGTCTTCTCTTTTTCTCTCCCGCTTGTGAACCATCATCAGACAAGTCATCCTCTCCATTAGCCTCTTCGTGACACAAATCAATTCTTGAAAATGACGTTGATCTTTTCCCGAGAAACGATGCAACTCCTGCAGTACTCAAAGAAAGCACAAAAGAAGTGAGACAACGTCAGGAACCTATCCTCAAAAAGTCGAAGGAATTGAAGGGAAAGAATATAGATTATACCCTGAAAATCTTGGGGTGGTAGGATTGGACTGAGAGAAGTGGGATGTTGATGTTCATCTTCATGTGGGGTTTGAAGCACGAAATTTGCTGGGAAAAAAGACATCCCATTGCTAGACATGACCCAACTATAAGCTTATGCTACTTGTTTTGAAAACAACTTACGCAATAACCTGCCTGCCATGTTTTTAAGGTCGAAAGGAAGTTGCAGACTTGACGTACTAGAGCAGAAAAAAAGAAGACAAAACCTTTTTCACTCAAACTGATCAAAAGGAAAGAAGAAATCTTTCAAGTCAAGGATCTGCGAGAATTGGGTTCGATTGACAGCTTATGTACCTTACTGCATTTTCCTCGGAAGAGTTAATATTTTTCCATAGGATGTATTCTCAGAGAAGAACATGATGTGGACGATGATGGAGAGAGAGATGTGCAAGATGATTCTATAGTTCCCACCTCTCTTTATATGAAGAGAGAATTCTGATATTTCAATGCGTTATTTTACTGCTAAAAGGAAACAAACTTTTATCCATCCGCATGAACACTACAGAGATGGGAGCATCAAGTTTTTTGTTAAAAAATACCCTTTGGGATTTAGTCCGATAATGATCGCCTCTCTACACATAAAAGTTATAAAACCTTGATGAACTTTGGGATTTTAGATGAATACGGTGTTGTCTGTACATATATTCCATAAAGTTGGACCATCCAACAAGCTATAGTCGTTTTCATGGTCTCAAATCATACTCGTAGTTACTTCAGAGACAAAAAAAAGTTGATGTGTGTTAATAAAGATGGGTGTGCTCCGGTAAGAATTTAAATGTGGAAGTAGCATAACTTTCAATTTGCAATTTTTTTGCAGATTAATTGTGATAAATTATGACAGGTAATTAAGGGCAACTAGAGGCTTTTAAAACCTTGATTCCATTATTAGAACAAGTCAACAAAATGAATTCGCTTCCTAACACTAACACTACTTAAAACTGAAGTGGGTAACAAAGAGCTAGTCCTTTGAATATGCTTACAATTAGAGAAGAGAAACTAAACAAATTAAGATATTTTTATGTTGTTAATAGTTTATGTGAAGCAAGAAGTTACTAGAGAGAAAACAGAAATGTCTATCCTCCTGAGGCTTAAAAAGGGAGTGCATTTGTGTGCGTGCGAGAGATAGAGAGAGGTGCGTACTGACGCAGGAATCTAAGGAGAGATGGGTCCAAGCAGAGGGACAGGGTTTGCTACCTAACCCACCAACAGGTATCGTGCATGAGGACCATGCTCTTTTCCATCTATCCATATTATCTCTCCTTTTACTGTCTATCTACCTGTCAATTTCCCTTCTTCTTGTTTTTTCTTTTTTCTCATGAAGATCAAATGACTCTTTTGTATGCAGTGTCTTCGAAGAGAGTTTTGTATACATAGGGGAAAAAATGCTTGTGCCTTGTGATAAAGAGAAAATCCCTCTATTCTTTTTATATAACACTACTGGAACTGTTTCTTTTTTTTTCGTTTCTTTGTGTCCACAATTTGTGCTGTTCATCTGTATCTCAGTGCTCCTCTCTCTTCTGCCACTCTCCGAAGAGAAAATTCATCCTCATAATCGCCTCTCATTTCCCAGTCAATTCTGTTCTCGTATGTATTGTTAAGATAAAATGCTATTTGATCGGATACCGGTTGAATTTAACAGCTTGAAAAATTGTAACTAAAATAAAAGATAGACAAAATAAAATGGAACAAAATATTAAGATTTACGTGATTCGGTCAATATGATCTACGTCTATAGTTAAAGGGTGAACAATTTTATTAACATATGGAGAATGTATATGGTTTGGGTGCGACCCACACCGGTCGGTATTGTTCTCTTTGGTCGCCAGGTCCTTTAGTGAACCCTATCCCCTCTTGGGGGCATGCGGGAGTTGAACCTGTGATCTTAGGGTTTTGTTGCGTTGAGACGCACACCTCTTACCACTGAGCTTTGACTGAAAGTGCTGCAAATAGTCTAGGGGATCGGTCTTTCCAGTGTACTTTTCAGGCGTTGGTATTTTGGTACCGATCGCTAGGAGGCTATCCAAGATCGCTGGGGAAGGGAGAGCTATATTGAGCTGTTGGACGATCCGGACGGAAACTCATGGCCGCATTGATCCGATCGTCCACGATTTTTTCTAGGGCTTCAGTAGGATGGCGATCGGTCATCATACCGATATGCCCTGCAGGTGTCTGCTGTTGTGTCATGCTGAGATTGTAAAATTTGGCGAATCAATAGATCCGCCGCTTCCTCAATCTGCTTTCGAGTGAGGGTGGTTTGTTATGTTGTAGGAGGATTTGCATCCAGGGTTGGCGGGAAGTTCGGATGGGTATCGGTCTCAGCATTATCCTCCAGGGCTACGTTCTGTTCTTCTTGATCCGGGTTTTGAGGTTGTGGTTGATCATTCGGGTGCAAAGATTGTGTCGGGAATCATGGTGTGTCGACGGGAGAGTGACAGGTAACTGCAAACCCATCTGCTGTAGCGCCAATGCCGCGACGAAGGCTATGTCAGGGTTGGCTGCTGCCGCCTGACTATTCTGAGTGGTTCTGGATGTGGTGCCCTGATGTCGGGCCCCACGGTGGACGCCAATTGGTTCCGCCTGATTTTAGTGAGGCTGAACATTGCTGTTTGGATCCATGAGATTGTCGTCTTGAGTGAGAGAGAGTTCCTGCAAAACAGAACAAGGCACATCAGGGTTGATAATCGATAGGCCCCTCCAACGCTCAAGTCAGTCTTTTAGGTGAAGGTTTGATAGCTATGAACAGAGAAGCTAGGGTTCTGATCACGTACCTCTATCATGGCAAAATTATACCTTATATATGGAATAGATGCTAAGTTTAGGTCTTTACGTATGCATGAGAGACTTCCATCTGCGAATGAGCCGTGGATGTGTGGACTGGAGCCTGAGCTTAGCATAGTTGATAGGAATTAGGTCAATCCATAAGTCGTTTTGTGTAGGTTTGGGCCTAGCACGACCGACCAAACCAGTATACAAGTAAAAAAACTCGAATAAAAGGCTTTCAAAACTTATAAGTATACATAAAATAATTGAAGAGATGATTAGAGGATTTGTTGGAAGGAGTGGTGTGTTTTTAAGCCTGCAATCATCCCTTCTATTTATAGTTGAAGTCTCTAGGCATCTGTTCAAAAAAATTCTTCAATCTGTGTGCAATCGTCGCTCATCAAAAACTATGCTTAAAGATCTCGATGATTTAAGCCTAACATGACTAAAAATACAAAGCTTGAAAGGTACATCTTTTTTTGACTTAGAGGAGGCCAAAACATGCACCTAATAGCCACCAATTTTTGATATATCGGAAAGGCCAAGGCATACACATCCAACATGTATGTATTATGTCATAGTAATGAATTTAATACGATTCATACATGTATAGACAATTCAACATGACAGTCCCTCAAATCCCTGTTATGGGGTTTATAAAATTCAGTTGTGAAATTGTGAACAGTACTCCTTGCCATATAAAATTCATTCAAGTGCATCATCGAATCAGTGCCAATTATTTAGATGTTTCCATCCTTCATAATCTACTGCATACTACTAATAATTAGTTAACTTTGGGTGAAATTTATTATCTGAAGGTGAAAAACAGCTGAATTGTACCCTTTACGTATGTATCCATATTTATTACAATGTTGTATGTGGCAACAAAAAACATAATGAAGTCCCCCATATAAGTCTTTTAAACTACTGGATAGTATTTCATACATGTTTAAAGGATAAGAAGCAGATACCGACTTTAATGCTAGAAGGACGCGAATAGGTCAAGCTCATTAAACAGGCTTTATTACTAGTTTATATTTCTTCTATGTGCCGGGGAGATCTTCAATAATATTGAAACAAGACCAGCAGAAGAGTATGGTTTAATTATACAAATTAAATATGGATAATCCGTTGTTGATTTAAAAGATTTTTTAGGGAAAAGATAAAAGAAAATTAATCCATCACCCCAAGTATTGTTATGAATATATTGAAATCCCATAACAGAATGTGTTAAAAAAAATCTTGAAGAGAAAATAAGTTGTGTCTATTAAATAGAAGATAATGAAATATCAAAGTCAATTATGCAATCTAAAACTTGATATTTGTCTTCTCTGATCCTTATGTTTGACATATTAATCCTTGTGAAGGTTGTAGTAGGTTTAGAAAATAGGCCATTAATGATTTACATGGGAGTGTTTGCAAGCAAGAGACAGTCACAAGAAAGCCTTCGTGGTGCTCAAAATAGGTTTGTTTGATTTTCAGTGCGGAAATGGTGTCTGCACCAGCCAAAACTACAGTGTTTACTATCTGAGGGCCCAAATGAGGAGGTAAATTCTCTTCTGTTCTTCTCTAACTTAGAAATCTATTCGAAGGGGTAAAGATTCACGTCAATCAGTGAAACGCACATGTACAGTAATTCTATTTGTGCAATGCAGAATTGATCAACGTCACAAATAAGACACTGCAAAAGGCAGCTTTCAATTCCACAGTTGCTAACTGTTCTTTTCTCCTACACTATTCTAGCTTCACTGTTTTGATGGAAAGATGACGGCCACACTTGGCCCATATGAAAAGAATTTCAGTATTAAAAAGGGTTTTAAAATAGTCATAAGGACAGATACCAGAAATTTTCATAGGTGATGGAATTGGTTGGGGTTCGATTAGTCTTTCAACTGATTGAATTGTTTAGAAATGAAGGGTTGTGATTTGACATTTAGAAAAGCTACTGGCACTCGTTCATTTCTATAATCTTTTGTTTTTGCCAACATTTTCCCCTGTAATCGACCAATGTACACCTATCAAACAACATCCTTCTGTACCCCGCTGTCTGAGTCTGTTTCTTTTCTTTTCTTTTCAATGGTGTAAAAGCTTCTCTTCTATTATATACATACCTTGTAAAAATGTTTTTATAGCTACAAACTCAAATCTTTTTCTTAGACTCAAATTCCTGATGTCATCAGACGCCTCTCTTATTTGAGTTCATGAAAATTAATCTTCACGAAATTTGGAACAGTGTATTGCACCAAAATGATATAAGAAAAATGGTAGAGTTGAATTCATGCATCCAAGTTTAATCAAATTTAATGTAATAATAAAAATATAAAAAGTCTAACAAAAAGTTAAATGTAAATGTTCAAATCTGAAATAAGGAAATAAGCAAAATTTTCAGCCTTGCGTGAATTTATTTCTTAATTACATTCATTCACGAACAATATTTAATTTTCCCATTGAATAAATTGTAATGTAAGTTTTTTGTGTGTGTGTGATATTGATGCAGATAGGAGGATTAGAGATGCTTAATTAAGATCGTGTAACACCTTCAAATACAATCTAACAATAAAGGATCCATTTACATCATATCTTTATCATTGACATCTTGTTAAAGTTCGTGAGAATCTATTTAAATTATATAGCATATTTAAATTAAAATTCTTTATAATTTTATCATTAGATTAAAAAACTTACCCCAACTACGAATTAGGAAAAAAAAATAGTAATATACCACTTTAAAAAAGTTCAACTTTCTTGAACTAATAATATATTTCTCTGAATATTTCAATTCAATCTTAAAAGTTATACAAAAATATTTCTTGTGAAAAGAAAAAATAAAAAAAGGATAAATTTAAAACAAAAGAAAGTAAATAATCTATCAAAAACTTTATATGTAATTTACAAATCACAAAGCCTGAGAAAGCAGAAATTCATCATATAAAAGTTTGAAATCACCCATCGGCTTATTCTTTGAACTAGATTTTGGAGATTGAGCAAGAGTGACTAACGCCATCTGTTATCCCTCCATAGTTGTACGTATCAACTCACTGATCTTTTATTTTTGTTTTTTTGAAAAAAAGTGTGTGCGAGACCATTATAACTAAAGTAAATGTTGGTTGTGTAATAGTACCGATTTATCACAAACATTATATAGTAAATTGTAATTTGAACAAGGATTGATGTTGAAAAGATCATCTTAGGTGAAATTGAATTTAATGTAATTTACGTAACATCGTATTTGCTAAAATAGATCAATTTCTTTTTAATTTTTTTGGCCTTTATATAAATGGATAATAAGCACCAGCTTGCAGTAAAGAAAAGGTTGGTTTTTATATATTTGTATAAAAGTGAAGGGAAGGTGAATGTGTGTAGAATGGGTTGGTAAAAGATTGGGAAAATCATTGGAAAAAGACTTTCCTTATACTTCAACAGGGGAGGGGGAGGGGGAGGGTGAAATCCAGAAGGCCAAAATGAGTGGGTCTCACCAATCTGCGTATTGAGGTCCCACTGAATTACTTCAACTTTTCCAAAAGACAAGCTATTCCTCCAGCCCTCACACCTTCACGTGACTTTATTAGTTGGAAGCCGAAAGCATTCCATTTCAAATTGGGTGGATCCATTCATCTTCCTACTTCCTATCACAAAGTCTTCCTTCTCTCTCAATCTATCAAATTGATATTGAGAGCAAAAATTTTCAAACTAGTGAGCCATATCTCTTGATTCTTTGGCCATTCTCTCTTGTGCATGTAATATTTTCTATCTGCATAAATTTCATTATGTTACATGATTTCTATGCGTTACTGCTTGAAATAAATTAAAGGAGGGAATTACTTATAATATACACATTAACATTGAAAAAAATGTTAACCACTGATAGTGATAGGAGGGAATTCTTTGGCCATTCTCTCTTTCCAACTTTTGTGCCAGCTGAATTTGCACCGATAGTGATTTGTCAACCACTGGACTTGTTATGTTTCTGTTTAAAAATGTTATTTGATCCTGTTCGTGGCTTTGCTCAACTTTTTCCTCAGAAAAGAGGTAAGCTCACTAATCTGTGTTATGTATTTAAAATGCGTATATGCATACTAGTTCATGCAAAATTAGAATCGTACAATCAACCAAAGATATATATTACGAGTCCGGATCGTTTGTCCAATCTAACAAAATTTACAAACCTTTCTTAAATGCAAGCAAGTAGGCAAAGGCGTTGGACTTTACGAAAACTTTGTTTTTGGTTTCCTTCTTAGACAATATTTTATTGTTTTGTAAATATGAGTTTTTGCTTATTCTTAAAATAAGCAGGATAAATATTATACCACTGTAATATTTATTAGTATTATTATTATTTATATTCTTATTCTCATTCTTAAATATGATTTTTTGCTTATTCTTAAAATAATAAGGACAAATAT
>JANIHY010000003.1:25497064-25508053 GCA_027479065.1 Erythroxylum brevipes
ATGTCAAAGTTTTGCATCAGTGTAAGAGAAACTAGTACTGAACTAAAAGAAATGTTAGGAACGTAGGCTATCCAGAAAGCTAGGCTATGGAACAAGTTAAATCATGTTTCATTTAATAATAGAAGCATAACCATTCACCTGATAAGTTTTTGCAAAGAAATGACTCTCCCTCCTTGTTCTACAGTTTCATAAGAAGAAGAGATTGAGTTTGTCATTCGAAGAACGCTCAACATCACATATTGCACAATCAAGTGGATGATTCATGAGCAGAAACTCCATCACACCTTCGTGTGCCTTCTTTGCGATGGGTGTATCAGTTTTAATCTTCTTTCCTAAAAAAAACAAAAATCCTTAAGTAAATAAGCAAACCGAATCAAACCCAAAAGGTAAATTATAAATAGTGTGAGTTACCAAAGAAACCTCAACCAGAAAATCGACAAAAAAAAATGAAGACGACATTGAAGCAACATCAGCGTATTCTCTGCATCTTACATCGCTCATCAATTGGAATGAGCGAGTAGGCATGGCACAAGAAGCCACGGGCTTAAGAGACTTCTCGACTTCGACGAGGCACATACGATAGTTGCCGATGAGGGTTCTGGGTGGAAGATTTGGGAATAGCAGCAGTAGCTTCCGGTGACTGACGGTGAGAGTTGGAGAAAATGGAGGAGGAAGAGACGATTCGCAGGGATTCCTCGACGCCAATAGCCCTAACCCCTTTTCTATAGTACTCTGATATTTCTATTTGCAACTTTGAGGAGTAATTAAATACCGATTTGATAACTTTATTAAGCCTTCTGTGATGTTTTCTCTGGCAAAACGTCATGATTTTTATTTTGCAACGTTTATTGCTAAAACGTTGCAAAAAGTATGACAAATTTATGACGTTTTTAAAACATCACAAAAATTTTAAACAATTTGTGACGTTTTTTTTAAATGTCATGAATTCTATTGATTTGTTGTAGTGGAAGTTTAGTAGACACTTGAGAGATAGCTTGATATTCAACTTTGGTACTTGATCGAGCTATTATGGATTACTTCTTAGAGGTCTAGAAGACAAAGTTGCCCCCTAGGAAGACACAATTGCCAGTGGTAGATTTCCTATCATTTGTAAAGCTGGGCCAATTAGAATCATTATAGGCTTGAAAGTCCAGAGGTGTAAATAAAGGAAGAAAATGCAATCCCAGACTTGAAGTGCATTTCAAGTAGCGTAGGACTTGTTTACAAGCAACTCAATGAGTATTGAGAGGATTTGTTAAAAACTAGCTTAGTTTGTTTACAACTAAACAAACTAAGCTTATGTTTGGTCTAATATTACACAGGTATTGAAGTGCTCCTACAATGCTGTGATAGAGAGTTGGATGCATAAAATTTATGCCATCATAAAGTGATAGCTTGGCTGTTGTGGTGATTATAGTGCAGCAAGGCTTACATGAGGACATGTTAGCTTTATTAAGTAGATCTTGAATATAGTGGTTTTGTGAAAGGTATAAACCATTGCTATTTCGGTAAGCCTCAAAATCAAGAAAATTATTTATGCTTCCAAAGGTTTTTGATGCAAAATGAGACTTAATTGATTGATAACCGTGTGAATTGCTTGAGATGAGTTTCCTATGATTAGTATATCATCCATATAGACCAATAGTATTGTAATTATAACTCTCTGATTATGTGAATAGAATAGAGAAGTGTCCAACTCGGAATTGAGAAAGCCCCACTAATGCAATCCATGTTTCAGTTTATGGAACCAAGCCCTAGGGGCTTCTTTTCAACCATAAACGGCCTTAGCTAACTTACAGATATGATGTGGCTAAGTTTTGCTTTCAAACCCTTATGGTTGACTAATGTATATAGTTTCCTGCAGATCACCATTCAAAAATGCATTGTTAATGTCAACTTGCTGGATATCCCAGTGATGGGAAACAATGAATGACATAACAATTTTAATTATTGAGGCTTTAACAATCAGATTAAAAGTATCTGAAAATCAATGCAAGGAGTTTGATTAAACCCTTTAGCAACAAGACAAACCTTGTATTTAGAAATAGTGTCATCCACATTGTTCTTAGTCTGAAAAACTCATTTTGTACTAAGAATGTTCATAGTAGGCTTATAGTGAACAAGTGTCCATATGTGGTTTTGTTGTAAAGCATGAAATTAATATTGCCTAGCTTGAATCTTGCATGGTTTGAAACCAAACAAGGTAATTTAAGGCTTCTTATACTGTTGTAGGTTCAACGTGTAGGGTAGAAACAAGAGTGAATAAATAAAGTTTAGGCTTAAAAATATCATTCTTAGAGTAAGTTTGCATAGGATGTATGTTCTGTGTTAAAGGTAAAATGGTGTTAGGTGCAGTGTTTGATGCATAGGGAAAAATAGGATTAGGTGAGTTGTTGTGGTTGTGTAGTAAGTTTGTAATGTTTGGTGTAGTTGTATGTAATGGTAAACAAGGATTTTGAGAGCTTATCTATTGTTTATAGAGGATTATGGTGATTGAAAACATTCTGCTACAGAGGAGTGAATTGAAATTGCTTTTGAATAAGATGAAGTTGAGTTTTGGGTGGATGAAGGAATACTTGGTCAAGTTGCATTTTTATTTGAGTATGTGGGAAAAAGTTGAAGAAATCGAAACTCTTCCTCATTGAATTCTACATGAAGAGAGATGAAAATCTTGCCTTGATGGTTTAAGCATTTATAACCCTAATACATTGAACTATGAAAGTCAAATTTATGGTGAGAATAATATCTAAGATAAGGAAAATAATTACAACCAAATGTTTTAAGATAGAGATAGTTTGATGGTTTATTATCAACTTCTCAAATTGTGAGATATTGTTGAGTCTTAGAGATGGAAGGTTATTGATAAGGAAAGTAGTTGTAGATAAGGTTTCAAGTCAATAAGTAAGGGGAATCTAAGCATGCAATAAGAGAGTTAAGCCTGTTTCAGTAATATGTCGATGTTTCCTTTCGGAAATATCATTTTTTGGTGAATATAAGGACAACTAAAATGTGATTGTATCCCATGTTGTGTGACGTAAGGTAATAGGACTTTGTATTCCCCTCCCATGTCAATATGAAAAGCTTTGATCTTTTTGTTCAATTGAAGTTCAATATTAGTTTTGATTTCAATAGAAATTGATGGTTTATCTAATTTTAAATTTAAGGGATAAGACCAAGTAGACCTGGTGCAAACATCAACAAAAATGATATATTATTTATTTCCTCCATTTGAAAGATATGGAGAGGGTCCCCACTTATCTGAATAGATGATATCTAATGGATTCTGAGTTGTTATATCATATGTTTGAAAAGGTCATTTATGCAATTTTCCTTGTTCAAGCATCACAAAAAGACAAATTGTTTAAATTAATATTGAGCTTCATTGAACTCAAAATTTGTTTCAATATACTATTGGAAGGATGTCCTAGCTTGACATGCCAAACATTAACATTCTTTTATGCTAAATTTTCCTCACAACGGTTATCTTTTGAAGAAGAAAAATCTGTTTAATTTGAAGAATAGGAATCATTAGACTTATAAGCAGAACATGTTTGTATCACTGGCATGGTTTTGTTTTGTTGCATGGTAGTTTCAAGGCTATATAGGCCATCTCGAAGCACTCCTTTGAACAAAACCTTCCTTGTTACCTTTATAGTAAACTTGTTATCTTTGGTAAGTTTAGATATGCTTACTATATTTTTGGTTATATTTAGAATATGTAAATTTGTTTCAGTGCAAGAGGAGTGTGTACATTATCTTGGAAAGGTGTATGAGATGAGCTTGCATTAGAAATAGGGAGATAGTTACCATTACCAATAATAAGTTGGTCCTTGCCAGCATACTCTGAGTTGATTGAAAGATTGTTGAGGTTTGTTGTTATATGTAACATCCCATCACTGATGGGAAGGGTAAATTGGTCATTTGGGATGGGTTATGAGTTTAGAAACCTATCTCAACATGTTCATACATTAGATGGCCTCTAAATATAGATGAATGATAATATTTGCACATGCACATGTTTGTACATGCATTCATGACATTTCCCGACATATGTGTCTAAATGTAATTTGTTTTGTGACATATTCGATATTTGTGTTTGAAAAATAGAATTGGAATGATTTAGGTGTGTTTTACATTTTTAGGGACTTTTAGAATTGTTTTTGAAATTTTTGGGAGAAAATGTCCGGACCAGGAAAATTGTCAAGTGACGGACTAATTTGGCTTTCCGGTACTGAAATGACTGTCCAATGACACTGAAAAATTGGATACATGATTTTAGGATTTATAATTTTGAGCCATTGAAATTTGGTGACAAATTTGGACTAGAAATTGAATTGGGAGTAGAAGGAACCTTAAGAGTGATTTAGAAAAAGACAAGTGGCAAGTGACACATGTCACTTGCCTACTTAGTCTTAGGTTTAAAGGTTAATAAATTGACCTAAGTGGCTTTAGTTTTCATGACACTCTCCTTGGAAAGACTTAAAAATCACTTGGGAAGCTAAAATTTTCCTTCATCCTTGGGTATTCCTTCTCCTTCCTTCGTTGGCTTTTAGTTCATCATCTCTACAAGACTTTTTCTTGTCTACTTGCTTGCTTCTTCCTCCATGTACAAGACCAACCTTAAACCTTGTGATGATGATGATTCGTGAGGGTGTGAGTGATGGCCGTAGGTGTTGGTAAGAGGTAGAGAGTTGGAGAAATTTGAAGATTTGAAGAATTGAAAGCTTGTTTAGGTAAGAATTAATTTGTATGTTTGTAATGTGGAAGTTAGAAGCATTTATTGTGATTAATTGTGGAAGCTTATGGTAGGATTGGTGAGTATAAGTGTATGTATGTGTGTTGAATGTTATTGATGAACGGTGTTCTTAGGTTGAGAATTTTTTTGTGGTTGTGAATGGATTTTGTTTATTGATGAACGGTGTTCTTAGGTTGAGAATTTTGTTGTGGTTGTGAATGGATTTTGTGTTGTTGTGGTTGTGAATGGATTTTGTGTTGAAATGAGTTTAGAGATGAAGTAGGAAGGATGATTAAGGATTATGATGAGTTAGGGTTGGAATTTCGGAAGTAAGAAGATGAAAATTTGTCGAAGAAGAACGTTTTCTAGAATCGCACGTCGCGGCGTGCATGCACCACGACGCTGCGAGTGCGAGCGCCCTTACCGTGGCATGTGCGAGTGTCCTCACCGCGGCGAGCTTCTGGATTTTTCCACGACGAGCTCCAGCATGTTACGCTGTGGTGAGCTGTTCCTTTTCGCCGCGACGAGTTTCTGGTTTTGCTGCGGCGAGCCCCTGTTTTCCTGCAAAGATATGTTTTGGTATTTTGGACATAACTGTTGATGTATTTTCAATCATTGTTTGTTTATAATTTTGCACTTATAACTCTGTGGAGAATAATGGTGGATTTGTGTGTTATTTATGACTGGATTCCGAAAAGAAGGTCCGATATATTAGGAGATTATGACGTAGAAGTGTTATATGTTTGTGAATCTGTGTTTTACTTGTCTCTAATATGATAAATTGTGACATGTGGATTAATTGTAATGTATTTACTGTTAAATTGGGACATATGCATTTCATACATGAATGCATGATCAGATAATGACAGTTGTAACTTGAGCAGCCACTGAGAACTAAAAGCTCAACGTATCGGGCCTTGAGCCCACATTGATTCAGAGCCACAGGCTCACAGATTAATGCACCCATATTGGGACAGTTCAGGTGCTCGGTCACAACACCGTAATAAAATGGGAAAGTGTCACATATACATTTCATATGCATTTGATTGAATATTTGGCTTTGGGTGAAAGGCGAAATGTCTTATATTTGTTTGATAACAATCATGTGGTAATTCTGAATGTGCTATTGTGCAATAATCTGTGAATTGCTTGCGTGATGCATGAATTGAGTGAACCATTAATGATGGTTCCTTACTAAGTTCGCAAACTCACCCAAAATTGTAACCTATTTTTTTCAGGACCGAGAGAGTAGACTCCTAGCTCTAGAGGGACTTTTTCTGTCGTGTAGATCATGTTGGCAAGAGAAGTCATCGCTCACAGGTCAGTCAACTAGGATTTTTGGAGGATGACCTAGTTAGGCTTTGTATTAGATTTCTTTTGGAGTAATGTATAGACAGTAAAAAATTGATAGAGATGTAAATTTCTGCTTTTGATGAAACGAAATGAAAAAGAAAATTTTTGGTTTCAAAAGTTTCTGATTTTTATACTAATGCTTATTATGATGCCATGTGAAGTAATATAGTGAGTGTTCGTAGTTCTCCCTTATTGTAGGATATGTATCGGAATGACCTACGGGTGTCCCGATATATAACCTATGGTAAGGGGGCGCTACATTTAGGTGGTATTAGAGCATAGTTTGGCATCTGTTGGGACTAGTAAATATTTAGGCTTGAATTATTGTGAGAAAGGCAGAAATTGATCGAAATTATTGTTTTGTTTTAGGTCATCCGTTTTAGGTGATCAAATTGATCAACCAGCTGACCAAGGATTAGTCGGAGCCAGTAGGGAGTCCTCGGTGCCTTGATCTGAGGAGCTGCCTCCTAGAGTTCCCGTGAGACGGGAGAGGAGGTATGACAGACTGCGCAAGCAGGGGGCTGTAGATTTCTATGGCAGCACAGACCCTGCTGAGGCTGAGGGATGGTTGGAGAGGATTGAGAGAGTCTTCGACCAGATGGATTGTGATTCAGATGAGAGATTTGACTATGCCGTCTCTCTCTTGCAGGGCCCAACTTATCAGTGGTGGAAGACTGTTCGGGGCAGTACCACCAGGCCTTTCCTACTGACATGGGAGGATATCCTGAGGGCATTTCGAGACAATTATATGCCCAAGGTTTACCTTGAGATGAAGATGCAGGAGTTCCTAGAGTTGAAGCAGGGTAAGATGACAGTGGCAGAGTATGAGGTAAGATTCAATGAGCTCATGGGATATGCTAATGCTTTGATTTCCATTGAGGTAGATAGGTGCCGGAGATTTGAGAATGACCTCGATCTGGAGATTCGCACTAGGTTGGCTCGATCAGATATGAGTTCCTTTGTTGAACTAAGAGCTGCTGCAGTACGAGTTGAGCAGTTAATGAGACAAAGACAGGCTGAGACTGGTCAGGGGTCCAGGGGAAAAGACTGAGTGACATTCAGGGCAATTCTAGCAAGGGTTTTGGCAAGCGCAAGAGCAGGACTTTCAGGTCATCGGGAGGATCTAGACAGTCCTGATTTGGACAGAGAGGGAGGTTTGCTCAGACTGGCAGTGGCAGTGGTAGAGGTATAGGGCAGATTCCTCCAGTTTGTGAGCATTGCGACAAGAGACATAGTGGGGAGTGTTGGCGATTGACTGGAGCCCACCTTAGGTGCGGCTCCATGGATCATCAGATCAGGGGTTGCCTAGCTACTGTGGGAGCTCAGTCTGCTGTTAGTGGGAGATCAGGCAGTAACACTACAGTGCAACAGAGTAGAGGTGGTGGATTCGGGCAGAGGGGCTGAGGCAGAGGCCGTGGTAGAGCTGAGGGATCTGAGGGACTGGGTAGCCGACCACAGTCCCAGGCCAGGGTCTACGCCATGACTAGGCAGGAGGCCCAGGATTCTCCAGATGTAGTAGCAGGTGTGCTTGTTATTTCTGGTATTGAAGCATTTGCACTGCTAGATCCAGGATCAACACACTCATTTATTGCACCGCATTTGGCATGTAGATTGCATGGGGATAGGGAGAGATTACAGTATGGGCTAGAGATGAGTACACCTCTAGGTAGTACCACTGCTTTGGGAGAGGTCTGCAAGGGGTGCTCGATCTAGATTGATCAAGTAGTATTGAGTACAGACCTGATAGTGTTACCATTGCGAGAGATAGATGTGATTGTGGGGATGGACTGGCTTACTGCCCATAGGGCCATCATGGACTGCTATATCAAGGAGGTTGTATTAGAGTCTCCTGGTCAGCCTAGAGCAGTGTTCGGAGGAGTTAGTCAAGCAGTGCCAGCCCAGATGATTTCTTTCCTTAGTGCCCTGAGGTTGATGCAAGGAGGATGTGAGGCTTATCTAGCCCATGTTATTGATACTAGAGTCAGACAGAGTCTGTAGGACATTCTCGTGGTCAGGAAATTCTCGAACGTGTTTCTTAATGAGTTATCGGGTTTACCGCCGGATCGAGAAACATAGTTTACTATTGACCTCATTCCAGGTACTGCTCCAATATCTATACCTCCATATAGAATGGCACCTGTGGAATTGAGGGAGCTAAAGACTCAGTTGCAAGAGTTACTGGAGAAGGGTTTTATCAGGCCCAGTGTCTCACCTTAGGGAGCTCCGATATTGTTTGTGAAAAAGAAGGATGAGACTCTAAGATTGTGTATCGATTATAGGCAGTTGAATCAGGTGACAGTGAAGAATAAGTATCCACTACCTAGGATCGATGACTTATTTGATCAGTTGTAGGGAGCTCAGGTATTCACTAAGCTGGATTTGAGGTCTGGGTATTATCAGTTGAAGATAGCAGAGGTTGATGTACCTAAGAGTGCTTTCAGGAGTAGGTATGGGCATTTCGAGTTCCTAGTGATGTCGTTTGGGTTGAAAAATGCCCTGGTAGCTTTTATGGCCTTGATGAATAAGGTCTTTCAGCCCTACCTTGACCAGTTTGTAATTGTATTCATTGATGACATTGGTGTATTCGAGGAGTAGACAAGAGCATGTTGAGCATTTGAGGGTGGTTTTACAGCTTATGAGGGAGAAGCAATTATATGCCAAATTCAGTAAGTGTGAATTTTGGCTGGATGAGGTAGTGTTTCTAGGTCATATAGTGACTGGAGAGGGTATACAGGTCGATCCTAATAAGATTGAGGCAGTGATGAAGTGGGAAGCTCCTAGGAATATATCAGAGATTCGGAGTTTCCTAGGATTGGCCGGTTATTACCGGAGGTTTGTTGAGGGGTTTTCATTGATCTCAGCTCCTCTGACAAAACTCCTGAGGGAGAATGTACCATTCAGATGGGCTGAGGAGTGTCAGAAGAGCTTTGAGAAGCTAAAACATCAGTTGATCATGGCACTGGTGTTGGGAATTCCATCTGGGACTGGAGGTTATGAGGTATATAGCGATGCATCACATCAGGGATTGGGGTGTGTTTTGATGCAGCATGGTAGGGTGATTGCTTATGCCTAGATACAGTTGAGATCTCATGAGATAAATTATCCTGTGCATGATTTGGAGTTAGCTGCAGTTGTCTTTGCCCTGAAAATTTGGAGACACTACTTATATGGTGAGACGTTTCAGATCTTTACTAATCATAAGAGTTTGAGATATTTGCTGAGTTAGAGAGAGTTGAATTTGAGGCAGAGGAGATGGATTGAGATGCTGAAGGATTATGATTGTACAATTGAGTACCACCCAAGGAAAGGTAATGTGGTGGTAGATGCGTTGAGTAGGAAGTCTCGCATCAGTGTAGCTCAGATTCAGGTATTGAGATTGCCTAATTTGATTCAGTTGAGAGCTTTGAATGTTCAGTTAAATCTGGAGCAGGATGGGTCTTTGATAGCCACTTTGAAGCTTAGACCGATGCTACATGACAGGATCAGGAGAGTTCAGGAAAAGGATCCTGCCTTGGTAAAGCTGATTGAGAAAGTGAAGAATGAGATGAGTTCTGAATTTGAAGTAAGAGATAATACATTATGGTTGGGACAGAGGCTTTGTGTGCCTGATGTGGATGATTTGAGGCGTGAGATTCTGGAGGAAGCGCATATGGCCGCCTATGCTATGCATCCTGGTACTACCAAGATGTATAACACTCTTAAGCCACATTTCTGGTGGCCTGACATGAGGAAACAAGTGGTAGAATATGTATCCAGGTGTATAACGTGCCAGCAGGTTAAGGCTGAGCACCAGGCTCCAGTGGGAAAACTTCATTCGTTGCCTATTCCGGAGTGGAAATGCGAATGAATTACTATGGATTTCATTATGGGTTTGCCTAGGACTCTGAGGCAACATGATGCTATCTGGGTCATAGTGGACCGATTAACTAAATCGGCCCATTTCTTGAGAGTGAGGGAGAATAATTCTCTTGATCAGTTGGCCCAGAAGTATGTGACTGAGATAGTGAGACTGCATGGGGTTCCGGTGTTTATAGTCTCAGATAGGGATCCCATATTTACTTCAAGGTTCTGGAAGAGTCTGTAGTTTGCTATGGGTACCAAATTAAATTTTAGTACAACTTTTCATCCTCAGACAGATGAGCAGAGTGAGATGACGATTAAGACTGTTGAGGATATGCTTCGGGCGTGTGTATTAGAGTTTAAAGGAGCATGGGATCAGTATTTGGCCTTGATTGAGTTTGCATATAATAATCATTTTCATAGTAGCATCGGGATGGCACCATATGAGGCTTTATATAAGAGACAATGCCGATCACCTCTATATTGGGATGAAGAGGGAGTGAGGATGATTGAGGGCCCAGAGCTGATTCAGGATACAATGGATAAGGTAAAACTGATTCGAAGTCGCATTAAAGCGGCTCAGGATAGACAGAAGAGTTATATGGATCAGTATCGGAGGGAGATGGAGTATAATATGGGAGACAGGGTTTTCCTACGAGTGTCACCGAGGAGAGGGGTACTGAGATTCAGTAAAAAGGGCAAGTTAAGCCCTAGGTACATTGGTCCTTATGAGATCATCAAGAGGATAGGACCTTTGGCCTATAAGCTGGCTTTACCGAGTGAGATGTCTCAGCTGCATAATGTTTTCCATGTGAGTATGCTCCGGAGGTATCGATTGGGTCCAACACATGTAATACCAGCTCAGGAGATTGAGGTAGCTAGCAATTTGAGTTATGTTGAGGAGCCGATCCAGATTGTGGGATCAAGGGTTAAACTGTAACATCCCGTTATCGATGTGAGGGCATATCGGTAATTTGGGTGGATTGAGCAGCGAGTGCATTCATAATTGAATTGCACGTATAGTGATTCTCCATCAGTGACATGAGTTAATTGCACATGCA
>JANIHY010000003.1:25751772-25765107 GCA_027479065.1 Erythroxylum brevipes
TCGACTATGATGTAGGCTTGCTTTATTTTGACATATGCATTCCATGCATAAATGCATGATCAGTAATTGACAGTTGTAACCGGGGTAGCCACCAAGAGCTTAAAGCTCAACGTATTTGCGCCTCGAGCCCACAGTGCTTCAGAGCCTCAGGCTCACCGATTAATGTGCCCTTATTGGGACAGTTTAGGCGCTCGATCACAACAACGTAATAAATTGGAAAAAGGGTCACATATGCATTACATATACATTTGATTGGATGTCTTTGATTGTGTGAAAAGCCAACGCTTTGTGTTCATATAAATAATCATGTGGTACATCTGAATGGGTTATTATTTATATAACTGTGATTTATTTGACTATGCATGAATTGGGTGAACCATCGATGATAGTTTCTCACTGAGTTCACAAACTCACCCAAAATTGCAAATTATTTTTCAGGATCGAGAAAGTAGACTCTTAGCTCCAGAGGGACTTTTCCTGCCGTGTAGATCGTGTTGGTAAGAGAAGTCACGGCTCACAGGTCGGTCAACTGGCATTTTTTAGGGATGACCTAGTTAGGTTTTTGTAATAGTTTTCTTTTGGAGTAATGTACAGATAGTGAAAAACTGACAAAGATGTAAATTACTGCTTTTGATGAAATGAAATGAGGAAACATTTTGGTTTCAAAAATTAGTGATTTTCAATATTGATGCTTTATGATTTGATGCCATGTGAGGAACTGTAGTGATTGTTCGTAGTTCGCCCTTATCATAGGATATGTATCGGAATGACCTTAAGGTGTCCTAGTGTATACCTTATGGTAAGGGGGTGCTACAATCTCTCCTCTCTACTACTCTTGTAACCAATCGCATGCTTAATGCACACAATTCTTTATACCTTATACTTGACAACAATTGAGGATCCAACTCACTTTCATTGATAGTGAAGCTTTTACTATCAAGGTACCATGTTTTTTCTTTTCGTGTCCATCTTTTCAAAATATACTGATCAGGTATTCTTAAACTATTTTTCAAGATAAAAACCTTCAAAACATGAGAACAAAAAATGTCAGTAAACTCAAACTTTCGAAAACTACAATGGACTTCATCATTTGATGAATCATAAGTGACCATATTAGAGTAACTCCTCCCTGAAAAAGTGATATCATATTTTGTAATTATACCATCTTCACTACAAAGATGAAAACTAGAATCATGAGAATTATTCCATTGATCTTGAAAACATTTAAACACTTTTAATGTGTAGACACAAGCTACATTTTTTAAAATTTGAATAGGTGTTGACAATGTTAGAGTGCTTAATTAGCTTTCAACTCATCAAATCGACGATCATCAATAAGCATTTGAAAGTGATTATAAAATTGTAAAAAGTTATGCTGATAATTCATGTACCTTTTTACAATGCTATTCATGCTCTCACTTCATTATATGATGTCCAAGTCTGCATAAAACATTTGGCATCCATAAACCAAAGCCCATTTTTCCTTTGTATAAAACATATGTTTAAACCAATCATTATCTTGAAGTTCATATTTTTGTAGCATCTCATTCCATGCATTGAAAAAAAATTCTTTTTCTTCAAATTCATATATGTATGAACTAAAATCCCAAATCTTTAAATTGAGAAAAAAATCGTTCAAATGGATTGCGGCGTTTTGATAAGTGTTCTAGATACAAAGTCGATGATGAGTTTTAGGCCATCTTGAAGTTAATGCTTTTGCCATTTTTGTATTTTGATTAGTAAAAATAGTTGTAGGCCTTTTCTCAGACATGACTATAACAAATATGTTGAACAATCACTTAAATGTTAGAGCAGTCTCATCGTATAGTAGTGCAACACCAAAAACTGCAAATTTCTTATGATGATTTACATCTTCAAATAAAGCAAGTAGACAACCTTCACCATTTTTGTATCGAAGCAAACAAAATCACCAAAATCTAAGTAATCATTCCTCATCTTTGCATCTGAACAAAATATATTAGTTATCAAATCATCTTCATTTACTTGAATGACATAAAAGAAATTAGGATTTTCAAATTGTATTTTATACAAATATTCTAACACGCCACCTATATCTCCCTTTTTCATATCTCTTGTTCTTTTTGATCTTAAATAATTCTTGTAATCCTCTGGAATAAAGCTAAGATTATTTTTCCCACCTGCTTGTCTCACTATAATAAGATCATGGGATGCTTTTGGTGGAATTCCCACATCATTAGCCGTTTGAATTTTCATTGCTGCAGCATAAGATATCTTTCTGTGATTTCTATGCAAATGTTTTTTGTTAGGACTTGAAAGATAGTGATTATGATCCTCAATAAATTGAATCATTTGAAAATTTTCATTTTTCACACTATTAACTTTCATTCTAGCCTCACAACCAAATCTTGTTTCTGAAAGTGGAGTTCTTATATACACGTCTCTTTCGTCAGACATCTTTTTACCTTCAGCACTACAACAAAAAAATCTGTTAATTAATTTACCAAATATAGCTTTGTGACTTTTGTTCCTTATTCTGAAGCTGACATGTTTGGCATACATTAGATAAAATTGATAAGCTTGTTCTTATGTCTCAAACTCTATGCTAATTTTCGGTATTAACTCTCTTGAAACAGATGAGTGGTTTTTTCTAAATTCTCCTCAGAATTCGGATGAACCAAATCAGTTGACTTCATATTACTACTATCACTGCCAATGCCAATTACATCATTCGTATGTTGCTCCTTCTTAAGTTCATATTCTAATCGATAGTATGGGGTAGATCTACCTTCCATCATTTTGTTTAATACTAAATTTGACACCTGTGTAATTTACAAAAGACATATCATTATGGCTTTGTTTTCATATAAAATTATTAACACAACAAAATGGAGTGTTCGTAAACTACTGGGCACATTAGATGGTCAGATTACGAAACAAATTGTATTTTAGTTTGCTCTGCATAGCTTATTTAATTCCTATAACAGAAAAAGTGATTAGAGAATGAAAGGTTTCACGTTGTACAGTTATAGGTTCTCATCTTCTTTCTGGTTGACCAACTAACACTTGAAAAATTCGTAAATTCTTCCCAGTAAATAAATAATATGTTTTAGAGTGCCTTATACTAACCAGAAGTCAATATTATCACCAATAAACTTTGAATCAATTGCTTATATTTCAAATTAACTAATTTGTAATGTTAAGCAACTCATCCTTTACAATATACAACAATTATCACTCACATAAATGTATAAACAGAAAGAAAAGAAGTTAGAAAGGAATGACGTCCATGCTTCAAACCAATCAAAGTATCTTCAAAAGGTACCTTTAAGGAAAACATAAAGACTATCTTGAGTTTAAGAACCACCAAAGAAGTCATGCATTAAAGTAGCTTATAGCTCTCTACACTAAAAATAATAATAAAAGTAAATTACCAAAATGATGTCTTTCAAAATGCAAATGGATCAACAACATAGTCATATTATAGAGACTTCAAAATAGTCAAACATCAAAGAGGGCATTTACGAAAAGGTGGTTTTGGGTTTGATGAGCCATTCTCTTAAGAAATATTTATAGAGAGAGAGAGAGAGAGAGAGAGAGAGAGAGGGAATGATAATAAAAAACAACTAAGAAAATTTATAGATGAAAAACCAAACAAAACTTAATGAGAAGAGACTTGAAAGTCGTCAAAATATTATATTTCTTCCCCCATCACTGGTGGAGAACAAAGAACAATGAAAAAGTTGTTATCTTAATTATAAATAATATTGTCTTGCGTGATGGGTGTGTTTCTTGGAGTGGCACTAGATTCTCCACAATCCTAGTTTTGAAATATTTCAAATCGTCTTGTTCCTCATTTTCTACTTCTTTAGTTCACCAAATATGAGAACAAAGTTAATTTGCTTTGTGAAACATTACATAGAGGAGGAAAAAAAGCCTTTGAAAGGTATGAAAATCAGACAACAAAGAAGCGCTGACACAAGTTAATGGGCGGGAAATCTTTTATTAGATTGCTTTGGTAATGACACACAACAACCATTTAATGTTTCTATAAATAAAATAATTATCATTTACGCTCATCATCATTATGGTACTCTTGTAGTATTTGTAATGACTATATTCTCAAGTATTATTTGTAATATTGTCTTTTTGTAATTTTCTGGTAATACTCTAATGATTTGAATTTTTATTTTAAGTCATTTTTGCATAAATAAATAAATAAATTTTTACTGCTAATATCCCGCTGATTTAATTATGGTACTCCTTTTTACATTTATTTCTTAATTTCAATTATTGCATTTGATGTTAATGTTACATTATATTAATAATTGTATTAATTAATTTAAAATGCATTTTGATTGATAGGCACGACACATTTTTATTTTGACAATTTGGGAGTTTGTATTTGCAATGAAAAGTGTGGTTGTTCTCTTCCATGCCTTGGTGACATGTTTTGAATTGGTAAAAGAGGAAATAATAGTTAGTGAGTTGCTTCAGGTGATTATACTAACATTAATAGGCTAAATGATAGTTTTTTGTTTCTACATAACAAATCCAATCAGCATCCAATTGGTAAATTAGTATTGCTTTCATAAGTTTTTTGTAAATTAAACATTCAGAAAGGAAAAAGGACGTATAACAAAACAATCCTCAGGTAGCAACAACCTCCTTAAAAGAGGGAGCATAAGATATAAGGAAGACAAAGAGGGCACTCCATTTTTCAACTTATTTTGATCTTCTAAATACAAACAAACAAACATTATCCATATTCATTAAATGCAATTTGCATTACTAGGTGCTTCTTCTATATAAGATGTAGGCATTATAAGATGCAAATTGATTTCTTAATGCAGCAAAGTGAAGGGTGGATGGTTGCTGAAAGTAGAATATGGAGAAAAGAACCTTTCTAATGTAACTAAAAAATCATTCATTAAAGTAAACATAAAATTTTACACAAAGAAATTGCAAAACTATGGCTCTGTTTGCTGGAAAAATGAGAAGATCAAACATTCATTTTTCTTGGAGAGTCGACATGAATTGAACTGCTACAATTTCCTTCAATCACATAATAAACCTGCAAAAGAGATGTGACGAGACATTTAACCCATCAAGATTTCTAAAGCTACAACCATAATGTGATTAAATAAGGCAAGATTGTATCACACCATCTTTGGAAGATTAAGGAGATGCCCAGATGAAAGATACATATAGCTCTGAAGTAAATTACCATTATCAAGAATAACTTGAAACCAAAAGATACATCCCTCATTTGCCCATTTAACCCTTTCAACTTGTCATATTTTACTTTATATGGGTCCATACATTGATACTAGTCAATCTTGTTCTTCTCCTCCATCATAGTAATTTCAGAATATTTCTTCCTTAAAAGTAGAGGAATGTTTTGAAAGATGTTAAGTCACGGTCGTGCATCCAAGTTATAGTCATGAGTTAACTTAGAAGGTCATGCATGTAAGTTATGATCATGACTTGCATGACAATGCAAGTGCAAGTTAAGTGTTGTGACTTTGGATTTCTAATTTTGTATTGGTTTTGGATCAAGAGTGGCGACTGCTTAGAGAAGCAATATTTTGGAACACCATAAAAATTTCTTGGACTTGATCAAACAATTAAAGAATGATAGTTGTTCATAAAAGTTGATACACATTTATATAAAGGGAGTTTGTTCAGACAACAAATGATATTGAAAAGCAAAAGGAAAAAGCTACAGGATATTATCAATTCAAGAGAGCACAATTGAACTTCATAAAAATTTATTTCAAGAAAAAAACAACTCTATAAAGTTCAACCAAATACACTCCGAAGCTCCATAAGCTAACCTTGGCAAAATAAACATCGATTTCGTAAAAGGAATGTTGCTTGGTTATAAGATGGAGAAAATCCACATGACGGGACTATTTTTTCAATGATGGCCTTGAGAACACCAAGAAATTTATAATATCAACTTTCACATTATCACGCCATTTCAAACTTATATCCCTTAATCTCCTACAGTTTACAATAACCCCTTTTGTTGTCACATTTAGGCAACCCTCTAGGTTCAGTTGCATCAATCCAGGGCATTCTTTTGAAATCACTGCCAATGCTTCATCGTCTATTCTTGGTCCCTTTTCTTGCAATATTTCCAATTTAGGAAGTTCAAATTTTAAATCAATATTCTTTATCCCCAAACATCTATTCATCCCCAAATGCATGATTTCCCTGCAGTTTCTAAAAAATCCTCTGATTTGTTCTTCTGTGATAGAAGGACAATAACTTATCTTTAGCACTTCTAATATATGGCAAGATAAGGCAATATCTTATATGCATTCATTGCTCAAGTTACTAATCCTTGTCAAGCTTAAGAGATTTGATTCGATTATTGATCGAATATTTCACTATATGTTCAACACCAAGTTTAGTCCTCCCCATTATGAGATCTTCTAGTGAAGGACAGTTTCCTATACGTGTAAAAAAGGTTGAGCTTGTTAGCCCCTTCAATATCCAATTATCCAAGTGACTGAAACTTGTGCAGTAAACAAGAGACTTTGAAAAACGAGAAATCATAATATTGGGAGATAGTCAGCTTGTTGATTGGAAGACAAGATTCTGCAACCAAACTAAGTAATTCATCAGAAATAATCGAATTTAAGAGATCAAGCTCACTCAAACATTTTGCAAAAGAAAACATGAATTAATAGAAGGGATTCCAATTCCATCCAACGAAATTGAACTCAAACCATAAATACTTCACATAGTCATAACAATCTCATTATGAGATAATCACTAATTCAATAAGTAATATACAATTCAAAGACAACGCAAGCAGAGATCTATCTGTAATAAAATGATTACCAAAAACATCTATCTTATGCAACTTCTTAATCTTCGTTGACAAATCAAGCAACAAAAATAATGACCCAATTTTTGAAAAATCACTATTTCAAAAAGATTCAATCTTTAAATAGTTACGTATTTTCAAATTCCTCACTTTGGATCCCAACTGTCACACATCGATCAAAGAAAAGTGGGATTGGCCGAAAATATTGAGAGATTTAATATGTAATCCACATCGAGAGATTAAGTCGAGAACCGAATCAAGGTCTCTGTAAAAGTCGCACACTTTGATGTGGTTAAGATTTGAGAATCTAGGTATTATAAGGTGTAGGAAGGGGGCGAAGAGAGACGGTGAGAGGAGTTCTAAGTAGTGATGGTTTTCTCAGGATTTGAAGATCAGTGATAGTGAAGGAATATGGGGAACGTTAATGTTGAAAAGAAGGGAAATGCCTGGAAATTTTTGGTTTTGTGAGAATGAAGATGAAGACGAGGAGGATGTTGATTGGGGTAGCTTGGCTCATAAGCCATGAAATTTGAAAAATTAATAGAGTTTGTAAAATTTAAGCAAAAACAACAATATTTTTTGATTGGACAGAGTTAGACAGAATAATGTTAGACAGAGAATTTCGTCTCAATTTTCACACTATAATTGTCGTATTTGACAATATACGGTTTAGAGAGGAAACTAAGAGCCCTTTCGTTTGCTTCTTACTTGCTTTTCTATCCTTCAAATATTCCTTTCCTCTCTTTTTTGCTTGTAGCTAATCGAAAATCTCCAAAGAAAGATCGCCCAAATGGGTATAAATCATGTGGTAATTTCTTCCAGATAGCAAATTCATAGGAAAATATCCTCCAAACAAGCACTATCTTTACGTTTTTGTCATATGGATACTTACACCAATCTTTTGGTTCAATCAACCATCTGTCCAGTGGTATCATGCATCTAAACAAAGACAAATCTTTTAAGAAAAGTGGGATGGTAGGCTTCAAATTTGATCAACCACACAAAAAAAAAAGAAGAAGAAAAGAACCAAAGTACGTCTACGGCATTGTCATTCAAGATAGTTCTTTGGAGGGTTTTGTGAAGCAGGCTGTCTTGAAAGCTACAATCATCTTTTGTTGGAATTGAGTTACTTTAAATAAATACAACCACTTTCGGTGGTTGCACTTTGATGGAGATGGACATTGTGTCTAATTATCAAAGTTACATCTTTGAATGGAATCTGGAATAGGAAAAAGCTAAGAATTGGATTCATTCCTTCTCTATAATTTCCTTCTTTCCCTTCTGGGATAAGCCTAAGCCAAAGAGTTATGAATAATCATAGTTACATCTTGATGAACAATTAATCATCATGGTCAGTGGGTCCAAAGGTGTATAAGCTGAGTTGTTGCTTGGTTGTTTGAGTCACCATCGGTACAAATGCTTCGTACTTACATTAAAAAAAAAAAGAAAAGAGAGGAAAAAACTAATCCCTAAAAATTAATATTTTCTTTTAATTCCCATAACAAACAAACAATTCCCTAAAAGCCATCTATTTCAAAAATACGTGGTTGGACCATTCTCATCTATTTGGAACTTGTAGCAGCAGAAGCCCAGGTTACTTTTTTTGTTTTACAAAATAGTAGTCATGCCGTACTACAATTTTCCAACAAAAACCACCAACCTCCGTGCTGCTTCTCTTTATTTGGTATACCGCGCTGTTCACATACAGTGGCCCCATTTTCTGCCCACCACTTAATGAATTGTCTACGGCTGTAGCCCATAAAAGCGGCATATATATCTCTAGAAAACAACCCCAACTTGCTATTGAGTAACCTGATGCGTTAGACAAGCCTATTTAAACAACCAGTAGCTTCAAAAGAATAAGCAAATGTTTTCGCTCCACGAATATAGTATTTCAAAACGATGTGATCAACATGTGAACATATATATGGCGGCCACAGCCAAGACATAGAAGAACTTCTCTTTTTCTAGACATTTCAGAATTTCAATGTAGCTCAATTGTAAAGCATAGATTTTGATACTTCATCATCAAAATCGTTTTCAACAACTGGCAGTACAGAACTATGAATAGTGATGTGCTTATGTATAGAAGAAACCTTAGGCGCAGGTTTAAAACATGGTAATGTGTATATCCAAGGATAGAAACCATGAGTAGTTTATGTTTCACAAATTCTTGACTAGTTGATTATGGTGGGTGATTGAGTCTTAATACCTAAAATGGATCGGCTTGAGTTCATTACGACCACCGGGCAAGGAGGACAAAGTAATATATACGCCTGGTTCAACTTGTTTTATTCCATAAGGTAGCATATGGTGATCTTTTGAGTTGCCGTTGGACCCAATTTCATATCTGAGCCCGCTAGTTGAACGAATCCTGGTGAATGGTAAGTTCTGAAAATCCAAGTCATGATTGGCAATATAACTTATACTTGCTAGCCTTCTGTTCTTTTTGGGTGCCTTTCAGCCATATCTTTTAACTGTAAGAATATAACAAAATGTTGACCAACATACAATATCAGATGACAAATGGATGCCCAAACAGTGGAACATCCTTCATGACAGCAAGAAATTTGCAGAAAGAAATGACATGGTACCAGAGAATGGAAAATATGTTGAAGAAAACATAGATCACATACAAAAAAGTTATAAGCTGAACGTGAGAGTCTTTTGCTATTATGACTCCCTGATTGCTATCTTTTAGGAATCTGACCAGTGTAGGCTTATTTCAGTCATCGTTGTCTCCATGGCCTAACTGCCCTTTTTCTCCTTACCTCAAAGCCTCTGCTTTGGATGTTAAAAGATCCAACATGGCAAGAACCATAAGAAATTTTTCGACTACAACAAGATAATTACGAAACTTTTTTAAATTTTAATTTTTTAAAACCAAGATCACTTTAGTTCTATAAAATGATTAAAGCAGTTCTATAAAATGATTAAAGTATAAATCATAATAAAACACAAATCTTAATTTGTACCTTATTATGAAATTTGATCATCTTCTCGTCGTATCCTTTAAACTATTTTCAAAATTGAACCATCTTAACCAGCGTAGCTACACAAGTTTCTGGCTTGTAACAGTATCCACAGAACAGAAAGTGAAAACTCTGTAACTCTTACAAAAAGGATTAGACAAGAAGTGCTAGCTTCGTCAGAACTTAAGGGTATTTATAATTAGTTTTAGACATTTTAGTAATTTAATTAAAAATTTATTATAGTTTCAATTAAACTCTAATTAGAATTATAAATAATTATAATTAAATATTGTTATGCCCAAATAAGATCTAATATCTCACATTGATCCTTTTATTAAATATCTTAGATTTAATCATAAAGTTTCCCAAACTTTATATAATCAAGTCCAACTTGATTAAAATATATTTGCTCTTTTCAATTCGTTCTTTACATGAGACTCATTAGGTTCCTAAATATGTTGACAATGATTATAAATTATAGTTAGAATTTATTATTACAATTAAATAAATTAAAATACCTTTTTAATTTATCTTTAATTCTTCAATTAAATAATTTAAAATCATATATTAAGATTGGTATATAGCAACACATCATAACCACTTAAATATTTAAGAATGTCGAAATAGTTCTGACTAACTTTTTCATGTATGATTTTTCCTGGCTAAAAGTCCAAAATGGGGCCAAGCTTTTTTTGAGTTTGGTCAATTTAAGACCAAACCTTTTAATTTGCTCTGTAAAAATCTAATCGTTCACGACTCTGCTCAATGTTAGACTATTTTAAATGGAAATTAGAAAGGGTTATATACGCGCCGTTATTATATATAAAAAGTGTGCTTGGAGAGACCAGGTGGATTTTAAATGCCACTTAGATTTTCAGAAAAGAAAAAAAAATATCTCTTCATTTTTTATATAACCCTAATTTTACCTTTGTTTTTACCTCTCTCTCAGAAATTTAACAAAAAGAGTCCTTAACACATCACTCTCAGAAACTTAACAAAAGGAGTCCTTAACGCATTATCACTATCGTTCACTTCAATCTCTCTCATTGATCTGCCTTGTAGATCAAGGGATCGTCTTGCCATTTCTTTTCAGGAATCTAGTGCAACATGCTTTTCTTTTAGTTTTGTACGGTTCTCAAGTGAATATAGTTGTGTACTATAGAAATATAATTCGCAAAGTTGTTTTTGATTCCGTTGGTTGGTTCCTTAAAATAAATATAGTGGAATGGTAGAATATGATGGTTGTAAGAAGGTGCACAAAAGAGGTGGTAGACCCTACGATTAACACTAGACCATTGACTAGTGCCCTTAATCTAGCTCTTCTAACTGCATTAAAGATATGTAGATCCAGAAACTGAAAAGAGACCTAATTCTTACCCACTGGAGATGCTTTATTCTCATACGATTTTCATATGAAGTTGGAGTTACTAATATATTTATGGAAATCACAACTAAATGCGGTCGTGGATGGAATTTTAGGATCAAAGACTGTAAAGAAACCCGAAAGGAGTATAAGGGGTCTAGTCTCACTAGTACAAATCTGACACAGAAATGAGCAATGGTCCAAATGATAGAAGGAAATATCAGGTGTAGAAACTTTAATGATTATAACCAGGAGGCTATGTAACACGGACACGGCAAAATGGAGTCGTGTCCGCGTGTCGGACACCCACTACACAGCTCGGACACGTCTGGAGACCGCTTGGACATTGCTTAATGAAATATATGTTTCATGTTTTTTGAAAGGGGCTTATAAAGTATCAAATATGTATGAACTATCAAGATGTTAAAAGTCTTGAAACACATCAATCAATATATATTATATTATGAATTCTGAATTTTTTTCTTAATTTTAAATTTTATAATATATATATATGTCGTGTCCGTGTCCACCAAATTTTAGAAATTGGTGTGTCTCCGTATCCATATCCGTGTCGTGTCGCGTGTTCGTGTTCGTGTCTATGCTTCTTAGCCAGGAGGGTATCTTATGGATTATGTCTGTATCTCGAGAGTTGTGCATTGGCAGAAAGTTTGATTGGATAGTAGTGAGGAGGCAATAAAGAGATTAGACAAATTTCTTTGAATTCTGAATATCTGCTGGTAGAAGATGTAGAGAAGATCACAATGTACCTCAAAGTCAAGCCCTTACGGTGGCGTGTACAAAAGTTGATGGTTCAACTTTTCTTTCATGCCCTTCTTCTAAACTTAATTTTGTTCTCTACCTTTGATCACGTTGTTATTATCATATAGTTTAAAAGATTTACAACAAAAGAATACGTAGAAAAGCCAAGTTTGAGTGTTTGAGATTTGTTAATGAAATACTCAAATGGGTGCTCTCTTTGATACATTTTGCTTAGATAATGGTTCAGTGTGAATTATCCATTAAGTAGAGTATAAACCAATCTTTTTCTTCTCATCCCACATAAGATAGGATGGTACTATCAAAAAAGATTGAAACTTTGTGAGCATTTTCCCCATTATTTGGGTTGGGAATTATTGGTGTTCTATCAATTTGGAAAAGAAGAAGCAACATATGTCGTAGTTGGGTAGCAAAAGATTTCACCTTTTCCCAATTGTTTAGAAGTCATAGACTGGCGGAAATTTATCAGGAAATTTTCTTTTACCAAATGATCATAATGAATCAGAAAAGTGGAGGGTTCATTGATCTACATGGTCTCAATATTTTTTAGTTAAGAAAACAGAGAACTTGATTAGCTTAAAAGAGAGGAAATAAAGCTAATAACCACCATTTTCTTACTAATGGCTTCTTCAATTTTTTTGTCTAACTTGGTTCCTTCCATTGTTTAGTTTGTATTATGAGAGAAAATATCAATATGATAGAGGACCATCACACAAAGCCTTAAAAGATGTGTCCAACATGGGCCTTGGAGTCCAAGAAGAAGAATAACCAACCAAAGAGGATAAAGAGTTAGAAGAAGATGGCCTCAACATTCTCCTACAATATCAAGCTTTATGAAAACTTTTTGGGGACTCTAAAGCGTTGGTCCAAGTTGATGATCTTGAAGCCCAAATGGAGCCCATAGGGGAGAAGGCTCTCCTCCAAAATCAAGTCACATGTTATCCTATAACTTAAATTGGCCAAGAGAAGGTATAATATTTCAAATTATGGTATGTTTTCAATAAAATCAATTCATTGCTGATAAGTTTCCTATTTAATATGTTTAATTCTTATTTAGTGTTTTTTAATTCCTATCCTTAATTTTCCACATTTCTACATGTATAATGGACAATTATGGAAAATTTGTTTTTATTACGAATGTTTCATTAAGAGTCCATTAGGAGGTGAGAAACCGAATCATGTAGTTCTCCACCTTCCTCTTAGCTAAGTTTCCTATTTAAGTCATGTTTGTTTCCTTTTGAAGGAGAATTTTTATGAATGAAAAATCTTGAGTATTATTCTCCAAATTAGAGTCAATTTGCTCTAGAGTTGTCTATTTTGTTGGACCCCGATTTTTGAGTAAAAATAAGAAATATTCAAAAGTGGATGAGTTGATTGAAATTAAGTTGAAAATCAAGAAATAAAGA
>JANIHY010000003.1:25765288-25782848 GCA_027479065.1 Erythroxylum brevipes
TTCCTCCCTCGTGAGATGCGCGCCCAGATGTCACGAAGGACGTCGGGCACGCGACTCACCGGGGAGGGGTTCCAACATGCTCTCACAGTTTGTTTTCTTTCCCTTTTTGGTGTCTTTGCACGTCCCAATGAACAAACCTATATCTTCTCCTCTTTTATATCCTGAGTTAGGCTTTTTGCATCATACACAGTCACATATACAACTATGTAAGTAATTGTGTCTCTTCTAATGTCACTTCAATCACAAACGTACATTGTACACGATCATCACACATGGCCATGTTTGTCATGAACACGAGCATGTACACGATTACGTATGTCTTCGCTCTTCACATGCTCCTTCACACGATTCGAGAGACTTACACAGTTGATCCATATGACTGTGTAAGTTAAGGACATGGACGAGTAGCACCCTACACAAGCATGTCTGCCCCAGAAGAGCTTCATCCACTCATTCGTCATTCCTACGAACCATAAAGGTAACAACAGTCACTGAAAGTCTTAGGTTAGACACTCAACCAGCTCTCCCTCTAACCTAATTATAGCGAAGAAATGTTATGCTTCAACAGCTACTTAAGAGACATCCCGACAAACTTACTAAAAAGCTTATGCTTACTTTTATGAACCACTTTAGTCAACATATTTTTTTGGCAAGTTTTAAATATAATAAAACTCTTAATACCTGTAAAAATATGAATCGCATCTTGTAGTATTATGGTTATCATTCCCACGAGGATTATAAATGCTTAAACCATTTGAATCTAACTTTATTTAAGATAATACAAATTGATTTGAAATAAATTTAAATAAAAAATATTAAAAAAATAAATAAACGAAACAAGTGATAAAATGAACACGTGAGATGTCAAGAAAATTAGGGTTTGATCAAAGTTTAATATTTAGGAACTATTCTTTACTTGTTTTGATTCCCTTAATCTTGTTGATTCAATTTATATTGGATCCTAAATTTCCTAATATTTTTATTACTCTCTCTCAAGGTATAATGAATTAACCCTAATTAAATTCAATATTTATAGATTTGTAATCTCTCGAATCACAAACTACTTCTAACTTATTCAATTAGATATGAAGCAATCTCTTAGATAATTAATTTCACAAACCTAACACTAATTACTTTGACTCACTCTCTCGATTTGTTGTCAAGTTTATGGATGACAATTATAACAAACATCCAAATATATATTGAAATCAACAATAATTAAAGTTCACAAAATAGTTCTAGAATGATTCCTAATATGGATTTAGAAATCCATAGATATTTTAAACATCATAGCAATCCAATTACACATCAAGGATAATGAAGAAAGTGAAAGGCAAAGAATAAAAATTGTTTGACGCTTTGATCTGGAATGTTTGAATTTCCTGAAGCTCTTTTTTCATCTCTCCGCTTCTGATTTACTTTGATTTGTGGTTGCTACCTCTTTCTTGTGGTTTTCATGTTCTTATATAGTGCATTAAGGTTCTAGGGTTTTCTCACTTTGTTTTGTTTTAAAAATAGTTATAAACTAAAAACACAAAAAATCTCACACTTGGAAAAACCTTTGTCATGATTGTGCTCTATTGATTCAACTTTTTTTTCACAATCGTGTTTCCTTACCATTATTGTGACAAAGAGCCATACATATATGTCATGATCGTGCTCCTTATACATGATCACGCCTTCCTTAAAGCTTCCCCCATCTTATTTGTTCTTCAATTTCCTAATTTCCAACACTCACAAACACATCAAACACCTATTGAAACATAAAATTAAGACGAATTCCTGTTATAAACCACAAACACCTAAAACATAATCAAATACTAACAATAACACAATTCTAAGCCTATAAAAAAGATAATCATCCAAGAAACACTTGAAAACAACCTAAAACACCTAGAAAAACATAATATGATATATACCTACTAACATCCCCACATTTAAACTTTTGCATGTCCTCAATCAAAAACAAAAAACATAAACACAAACAAATACAAGAACACATAATCACATATTCATGTAATATGCAATAATGATACAGTGGCATTAAATCTTATAGAATCAATTTAACCGCAAATATCAATCATTCAAAATGTGCCAACATACTAAACTATTCCTTTCATGTTTAAGTACTTTGAGTTCAACATACATATCAATCAAAATATTAACACCCTATTCATACACTTATGACATTTGTAAACATACATTTATGATTATTGATCAATCAAAAAGGAAACTATCACTAAGTAGCCTTCTACGAAAAAAATTTCTATTTTCAAAGATCAGTAGGCCTTATTTATTTAAACATCATTTTTAATTTTCTTTAACATTAGCCTTGTCCTTTAATGTGAAGGTAAACACCTAATCATGAATGTCCCTCGATTACTCAAGTAGGACGCATTTTTTATTTAGCTTGGTTCAAGTGTCATTCTAGCTTTTTGATATGAAGACAAAACAATTTGTCATGAATACCCTTTATTACTCAGCTATATCATATACTCAACTGGCTACTACCCTTATTCTTAACCCAATTTTTTCAAAAAGGGCCAGCAGAATAGGAATTTTATGTAACACATTTTATATTTTATTTCTTAGCCTACCTCATTTCTTTTTAGCCAATCATTCTCATGAAAGGGTACTAATAATGTTAACTAATTCAATTGACTTATAATTATAAATGTATACAACAAATTTCCTAAAGTGAAGAATAGGTATCATATCTTAATTATCATGCATATTCATCCAAAGATACTTAAAACACAAAATTCACAAGTCAATATGCCTTTACAAATTAAAAGACCATGTTCAAAGCTAAACTAATTCTATCAAATTCTTTCCATTGACACATTCATACAATTCACACATATACAATAAGATGTTCACACAATGTGAAATGCAATATTCACACACATATGATATGTCAATGTATAAACATCCCCACACTTAGATAACGCATTATCTTCAATGTGAGAAACCAAAAAACACATAAAAATAAATAACAAGTAAAAAAAGTTTAGAGCAAGAAACACTTATGGAGATTGAGCGGTGATGGTGTGGGTGAAGGAATCTGAACACCTTAAGCAGCGAGGTACATCAAAATTTTCTTTGTGTTAGGTTACTATTTACGTTGATCTCGTGCCATCTCCTTTATCTGCGCCTCCATAGTGCTCGTGCTCTCTGCCATCAGCTTGTTGTTTTTTTATACTAAATTGAAGACTTTCGCTTAGCCTTCGTCATCATCCTCATCCATTTCTTCACTTGATGAGACCTCAGTTTGATGTTGTGCTGGCCTGAAGTTAGATCTAGCTTGTCCAATCTTGTATTTTATGTGATTTTTGGAACCAATATCCCAAAGTTCTATGCGATGGACCTCCAAGATCTCAGCTTGATTTAAATGAGTGATTAAGAACACCAAGATATATAACAAGTGTAGTAATAAGACAAACCATGCGAAGATAGTTATTTTTTTTTAAGAGAAGTAGCTATTGTATGAAAAATATGGGTTAAAGTATAAACTTGACATTATGGTCTATGCACTAAAGTATGAATAAGTCTTTAATTGAACATTTTTTAATTTCTTATGAAGCATAAATATATGCAATAATTGATGCTCAAGACTAATAATAACTTTATTATGGGCATTGCTTAGCACGAAAGTTTTCTTATTTTTCAATAATGTTCAATATAGGAAATCCACCAATTTCTTCCATGATATCAAAATCTAAATTATAAGGGTGGCCCCTCAATCAAAATAAAAAATTATCCAATTTTTTAGGCTCAAATTGTATAGTATAATAAAATTCTATGGTTAATTCCTTATGCACAATAAAATCAAAATAAATAAAATTTTCTGTCAAATTTTTGCACTCAAAGTCTCAATCTTTTCTTTTAACCTCAGATTTTCTAAGATTTAAAAACTAAAGTATTTATTTGTAGTCATAATTCTAGAGCATAGAGTTTGGAATTGAATACCTTCTTCTTCTAAATAAATCAGAAGAGAAGCTCTAAAATCTACATCCCTATCACATGCACCCTTCCCTGAAACTTGAGCTTTCCCTTTCAATTATCAATGTTTAGCAACTTGTTTGTTTCTTGGTGCTATCAATGAGTGTATACCTACAAAATCAACCAAGAACACAACAAAACTACACAAAACACCCCAAAAAATATGAGAGAGAAAAGTTCTTAAAAACATTGTAAGAAGCACGTTGAATATGTGATTTTTGTATGGAAATTACTATATTTGTGTAAGAGGAATGTTTATCTAGGTGAAAGATGAAAGTAATTAATGAAAAACCTAAGTAATAATGAAGAGAAAGTTGAGAGTTTGGAAGGTAGTTGCCAGGTGTAGAGAGATAATTTATGTAGAAGAAGAGAAAAGATGAATTTAAAGGGCTAGAGTTGAAAAGGAAGGGCAAAATAGGGTCTAAGATATGGAACTATCATGATCATGAGCTTGGAGCACGATCGCGACAAAGGTTAACATGCCACGCACAATCATGCTCCTTTAAAGCACGATTATGACAGGCTGTAAATGGCACAACTTATCCTGTTTCATTCTTTTTTTCATGTAATCCCCTGAACTTGTTCCCTAATTTATAATTGCTTCAAAAATATGAAAATTAACAATCCAAACCACTCCAAAAACAAGAAAATAAAGACCTAAATACTATAATTCAAGAGAAAACCTAACTACATAAAATTGTTAAGTTATAGTAATTAACTTAGTATTTTATCATTCAAAACATTTTAATGATTTGAAAGGAAAGAAATTACTTCCCTTTCTTGCTAAAAGCCCCCTCTGAGATATGATTTACACCTTTTTCTGCTCACCTTAAAGGTTTCTTTTTTTTATTTTCTAATTTCAAAGCTCTATGCATAAAAATGTGGGTCACTTTAAAAGTCCAACTCCACCTTAATTTGAGCTTTCCAGGCAATAACTTAAATCTTGAATTATAAAGTAACACCGCATCTCCCACTTTGAACTCTTTCTTCTTAATATGAGAATAATATCATTTCTTCTTCTTTTTTCCTTATATAGATTTGCATGCTCATATGCATTTAGACAAAGCTTGTAGAGTTTTTTCAATTGTACAAATCTTTGGTCACCCATTTTCTTCCAAACAAAAGTTAAGGCTTTTGTCACCTAATATGTTCTATGTTCCAATTCCACAAGCTAGTGACAAGCCTTACCATAAATAAGTCTAAATGGTGTCATACCGATTCGAGTTTTGAAGGCAGATCGATAGGCTTATAAGGCATCCAGGTTCAATGCCCAATCCTTCCTTGAACTACGTACCATCTTCACCAATATTCATTTAAGCTCATGGTTCATGACCTCCACTTCTCTATTGGTGGTACGGAGTGACAACATAATGGTAAACTCTATATCTTTTCATAAGAGCATCGAAACATTTATTACAAAAATGTGCTCCTCCATCACTTGTTATATCTTATGGCAATCCAAATTTATTTAATAGTCTTTTGATAAATTTTTGCATCACTTTTCAATCATTTGTTAGAGTTATCATAGCTTTAGCCCATTATGACACATAATCCACTCTAACTAAGATATAAGTGTTCCCCATAGAAAATGGGAATGGTCCTATGAAGTCCAATCCTCACACATCGAACACTTCGACTTCTAGAATGTTAGACAATGACATTCCATCTTGTTTTGATATGTTCCCCATTTTTTGGAATCAATTGCTTGTGCCACAAACTCTTTATCATCCTTGAATATATTTGGCCAATAAAATCCACATTCTAAGACTCGTGTTACCATTTTATTTGCTTTGTAATGCCCATCATAGATGGCTTCATGACACTATGTTAATATATCTAACATTTCTTCCTCCAAAACACACTTTCTGATTAGTCCATCGGCATATACCCCATAGAAGATCAGTTCATCCTATAGATAATGGGTACACTCATATAAGAATCTCCTTTTTTATTGATAAGATAAATTTAAAGGGAGAATATTGCCTGCAACGAAGTTTTCTATATCAGCGTACTATAGTACCACAAGGCAGTTGAGCAACATCAAAAATTCATCAAGGAATCACTCATTAATGTCTTCACTTTGCTCTAATACCCCTTCTTCCAGATGTGATAAGTGGTTAACCACCACATTCTCTGCTCAATTCTTGTCTCTGATCCCAATATCAAATTTTGGTAGTAGTAGCACCCATCAGATCAGTCTTGGTTTAGTGTTTTTCTTAGCGAATAGATATTTTAGCACAATGTGACCGATAAAAATGATCACCTTAAATCCAAAGAGATAATAGTGAAGCTTGTCACTTGTGAACACCACCACTAACAATTCCTTCTCAATAGTGGTGTAATTTAGTTATGGCCCCGTTAATGTCTTGCTTGCATAATAAACCACATGTAGCCTTTCGTCTTTCTGTTGGCCCAACACATAATCCATAACTTGGTCGCTAGCATTGCACAAAACTTCGAATGGTAATGACTAATTTGTAGAAGTTAAAACTGGTGTTGAATTTAGTGCCTTTTTCAAAATTTTAAATCTTTAACTAATAGATTCATAATAGGCCTTGCCATTAATGGGAAGTCCTTAATAAAGCAGTGTTAGAGTCCTTCATGTCCTAAAAATGCTCGTATTCCTTTGACATTAACTAGTGGTGGAAGCTTCTCAATGACCTATGTCTTGGCTCTATCAACTTCAATACCTTGACACAATATTTTATGTCCAAGTACTAGTCCTTCATGCACTATGAAGTGACACTTCTCCTAGTTTAGAACCAAATGTGATTCTTAATATCTTTGGAGTACTATGTCTAAGTTTTTCAAGCACAACTCAAAAGAGTCTCTAAAACATTTTTTTAAAAATCCATAAAATTTTCATTATGTCCTCTATTATATCTGCAAAGATTGATATAATCACCTTTGAAATGTAGTTGGAGCATTGTATAACATGAAAGCATCTACCTATAAACAAGTTTTCCGTAAGGACTTGTGAAAATGATCTTTTCTTAGTCTTTTGAATAGATGAAATTCTAATTGTAGCCCGAATATTCTTCCAAGAAATAGTAGAATGTATGGCTAGCAATCCTTTCTATCATTTGACAACGAATGGTAAAAGAAAGTGATCTCTTTTAGTCAATTTCTTGAGCTTGCTATAGTCGATACATGCTCTCCATCCTATGATTGTTCGCATTGAAATCATCTCCCTACTTTCACTCTCCATTATATTCATTCCTACTTTCTTCGGTATGAATTATACTAGGCTAACCCATTTACTAGTTGATATTGAGTATATGATGCCTACATCTAACAACTTTACTACCTCCTTATTAACCACTTCTTTCATATAAGGGTTTAATCTTCGTTGACATTCCCTTGCTACTCTACTTCCTTTTTCAAGGTTAATCCTATGCATAACTATGTTAAGACTTATACCTCATACGTCAAGTATCTACCATCCTGTGGCCTTTATTCACTTTCTAATTATTTTTACCACCTTAATCTCTTGTTCCTCATCAAGTTGGTTGGAAATAATGATGGGTAAAGTTTGACCCTCGCCTAGAAAGATATACCTTAGATATATGGGTAAAGGTTTTAACTTTAGAGTTGATGGCTTCTCAATTGAGGACAGTATAGGTGCTTCAGTTGTCACTAGTATGTCTTAATGTGTTGGAGCATACGACTCCTTCGTCTCTCCTTCATCCTCTGTCCCATTTTCGTCCTTCATTTTAACTTCCTCAAATTTTACTTCTCCAAAGTAACTCTCCTCTTGCTCTTTAATACATTCATCCACTATATTATTCTTTATGCAAGAGTTACTTTCTTTCATATTTTCAAGAATTTGTTTATATTGAACTCCATGTGATCATCACCAACATGAAGAATCGATTTGCCTTCATGAATGCTAATCAATGCTCTCCCAATGTTCATGAATAGTCATCTAAGAATTAGTGGATAATTCCTATCCTCTTTGAAATCCAGTATCACGAAGTCCACAAGAATAATGAATTTATCCACTTTAATGATAAAATCTTCCACCATACTAAACTGTCTCTTAATTGATTGATTTGCCAACTGAATGAGCATCGAAGTTGGCTTTAAATCGCCTAGCTCTAGTTTCCTAAAGATCGAAAAAGGCATAAGATTTATACTTGTGCCTAAGTACCATAGACACTTTGTAAATTCCAACTTACCAACTACACAATGTATTGTAAGGCTTCCTAAGTCCTTCAATTTAGAAGGCAAGTGACTGGTGATAATGGAATTACAACTTTTTGTCAGTATTACTGTCTGTTTATTTTCCCAAGTGTGCTTGTTTGATAATATGTCTTTCAGGAACTTCGCATCGTTAGGTTTATGTTCTTATTCCTCCACAAAAGATAAGTTAATTTGTAAAGTCTTTAGTTTCTCCACGAAATTTGCAAATTGTGTGTGTAGCACCCCACCCCCTCGAGACCCATACTTGACATCCTGAGTGATGTCTGAGTGCGAATCCTGCAAGGGTGACATGCTAGAATGATCAAACATTCAAAACTCAGTACAAATTTTTGAAGCAATATAAGCATATGTAGAAATCAATTATCAAATCGGGCCACTTTTATTTCATAATTATTTTTCAATCACAGTAATGCAATCATTATAATATCAATAGCCATTTGGGCCCATTTCAAGTACAAAAATACTTGTAGTCATAAACATTTCAACGTCATTAACAGATCTTTCCAACTTAGAAAGTTATCATAAATAAAAATACTTAAATACACAAATTACAACAATTGTAGAGGACTCAATTCAATACAAAAATAAGAAAATACATGCGAACTGATTCTTACCTCTATCTTTTACTTGTATGCAGTGGCTATACTTCCATTTACCTAAAGCCTAAAAAATATTGCAAAATTTTGGGTGAGTTTTTGCGAACTTAATGAGTGACCATCTTCGATGGCTCACTCAATCACATAACACGCACAAGTCATCAATTCATTAGATTAAGTCACATACATTACATATTCACTTAAGCATATATCACTTGATCATTCATTTCACATTTCACATTTCACATTCAACACATTACAATTATTCACATCATGCATAAGCAGTGCGCATAAAACCCACTTTTCAATTGTTACTTTGTTGTGACTGAGTGCCTAAATTGTCCCGTATCCATTTTAGATACCAGATTCATTACTAACTGTCCCTTATCCGATGGAGATACAGGGCTTATTTTACATAGTGAGCCTTAGACTCTTAATCACTTTTGAGATCGAGGCTCTTTTTCTCACGTTGAGCTTTAAGCTCTTATCAGTGGCTACTCTGGTCACAATTACCATTATGTTTCATGCATTTATGAAATGGAATGCCTCAATCACATTTGCATATTCTCATTTGCTCACATTCACATATCATCAGACCATAGTCCGGCATTCAACATTAGAGTTGAATATCACTTTTTCATTTTTAGGCATGATCACATTTTCCTTCGAAACTAAGTCTGGCATTTAACAACCAAGTCATGTATCACGTATTTCATCCAATTCACATACAAGGAGCACTTCAATATTTCATTCATTCATCACATTAATCGGACCTTTTATCCAAAAACCATCCCAATCAATCACATTCATAACACCATCCAATAGTCAATTAATACAAAATTCAAACAAAACAAACAATGAAGCGAGACCATCTTGATCTACTCACAGTACACTCCAGATTAGCATTAGTTTCCATGATCTGGAAATGTCTAGATGGGAATGTTCTATCCTGTATCATCATTATGCAAAACACATATTGCATACACATTATTAATTGCACAATCACATAAACATTTAGTTTTTCATACATGTATATGTGTAATGTATAATACATGCTCAATGACATTCCCGGTTATATTTTCTAAATTCACATCTTATGCTTATTCTTATTTCATAATTCATATTTTTCTAATTGAACTTAGATTTACACTTCATTTGCACATGGTCATTCTAAGTTCCCCTTTCAATCTTTACCTTTGATATGTTTCTAGCTTATTCATAAGCATACACCTCAAGAATACTTGATTACTTTATATCTCAATTTCTCATCATCTCTTTTCTAACCTTATATGATCTTATAATACCTCATTCTCATTCACAATTAATCACTTAATACATATTACTCAACTTCTTTAAATCATAGCTACAATCATATGAACATCTTCATTCTCATTATACTCATGCCTTGGGTCCCTTGATATTATCCCTTCATTCACTAAGTTTTAACCTTCATTTTCACTTCAAACCTATCATACATTAGTCACATAAACCAAGGATCATTCTAGGTTCACTTTAATACCTATTTAAGCCTCAATTAGGGCCACTTGACCCGTGAATGTTCGTTAAGCGGACATCCATTTCCGTTAAACAGACTTTTACGGATCACTTACAGAAACTTGAAATTTGGACCCTATAGCCATTAACATCTCTTCTCAATGTCTTCATTGAAGTTGTAGATCTAGAAGTCCTATTTAAAACCATACCTAAATGACCTCAATATGAATTTTACAGAAAAAGTTATGCCTCTTGTACTAAAGTATGTCCAATTGCATTCTATGTTTTTCCAGATTTCTAACTCTTTACTTACAACATTCAATTCCTCATGCTTAGTCTATCATTTCTAGTTCAACACACATCATCTATAAATAATTTATAGCCCATGATTGATCATAAACACTAATAACAAAACATACACATATATGTGCACTCATCATCAATTTTCTTCACATATTCAATTTCATTTCCACTTTCATTTTATTTCTAACTATCACCTTGATCCTTCAAATTTCAAGACACCACATTAACCCCTTTCTTTAGCTTTAGACTCATTTTACATCATCACAAAAACACCCAAATAGATTCACATTAATTCATCAAGAAAACATAACAAAACCCATTATGTATCCAGTTTTGCTGCCCTTTTTCCTACACCTAATACTAAACTTCAAGTCAAAATTAGAAACTCTTAATGACAAAATTTGAATTCTATATCTTCATAAAAATTGTAGAACTATATCTCTAATTTAATTCAAATCAAATACCATCTCATTTGGATAACTACATAACAAGTTATGGTTAAAAACAAAAGCATGATCATTGAAATTGTTACAGCTTGCATTTTCCAGTTCTCTCTCTTTCTCCCTTCCAATTTTTCCAGAATTTAGTAAGTCCCATATTTTACACCTAGCATATCCTTTATACTTCATTTCTTCTTCATTATCAACTTCATTTCAACTCAAAAACATTTACAAGACAAATCATGTTCCACAATTGATCATTAACCCAAAAACAGAGCATAAACATTCATGCATTCATTATTAATTTTTTGCACTCATCCTAACCCCAAGAAGATGATCATTCAACCTCAAGACATCTTTATAACAAATTATAAATCATTAATCATTATACAAAATAAGAGATTTACCTAAACATTGCATCACCCACGTTCATCATACATAAAACACCAATATATGTTGTTTAACCTCTAACAACCATCATTAATGCTTCATTTAACCTTGCCCATGTTGTTTAAAGCATAACTTACTTGATTTAGCTTCCAATTCTTCAAAATCTCTCTTAACCCTAGCTTTCTTTTCTCAAATGTACATCATCATTCAAGGGTGTTAAGGTTAGGTCTTTAGTAAGAAATGAAGAAAATAGAATGGTTAGTGATGGAAGAATGCAAGGTTGAACTTGTGGCTTGGATAAGAGAGTGTATTGAGTGAAATAGAGACATAGATGAAGAAAAAGAATGAAGAAGATGAAGAAATGGAGCTAGTGTCGTGGGTGACAAGAGAAAGACCACAATATGGTCTTTCTTTTATTAATTTCGTGGCTTAACATGTAGTGTGGCAAGTGACATATGTAACTTCCCATGTTTCCATTTGGTCCACTTTAATAACTAGTCCATTTTGTCTCCAATTTTCTCCCAATTTTCAATGATACTTGCCATTAAATTCAAATGTCATTCATAAAAATTTTCACAGTCATTGGACTCTTATTTCTACTACTATTCATCAATTATTCTACCACTTGATATTTTTCCTAGTCCAAAAATATCCTCAAATTCTAGAAAAATCCTAAATTTTTACCAAAAATTTTAATTCACTACTTATGCACTCCAACTCAATTGATAACACATATAATACATTAAATATCAATTATACCCAAAAAATGCCAAATGAGTGCATGTACAGCCATTGTAATGTGTGCAAAAATTCAAATTCACATACGTGTATGCTAACATTATGCATGAACATGAAATGCAATTTTCTTAATCTCTCTTTGATCTCACATGTATCAAATTTTAGGGTTTTAACCCTTAGTATGGAAATGGAATGTTACAATGCGACCAATTTATTCTTCTGTAATCTCTGTGGGAATGAAATTTTAGGTAGGTATGGCAGAGGAGTAACATAAGGTCCTTATTCTTTTCTTCATCCTTTTTTTCTTTTTTTTGTTCCTATACAAGGTGAGTTTCAGTTTATTTTTCTACTAATTCTTCGAGCTCTTATCCACTCATAAGTGTGATTGTCTTGAGTTGCTCCCTTAGATTTGCTTTAGTATTACTTAGGACACTCCCCAGACTTATTGTAGATAATGCATTTGCAAGCTGACCCACTTAAACTTCTAAGTTGTGAATAGATGAGGCATGGTTCTTCGTTACTTGCTCAAACTTCCCTTTTAGACTCGTAGATTTGGAAGCCATCATCTCCATTTTCCATCTTGGAATTTTTTGTTGAAATCATGGTGGGCCTTCGATCTTCTTTTGCATCTTCCTATCTACTCAATCCTTTCCGAGCTTATGTTTCTCTGCCTCGAGTCACCTTCGGTCCTAAAATGTCCACTTTCGATTTTGTTTTTGTTTGTTATCTTAATTCTTTTTGTTAGGCTAGCGACTGTGAGTCCGTGCTCTTATCTCTGAACCCCAAGTCCTGCACGTTGGAGATGGCGTCGTCGCTGGGGCAGATGGTCAAAGAGGTGAGTCAACTCACCCATCTCATGATTGTAGTTATTCCCAAAGCTCTTTCCGCAGGTAGCTGCTCCTCCACTGACGAGGTTGTATACGCCTCCTCTCCACGCCACTGCCCGCTTTGGTGATGGTAACTTTTTTTTAACGTATTCATAGTACGAAGAAACCGCCCCACTCCAACTCACAGTTTCCAGGTGCACACTTTTATTTTATGCCTCTTTAATTTTTCTAGCAAGTTTGGCATCGAATGTCTTTAGTTAGTTGTTATGTTAGCTGTCTTCTTGAGTATCTCCCAGCTGTTTGTGGTGGTATTGGGTTTCAGTCCCAGTTTTCCAGTGCTCTATTCATTGTTTTCTTAGTCTGGAGTATTATGTACTGGTCCTTTCAAGTCTTACGGGAAGGTTGAAGCTCGTGGGTATCCAGCTCATTAGAAGTGTGAGGTCAAGACTAAATGAGTTCCTGTTTTCTCGTTTGCCATGGATGTTACTCTCATCCTCTATAAACGGGGGTGGGTTCTCTTTTAACCAACGAGGATAGTGGGGAACGTTCGACCTCATAAGCCAGAGTGGGTTCTGCATCTAGGATATGTGTAGCTCTTGTTAGTTCAAACAAGACAGTGGTTAGGGGATGGTTAGGCTCTTGCGAAATTACTTTGATATTTCCAACATGTCTCTCTAACGTCTGGAGTTTGACACACCTCCCGTCCCATCTGCTACCTTGAGTCGACTAATAAATCTGCTACGGTGTAGGAGATCTTTTCTTCAAAGAACCATGGGTTGGCCGCTTTAGACCCTGACGAGGCTTTAATAAAAGACACTTAATAATAATATTATTATTATTATTATTTAATCTACGACTATTTTTTGTATTCAGTCTTTTCCTTTCTCGAATCTTCCGAGACTTTCTCGCCATCCCTTTTAGTATTTTCATTGGGAGCTCTTTTACTGTGACTAGTACGTGTGTGTTTTTACAAGATTCAAGATTCTTACGGTTGACACATTAGTTATTACTTTTATTCATTTTATTACTTTTTATTAGTATTATATACTGTCTTTTTGTATTTGTATTTAGTTTTATTATTATTATTATTATTAGCATTTTTAGTATTATTATTTTTGGTCTTATTTTCATTATTTTATATATATCTATATCGTTTGTTATTTTTATTGATTTCTATTTATTGGTATTGTTTACCTTTTTTTCTGCCACTTGCTTCACTCTTATATTGTCTCATGTGCATTGTCGGTCTATCGGAAACAACCTCTCTACATTGTAGGGGTAAGGCTGCATACTATCAGATCTCCCCAGACCCTGCTTCAATGTGGGACTTCAAACTGGGTATGGTGGTGATGGTGGTGGTGGTGGTGGTGGGCCTTGATTCCTCAACTAAGTTCCTACATTGTTGGCCTAAGAAAATTTTGGGTGGTTCCTCCACCTCGAATTGTATGTGTTGGAATAAGGATTATTCCCTCCTCGAATAAACTATGCACCCATATAGTTGAGTTGCTCTGCATTACTATTTTGTATTAATAAGCAACTAGCCGTAATATGATTATCTTGCCCACATAACTCGCATCTGTGTTGAATTGCTTTAAATGGAGCTAAAGATGAGGCTTTCAGGCTATTTAGTTGCATTGTTAGATTAGCAATTTCAATCTGTAGTGTTGTGACTGAATTGACAGCAATCACTTCGTTTTAATCCCAGAAGGTTGACTGTTATCTGCTTCAGTTCAATGTCCAAAGAAAACTATTATTCGTCATCCCCGTTAGCAAATATTCTACTTCCTTAACTGTTTCCCATATTAAGGTTCCTCAAGTAGCTGCATCTATGGTGCCCCTCGTGGGTAGATTAACTCCTTGTAAAAAGTTGGCAATAAGAATTCCTTTGGTAGGTTATGATGAGGAAATCTCCTTTGTAAATCCTTGTCTCTCTCCCACTCTTCTAATAGCGACTCCCTCATGTTTTCTTAGAATTCATGATTTCTTTAATAAGTCTTATTGTCTTCATGAGAGGGAAGTTGGTTGACTACTTTTTGAGTGTGTTAATATTGAAATAATCGCAAGTACACATTGTATCTGTAACTAGTATCGACAAATATTGGTCGATCCTACAAGGACTATAAGTACTAGTAATTACCTTTATCCTATTATCTAGTCTACGAAATTGGTTTTGATTTTTAATTTAAAAGAAAATAAAAATAAATCAAGTAAAATATATGAGCCGCAAGAACGAATTAAAGAATTAATGAACTATTTAGTAAACTATCAATATCAGAAAAATTAGTATCTAGGTTTTGAATCCCCCTAAAACCCTTAACAGATTAATCTTTTTATTATACTATTGTTTTATTGATTTATTGGATTATGGAGATTCCTGTGATATGCTCATAGCTGACCTTAAGTCTAATAGCAACTAATCCTAGGGTTTTCAACTGAATTACTCAGGTTAAAGTTTATAGGATTGCTTTAACAATTTGTAAATCCCTCTATTAGATTTGACCCTAATTTGGAATATTTATATCATCTTATCTCTAGGGTTGCAATTTACTCCTTCCAATTATGGTAGATCTATTTAAACAAGGATTTCTCAATCTCTGTTTTATGAAATCAGGTTATGATATAATATTCTAGATCTATTAGAACATAAATAAAAACACATAATCAGATCACAATATATCAACCAATCCAATTGCATTAATAAAAGAATCAAAACATGTTAAAGTATCAACATAGGGTTCATCTATCCTAGACACTAAAGGAATTTAGTTACACATGATTGAAGATTAAATCAAAAAAATATCAAGCATATTTATACATATCAATAAAAAATACATCAAATATGGGTTATAAATACAGTTAATTATGTATCTATCAGAAGTATTTGTCTAGAAAAGCTTACACCAACTACTCCCATATCATAATGTTGGCTTAGTTGACTGATTGTAACCACACGTTGGCTCTATCCTTAAGTGTTAAAGGAAAGAGTCTCATCCTAATAACATCTTCCAACATATTATTATATCGGAAGGTATCTCATATTTCTAAAAATTTCACTAGATGGATGTTAGGATCTTCATTAGCCATCCCATAGAACTACACATTGGTCTACATTATACAGTAATGTTAGTTTGATCTCTAATGAAGTTGCTGGCACTGGTGGTTGAGTATTTCCTTGTTTTGTTTCTTTAAACCCTAAACTTATAAGTCTAGAAAGGTTCTCAGCTGGTCTTTATGATTGATTTCTTTTCCCTGGAAACCTCAAAGGGACCCCAAAGATCATAATGAATGTAATCAAATGCACCCTTGGTCCTATAAAGACCTACAAAAAAACTGACTTTCCTTTGTTTTCCAAAAGCATAATGTTCATAAAAATCAATATTATTAATGTTTTGGGCATCAAATAAACCATGCTTGCTTAAAATTGGCATGCTTTTGATACCCATATGACCCAAACGTAAGTGCCAAAGTTTGATTTCATCAGAGTGGAGAGTAGAGGTTACATTTGCTGTCGAGCCTGTAACAGTAGAACCTTACAAAATATATAGACTACCCATGAAAACAAAGCCACCATCACATAGCTCGTAGATTAAAAATCAGTCCTTATGAGGACTCATATGAAACAGACAACATCAATCCATTATTCCCTCATTCTTCGACCTTTACTCAATGTCAACAGCTAAAAGAAAATCACCTTCAAAATTGCGTCAACAATGCTAGCCTCAATAGACTTTTCTTGTTGCGTGCCTTTGACTTTCTCTTCTCTGTCATTTTTATTTTTCAACTTATAGCACTTAGAAATCTCATGCCCTTGCTTCTTAAAATAATGACAGGATTACTTGCATTTTTTCCTTTAGATTTTAACCATTCTTTATTCATATTCTTACCATTATTTTTTCACTCACCAGTCCTTCCCCCTAAAAATTAAACCTTCAACCTGAGGCACTAATGAAATTTTAGTACCAAATTTTTCCTTAGACAACAACTTTGTTTTAACATCCTTAAAGAACAAAGTATCACGATTTGTCATACATCATGATTTCTTTAAAATGCCTATATAAAGGGAGAAGTAAGCAAACAAATAAAACAACTTTATCCTCAACATCAATATGCATATCAAGATTACCTTCTTGCATTCAAATGATGAAATAAATGTTCCTTAAAATGAAGCTTATTGATCAAGCTCTTCGTCATTTAAAGTGATTCAAATTTCAATCACATCCCATTCATCGTAGTTTGGTTAAAAACCTCATGTAGAACTTTTTAGGGAAGGCATAACTGAATTGCAAAAAAGGATTTCTCATCAAGATCCTCCCATTGTTCATCACTCATATTGTCTAGCCTATTAGATTTTCTGCTCAAGGCTTTTTTCAATCCATATTGTGTGCGAACAACCTTCATCTGGACACGCCAAATTGCAAAACTAATATTTTTGTCAAATTTCTCAATGTGGAACTTAGGGTTAGTTGACATAGTGAACTACTCCTTGATTGATATTGTAACATCCCGTTACCGATGTGAGGGCATATCGGTAAATTGGATGGCTTGAGCAGTGAGTGCATTCATGATT
>JANIHY010000003.1:25926691-25949307 GCA_027479065.1 Erythroxylum brevipes
ACTTATGGATTTTGGCTGAAAGCCTAGAAAACATGCGTTTTATAAACTCAATGAAAGTTTTCTAAGACAAGTGAACTGTTTTCAAGATTTTTGCTTATCTTTTATTATAAACGTGTTATCCACGAGCTGTAAAGCTCACCCCCCTTTCATCCCCATCTCCAGGTATAAAGATGGAGATCGAATGAAAGAAAGTTTAGACGTTCGTTTGTTATGTATATGATTGGCTTTTAAGTTAATTTGTTGTAAGATTCAGATCTCAGACATATTGAAAATTTTGGGATTTATGTATCTTGTGCATTTTGGATTTTGATATTAATGTTATAACATGGCTTGGAATGCCATTAAGATTTTGTAAGCATGTATTTCTTGATGTAAATGAATTATGGAATTGTGTATAGAATCGAATTGTGAATGTGCCTTGGATATTGAAGTACTATATGTGAATATGAACGTGATTAATTGCGTTTGGATTCCAGACAGGAGATCCGATGATTGATGTGATGGAATTGAAATATTGAAGTGCTAATGTGTGTATGATTTTTGGGTATATTGACACGTGTGAGGTTTTATCGCAAATGATAAGTAAGAGTTTAGCACGATGGGATATGATTGTATAAGAAGAATCTATATGAATTGAGATTTGATTGAGGATGGATTTCCAAAGGGGAAATTGTTTTGCTTTGTATAAGATTGAATAAAGAAGAAAAAAAATACCAAATTGGATTGGTTTAGACCAAGTTGTCTTATGGTTTCCAACGCGATGTTTCCAAAACATTTGTTTTCAGATGTCGGAGTTAAGGTTTATTCTTTCAGCGATATGATTGCTTTGATTCCGAGTCAATTCGTTTCGCTTTCGATTTCTTTCGCTTTCGCCAAGTATAAGTTGGCTCACGTTTTGTACATGTGTTCGAGTTATGATTTCGAGGTTGGGTTCCAGAAACGGGATCCAACATTTGTGGTTGATTGATCCATTTTGTTTCTTTATTTCTGAAATTTTGTAAATCATAGCCTTTCGATTTTTCTATGGTTCATTAAGAATTCGATTCGTTTTCGATATTTGATTCCGTTTTCTGGTTGGGGTCCGGTTCCCAAATCGAGTCCCAACATCTTCTAACAAAACCATTTCACAAAAGCATTGATAAGGCATCAATAACCATTGTTCATGTTTTACACTTTCACTAATTCGGACTCTAAGGTCCTTAAAAATCAGAAAATAATACAAGCTTCTTGCACAGTGGTCTATCATAGGCAGTATTAGGGAAACAAGTATAACTAGAGCTCTAGTCACTATTTTGTCAATCCACTTTCACAAAGGTCGAGTTAAGACATATATCTACAACTTTTATTCTTTGAGTTTCTTCAAATTCGTGCTCTAAGGATATGAAAAACAGATCGAAATATAAAGATGAAATTGAAACCAGAATTTCAACTTACCTTGATAACTTTTCTCCTTCTCCTCTCATTTTTGTTTTTCTCTCTCTTCTAACCTTATGGCAGACCTTCACTCTTACTTTGATTGCCTTTTCATCCTTTTCTCTAGAAAATTTAAGAAGGTCAAACTAATCCTTTTGTTATCATTTCAGTGGTCCATGTATCACTTACTTTAGGCTCCACATGTCACTACTTGTAAAACTGCACATGTTACCAATTGTAAGAATACACATGTCACCAATTGTAAGGCTACACATTTCACCATTTGTAAAGCTACACATGTCATAATTCTAAAGTGTCATTTGTCACAAACTTAAAGGGCTACTTATCACAATTATACTCAAGCCACTTGTCATTCATTTAACTAAGTCATTTGTCAATTATTCCTAATTCACTAATTAAAATCCATCAAAACAAAATTCAGGACAAAATCAACACACAATTACATCATGATCAGTAAAAACCTTTCCTACCTCAGAACATGTCAAATGAGTGTATACACTATCTTGCAATGTTTTCTAAAATAACTCATCTGACTCAATCTAACATTTTATCTCTTAACAATTTTAGGAGGCAAGATATTACAACTCTCCCCCTCAAAAAAAATTTCATCCTCGAAATTCTTACTTGACTAATCAAATAGATGGGGGAATGCTATCTCTATAGAATCAAAGAAAAAGACATTGTTTAATAAAATAGATCAAAATAAGCCTAGCTTATCTGATATCCCAAAACATCCCAAGGAATGTCGACAAGTACTCTGATCGAGGTTGAAATCATACGATCGTTAAGCATGTCAACTTAATGATCTGAGACTCAACTTCTCGACTAAAGGCTTTCGACACCCAGACTCGATTCTTAAGGCTCATGAACTTTTTGAAAATGAAAATAATACTTTTGAAAACGTAAAACTATGGCTCTGATACTAATTTAGTTGTCACGACCTGGTACCACATCAAGCCTATGACAACCGTGACACTCACGATATCCTTAATCCGAATATGCAAGGCTAACTGAATATCTATTCTTTTCTCTTTTTTAAAAAAAATCAGGCAGCACAATGGAGTGTTTTTAAAATCCCAAAAAATCTGCAAACAATTTCAAACACACTTCTATATTCACATCCAGCCACAACTTTAGGACTTTAAAGTCTACTCAAGGCAATCTCAACAACAGTATCAAAAGATTCATACATAAAGTCATTTGTAAAAGACAAGGCAATCAAAAGTTAACTTACAAAATCATAAAACATATCTACATAAACACAGTTCACGAGTCACTAGACAACAAAAGTAAAAACTAAGAAACTACCCACGTGTGATAATATCTCAAAAATGTCAAAAGACTGCACGATCTACTCAGAGTTTCAAACTCACTAAATTAACATGCATGATTGGAAAGCGGAGGGATGAGTACACTAGGTATTCAGTGAGCAGTGAAGACATATATCATAAATAGAATTCAATTCATACCAAGATGGTGTAGATAACCTATGAAGTGAATATATATCACATAGAAAACACATAACCCCAGCCTATGACTCAACGTACACTGGTTAGGAACTATATAGGTCTAGCCTATTAACTCACTCATCCGGTAAACATAGGTTCTAATTTCAGTACACAAAAGCATAAAAATATCATATGTATAAATCAAATATCGATAGGAAAACCAATATCAAGATAAGTTAAAACAATCATGTGTGACACCACTAGTTGGCCAAACTAATGTGCACACCCACCGATACTTGATGTTGGCTCAACTTTCATCCGTGGTGAGTCCGGACTACTATCGACAAGAGCATCATGACCCTAGGTGATGATCTCGTCAGTTTCCAGACTCTAGGTGTGGAATCACTAGCGTGTCCCATAAAAAGGTGTCGATACGGCAACTCAACTTTCATGTACCAGCATTAAGGGTACGACAGTCGCTTAATCCGTTGTACCCAACACATGATTGGCCAATTGTTTTCTCACCAATCACAAAACCAAGCATGTCCAATTATTAAATATAAAATCAAGTAAGGCATCATGTCTTTATTTATCGGTCCAACATATAAAATAAAACTGTGTCATGGCTCTAAACCAAAAGAGAGCAAAAACATGCAGCATACATGACTCGATTATGAATATGTAAATTCCAAAACATTATCTCATGAAATAAAAGGCATCTTTTGTACTTCAAATGCAAAGTTGTTCAAAAATGTAGTTTCAGAAAATAAAACATTGTCCTGTACATTTCAACTTCAGGTTGGTAGAAAACAATACCATTTCTCAAATTACATAATAAAAACATCAACTACACTTCAAGTACAAAGAGTTATTAAAAACAATGTCATTTATTAAATACCTAAGCATATTAGCATCCATTTGAAATTCAAGTCTACCATATATTGCCGAGGTTCAAAATTCACATACAAGTCATTATGTTTGTCTTAGAATGTTCTAATCCTATTTGAGAAATATGGTCTCCCTAACACACCTCAAAAGAAGGTATACACTTTCTTAGTTTTAACAATCCTCGATATGAGTTCCTTGATTCACGAGCCTTTATACATAAAAAAGGATATACAATGAAATTACTACCTAAATATAAATTTCCTATTTATACACCCTCACGTAAGTGTGTAAAACACAATATCACTCCTTATAAGCTATAGAATTTGAATATTAAACTTCTCACAGGTTTACTTCCTTACTAGTCATATTAGCTTTTCTTTTGCATTTTCTAAGGCATTTAATGCCTTTAATCCTATACTTACCTATTTTCGAACATAATTAAACACATCTTTATCCAAACATATTAGGCTTTACTTGTCAATCTAAGCAACAATTCAAGTTCACTCTAAGTAAACATAAAAATGTTTTCCAATGCATACCATTATATAGCCTTAAATCCTAAATCAAATTCACTTTGGCATTTTATCAAACACCTAATGTTCATGATTTTCAAGTCACATTTCCAAGGCTTTATCATAATAATTCATGCTCCTATCATTTCATATAGTAACACTTCCAGTCAATGACACATTCCACCACTCCATTCAAACCAATTTCCTTCATTTAAGCTACATTTTATTAATTATACAACTCATTACATTAATCCACCTCTTCTCCATTATTTTGACCTAAACTTAACCAACAAACATCTTCTCCATTCTTCATCATCAATTCACATCATACATGTATAATTAACACCATAAAATTCATTTAGACGATCAATTTCAAAAGATATTCAAAAATTCACAAACTTTCACCTAAGGGGATAATTTCAGTTTTGACTTAAAGAACCCTCTTCACGACACATTTCGTTCATCTAAACCATGTTTCGTGCATATTCAAGCATCGAGAACAACATATCTTAACACCAAACTCAAAATCATAATGTAGAGAGAGATGAGACAAAATATACCTAAATCTTCCTTTGATGATATCTTCAAATCCTTTGAGAATTTCTCAAACCTAATGATAGATTTGAGTTTCTTGACCCCAAATTAGCTTAGAACACCTTGATTTGAGTTGAAAAATCAAAAGAATGGTGGAAACATGATGATGATCTAAAATGGGTTCTTCTCCTCCTCTCTTCTCCTTTCTTTTCCTTTCTTTCAATTAAAACAAAATGTCTTAAGTCCTTAAAAATATGATGCACAGCCATAAGTGACAAAAAGATCTAGAATATTGACTCTTCTTTGACCAATTGGTTGAAATTATCATTTTTCCTTAGCTTATATGAAATTACTATTTTACCCTCTAAACTTTCCTAAATTTGCAATTAAGGCCAAAGTTTAGAAATCTTCAAAACTTTTATTTTTATTTTGGTCCTTAGACTCTTGGAAATAATAAGTAAGCCCCTTAACTTTATGAAATTACATATTGGTCCTCTAAGAATTGAAAAATTACGTTTAAATCCTTTAACTTTTGACAATTTGCAAATAAGCTCTTATGTACATCAACTTTTCAATTAAACTTTTTAAGTGTTCAATAAGTCTATAAATCATGTCAAATCACCTTTAAGGCATTAGAACACATTTAATTTAATCACCGTGGTCATATTCATCCAATGGACTCGATTTTTCACACTTAAAAGCTTATTTGTTGAAAATCTCTAAGATTTCGCTTACCTATGAACTTTAAGTTCATGTAAGGGCATATAACATTATAAATCATTGGCATACATACCAAAAGGATTCAAATTCATCTTTGAACTCATATACAACCATGTATATATCAATATACAGTAGTACCTCCAAATACAGAACAATCATCAAAGGGCTCAAAAAGTCTGGCGTTATAAGAAGGGTATCAAAATCACACTTTCATAATCATATTATACATATATAAGCAATAAATATGCGTACTCATTTATGTACATGTAAATCTTCTTTAGTATTCATTATGCTCAATATTAAATTCCAATGTTCAATCAACCAATTCACATATGGTAAGACATATTTCATTTATTTCTATGTGTTTGAAAAGTTCCATACATATTCAAAAAGGTTTGGATATGATTCAGTAAAAATTGGAAAGGAAAACAAACTCAAAATAGTGTAATTTCCTTCCCGTCATGTCCCCTGCCTAGAATTTATACCTTCACTTGTTGAATTTATACCTTCACTTGTTCTGAGATTTTCATAAAGAAAACGTTCGAATCAGGCTTTTATGTCTTCTATAAATTTGTTTCCCTATCTCTCTAGTTTCCAAATCACTAAAAATCAAGTCATTTGGCCTTCTAAATCATGAGATATAAATCAAACATGACATGCTACTCCAAAACAAGGGCAACATCAAGTCACCATTTTTTATCTCAATTTATAATATAATAAAGCCAGAATTAAGTCAGAGTCTCTCCTATAGATTTCTATTTCTATGTTTAGTTTTCATATAAAATTGAAATCACCTAATTTGGAGGTCTATAGGTTGATAAATGACCCAAACAATGTGATTAGTTCAACAAATCCTAGATAGAATTCCACTACACGATACTCTCCTATTCCACTACACGATACTCTCCTGACATATTCAACCAATTCTATGTAAGGTAACACCAAAATAACATCAAAGCATTATCCCAACAACCATTCCACATCCAAATGAATCTTTGTATCCATTCAAACATACACACAAGAAGAAATTAGACTAAATATAGTCTCAAACCTTAAAATTGGCAAAGTAGGTCTTCTAATGCCTTTCCTTTCCTTTCTTTTTAGCTTTAATTGACTCACCAACTAGAAATACCACAAATACACATCTCAATCTCACTTCAAATCTTATAATTTCGGTTATTCATAAGCAAATTAAGAATGATGAAGATGAGAAGACAAACCATAAACTTTTACCTTCGTTTTCACCTAGGATTAGCTTGATTCCTTATGTAAAAATGGTGTGATTAAGGAGATGGAATGGAAAGGAGGTGATAAGAGAAAATTCTGCCCTATATACATGTCCCTCTCCCCTCTCTTCTACTCCTGTCATGAATATTCTTGTCTTAAACACTTGTTTTAATCCCATTGAACCATATGTTACAATCCTATTGAACCATGTGTTACAATTCGTTGGACCATATGTTACAATCCTATTGGACCATGTGTTACAATTATATTGGACAAACACATGCTTTAATCATATTAGTCACACATACTTTAATCCATATGTTGACTTTAGGAAAATTGCACATTTAGTCCTTCTTCTTCCTTTAGTTCGCCCATTGACACATAATCTCATCGATTAATTTCATTCTCATCCATATTTCTCATCTAAGTATGTATGTCCATGACGAAATGAGCAAATTACCCATTTACCCATTTCTTTTACATTAAGTATCATTATGTCTCTTACTATGTTTAAATGTACTTAATTCATTACGTGTGCTTTTTAATACATCCTAGACATGCTATAATACTTCTAGGGTATATGTTGGGGCCTTATAGGGCATGCTTAGAGGCATGTTTAGCATACTTAAATTTGGATTTGAATTGGAACCTACAATTTGATATGTTAATCTTGTGTTCATTACTAGTACTTACTACTTCTTCATACAACAGGGACATGGGATTGACATGCGAGAGTGTTCTCCTACACAAAAACTATATGTGATTGTGTTGTGCATCGTATTCATTTATGCTACACTCAGCTTCTCGGCTAGAATTTGGTGCTATGGAACACAAAGAAAGGACATGCCAGGGTGTTTAGAAACACAATGTAAACACAATACTATATTTGTCCAGTGTTCAATTCAACTACTAAACATGATGTATACGTGATAGCATATTTATCCAAAGTTCAATTTAGTTACTCTGGGCTTCTTAAGTGGGATTTGATGTAGGTCAACATAAGAGAAACACAAGGGCGTATTTCCTATCCTATTTAAGTCCAAGTAGAATGAAAAACTAACAAGTAAATCACTATCAATTCATACTTCAATCCATGATTTTAGATTGCTTGAACTTGAAACAAAGTGTAAGTAAGCATCAAAATAAAATAAAGAAGCTTAAGCTAATCAAATCAAATCAAATCAAAATTGTAACATGTAGAATGTTAGGTTACCATACTTGGAGAGTAGATGGCTTTGAATTTCATTGTTCACTCCAAGGCCAAGTTTAGGTTGGTCCAATAATGTTGTCCTAAAAAATTCACTTAAATGAATCGTCAATTTTGTAAATAAAAATACTTACTTGCCTTAATAATGTTACATTAAAAAAAAAATCCATTATCCAACAAGTTACACAAGTGTTAAACTGTCATAACAAGGAAAGAATACGTGATAATCACGAGGTTAAGACCTTATAAACTACCAAAAACCAACCAACCAACCAACTGATTCAACAATTTGGAGGCCATAGTATAATTGAAGATCAATGCCTCAACAATTAGATCTAGAAGGGTCGAGTCTCTGTCTCTCTCATCGTTATTTCTTTTAAAACAATAACACCGAAAACATACATCGGCCAATAAGATCTTGCTTTACCATTTCCTCCCTAACCTTTCTCTTCAGTCTTTGCTTTCCCCAAATCATCAATTCATATTTCCATTCCTACCCTCAACCCCTCCTACACTTTTTCCCTTTTCCTCCTCTTCATTTTTGTTTGTTCAAACCCTAACTCCTGCTCTTCCTTCCTCCCTACACAAAGATACAATCTTTTCAACTTCAATTTTGCATTGAAACAATAATAACGTATAATTGCGTTCCGTAGCTTTGGGTTGGTGTATTTGGAGATCGGAGATGAGTAATCAGAAGAAGAGAAACTTCCAGATAGAGGCATTCAAACATCGGGTGGTTGTGGATCCCAAATACGCCGATAAGACCTGGAAGGTTCTCGAACACGCTATCCGTGAGATTTACAATCACAACGCTAGTGGCCTCAGCTTCGAAGAACTCTACAGGTACACCCCCCATCCCTCCCTTTTTTTCTCTCTTTTGATTCAGGTCAGGGTTTATGTGGGAAGATTTCCACAATCCCTAATCATACTTCTGGAGGTTAGGGTTTATGCTTCATTGAAAAAATAAAAAACAACTTTGAAGATTGAAACAAAGTAATCAACCAAACTGAAGGCCTAGCTGTATAAGGGAAAAAAAGTCTCACTTAGGATTTCATTGTAATTTGATTTCAGGAATGCGTACAATATGGTCCTTCATAAATTTGGTGAGAAGCTTTACTCCGGTTTGGTCACAACTATGACTTCACATCTTAAAGATATATCCAAGTCTATTGAGGCTGCTCAAGGAGATTCGTTCCTGGAGGAGCTTAACAGAAAATGGAATGATCACAACAAAGCATTGCAGATGATCAGGGACATTTTGATGTACATGGACAGGACTTACATCCCTAGCACACATAAGACCCCTGTTCACGAGCTTGGACTCAATTTGTGGAGGGATAACATCATACATTCTGCCAAAATCCAGACAAGGCTCCTAAATACGCTTCTTGAATTGGTTCACAGAGAACGCACCGGTGAAGTTATTGATAGGGGGTTGATGCGGAATATAATTAAGATGCTGATGGATTTAGGGTCTTCTGTTTACCAAGTGGATTTTGAGGAGCCCTTTCTTGAGATATCAGCAGAATTTTACAGAGGTGAATCTCAGAAGTTCATTGAGTGCTGTGATTGTGGAGACTATCTTAAGAAGGCTGAGAAACGATTGTTTGAAGAGATTGAAAGAGTGACCCATTATTTGGATGGCAAGAGCGAAGTCAAGATAACTAGTGTGGTGGAGAAGGAGATGATCGCTAACCACATGTTTAGATTGGTCCACATGGAGAATTCTGGATTGGTGCATATGCTTCTTGATGATAAATATGAAGATTTGGGAAGAATGTATACCTTGTTCCGACGTGTTCATGATGGTCTTTCACTAATACGAGATGTAATGACCTCTCACCTAAGGAAGATTGGCAAGCAACTAGTTACTGATCCTGAAAGGTTGAAGGATCCAGTGGAATTTGTTCAGCGATTGTTGGATGAAAAAGATAAGTATGATAGCATCATAAATTCAGCATTCAACAATGACAAGACGTTCCAGAATGCTTTGAATTCTTCCTTTGAATACTTCATTAATCTTAATGCTCGATCTCCTGAATTCATTTCGTTGTTTGTAGACGATAAACTTCGAAAAGGTCTAAAAGGTGTTAGCGAGGAGGATGTTGAAGTTATTCTTGACAAGGTGATGATGTTGTTCCGCTACTTGCAGGAGAAAGATGTATTTGAAAAGTATTATAAACAGCACTTAGCTAAACGGTTACTATCAGGAAAAACTGTTTCTGATGATGCTGAAAGAAGTCTGATTGTCAAGCTTAAGACAGAATGTGGATATCAATTCACTTCAAAATTGGAAGGCATGTTTACAGACATGAAGACCTCTCAGGACACAATGCAAGGGTTTTATGCAGCTCACCCTGAGCTTGGTGATGGACCAACATTGGTTGTCCAGGTTTTGACTACTGGATCCTGGCCCACTCAGCCTAGTGTTACCTGTAACTTACCTGCTGAAATGTCAATTTTGTGCGAGAAGTTCAGGTCATATTATCTCGGGACCCATACTGGTCGTAGATTGTCATGGCAAACTAACATGGGCACTGCAGACATCAAAGCAACCTTTGGGAAGGGCCAGAAACATGAATTGAATGTCTCCACCTACCAGATGTGTGTTCTCATGCTTTTTAATAATGCTGATCATCTTAGATACAAGGAGATTGAGCAGGCAACAGAGATTCCTGCTCCAGATTTAAAGCGGTGCCTGCAATCCATGGCATGTGTAAAGGGAAAGAATGTTCTCCGGAAAGAGCCCATGAGTAAGGACATTGGTGAGGAAGATGCATTTTGTGTTAATGACAAGTTCACAAGCAAGTTCTATAAGGTGAAGATAGGAACTGTGGTTGCACAGAAGGAATCAGAACCTGAGAAGCAAGAAACCCGGCAAAGGGTGGAGGAGGACAGGAAGCCTCAGATTGAAGCTGCAATTGTCAGGATCATGAAATCAAGGAGGGTGCTGGATCATAATAATATAATCACTGAGGTGACCAAGCAATTACAGTCACGTTTTCTGGCCAATCCTACAGAGATTAAGAAAAGGATCGAATCTCTCATTGAGAGGGATTTCTTGGAGAGAGATAGTTCGGATAGAAAATTGTATCGTTATCTTGCTTGAAGCTTGAACAATTTACGTTGCTTTTCTTGTGAGATGAATTAACATTGGCAATCTGAAATGTACCTTTGTCAGTGGAAAATTGTTTCAGCTCTGCAAGTATCTTTGATTTTAATGAATATGCTTTCCCCGATGGCCTGTTTTACAAGCTAGATTTATGCCGTTTCTGTGTTGCTTATTTCCCAATTGAGAAGGTTGCTGCCATTAGATTGATGGGAAAGTGCGAGACTTTGTACTGAAAAGTTACACAAAACTTGGGATCCCATCGACCTACAGAAAGTTTGACTGAGATCTACAGCTCTTATGCTTCTATTCTGCCAGGAATTTAGGCTCGATCAGAAAAGATATGACCTCACTCAAAGCCGGATAGGGTTAAGGTAAGTAGTGTGGAAATAAGAGGGTTAGAGAAAAACCTATGTATGTCCTTAATAATTGTTTCCTTTGATTTCTACTTGAAAGGGAATGTCCGCCGGCTGCTTTTGGGCAACCTTGAAACTTTGCTCTGTGCCAGGGGCTCAATTGATCTAAAAAGTCTGAATCTGCTCAAAGATTGTTGTTTTAGTTTTTGCTTTGAAGTTGCTGCAGCATTTTTGCTGGTGCTATTAATCTTATTGTTTAATAACCGTGGATTCTAATCTCGTTTCACTTGGCACATGCAGTAATGCTTATTGGGCAATAATGCACATTAGATATTCACATCAATCTCAGCAAATCTGCTAACGTGCAAGAAATATTGATCAAAGGGTTGGACCATGAACCCGAGAAAAAGTGGTCACTTCTAACAGTTTTAACCATTGGTGAAGAGTCGATGAACATGGAAATGATGAATAGTTTGTTATTTGTAGTGTTGATACAGTAATTGGCAATGGAATAGACCGGGATTATGAATAATTGTTAAAAGGTGACCTTCCTCCACGTCCGCGTCCGCGTCCATACCAATCAATAAAGTATCGAACTTCTATGGACAAAATCTTCAATGTGCCAATCCTTTTAAGTAGATGAAGAGATCAAATCCTCGCGTCTTCCGCGAGATTCGTTTGTCAGACAAGAGGTGAGACTTCACAGTTTCGCATCAACACTATCGACATATCACCTGATATGATATAAATCAAACGAGTAAGAGATCGAAGACGTCGGTAAGTAAATTACAATTTTCAAGGCTTTGGTCCATACTCCAATAGATCTTCTTTAGAGATGAGGATGCGATCTCGTATATCTGAGAATGTCCTCACATCTGCACCCCATAACCTGCTTATCCAGATAATAGCAAGTATAATGGTCCCACATCTTAGGTAGTCTGTTTCTTGCAGCTGAGAAACATCTAAGGCACCCATGGCCCAACTCCATGATCCAAGTTATTCATTCATATAGTACTCGTATAATTAATTAAGTATAAACTGGATTGACAAGATGAAGGTTAAAATACACAAACATGTTTCTTTAAGTGTTTCGACAAGTTCCAAGCACTTACCAACAATCAATCCCAACGGCATTGGCCCCCTCCTTATCTGCCCTTTGGTCATCTCCAACATGTACTGCGTTGCCAGCCTCTACACTTAACTGATCTGCAAAAGGAAAAGGGTTATCCATTACTCGTTCTGTGCAGGGCTGGTATAATATTACGGTTTTGAAATTTTCTTGAAAATAAATCCACAGGTGCGGTGTCTTATCTGACCTACCTAAAGCAGCATAAAATATCTTTGGATCTGGTTTTTCATAACCAACCTCAGAAGATATAATTAGAGCGTCAAACCTGGAAAAGGGAAGAATTATCCTCAACATTCCAACACCAAGAGAGTATATTCGCACATCATAACATCCTAAACTATCTAGCACAAAACGTTTCCAAAAAAAAAAAAAAACTATCTAGTACAAAACTGTTGAGATAAAAGGGCATATTCTCGATGCCAGATGCCAATGACAGGATGAGTCAAGTCACATAAGGATATTGGACTTGCATTCACTCAAATGGGGGAGCTAGGAGAGAAATTTTAGGTTTCTCGGTTCTAAATTCTCCTGAGAGTAGATGAAAGCAACGTATCACCATGTTAACCATTAGGCTATATACAAAAGACAACATTACAATGGTTAATGAGCAGCTCAATTATAAACCAAAGAGACATCATTGACACAACAAAAATAGAAAAGCTAACTGAAGCTTACAGTTCTATAACATTTAGATCCTTCAACAGTTTCCTCAAGCGTGTGTCAAAATTCGAGACTACAGCAATCCTAACTGTGCAATCACTCACAAGTTAGGAATAACAAATATTTGATGATATTATAATTTATACCGCAAGATTTCGGGAGAATACAAGATGAGAATGACCTCCAGCATCTTTTAGAAGGACCATTGTTTCATGAGCCCCATCAGGAAGATGCCATGCATCACCATTTGCATAGTACTGAATAAAGCAGCCAATAGGACAACATCACATTATAAATTGATAAGCTCATTTACATTTGGTCTACAGTAATAAATGCAAGTTACATGAAGCTTTCGCAGATTTGTTTTGGAAAATGATATTTAGCTGTAATGAAGCTGAATTTGTCCTGTGAAACATTACCTTATATACTTCTTCAAAATAACAATTATCCACACAACCGGTTGCTTCAGAGACTACAATCTTCCAAAAAGGTCTGCCATCTCCCTGTTAACAATAGAAAATTTGATTCCAAGAATGAGCTTCAAGTAGCACAGCAGAGGTACCAAAAATCTTGATCCAATTAATTGAAGAAGCCACTGAATGATAAAAGAGGGAAAGAGCACTACATTTAATCAATTGGTTAAATAATGTGATACTGTCCATCCTTTGTAGTCTAATTCTTTAACATTGTTACAGATTAGACAAAATGAGATAAGATAAGATATGATTCATATATGCTTAGATTGTAACAGTCAGTACATCTTAAAGATTGATTATAGGCTTTGATTATAGAGATATTATTCTGCAATTAGTAGTTCATTAGCTATTATAAATATGTATCAATACTCTGTACAAGGATATCAATATAGAAATACCCTTTTCCATAGCCTACACAGTATCAGAGCCAATCTTGGCTATTTGTTTTTAGGCCTCCATTCTGCCCAGTGAGCAGAGGTGAGGTTCTTTGATTCTTCTTCAGTTCTGTTCAGGGGGCAAATCTTTTGAAAGTTTTTGGGTCACCTGTTCCAAGTGACCCTTTACTCTCACTGTCAGTGCTACGAGGAGCACCAACAGCCGACCGACCTCTCCTCGAAGACTACTTGCTGGTAGCTCAACACATGAGCCTCACACGCCGTCTGAGGATTCTCTCCCCTCTCCCACGCATCAGCAAATGGAACCACATGCAAGAAAGCTACACCCTCCAATCAGCTTTTCCTGCGTCACTTCTCCCTTCTGCCACTCTTAGATGCCTGCCTTGTTCAACACCATCAATAGGCACATTGATTCTCTACTGTTTCACCTCTGGACCCTTTGCTGTAGTATCTTTGTAGGACCACATGTTCAGTGATTCAGAGTCTGCCTAAGAGTTAATAGGATTGTTGTTTGTGCCCAGAAGCACCAGATTCAATGTGTCTCCAGTTCCAAAGTTTGCTTGGACCCTTTGTATTTGAAGTTATTTGCAATTGACCATCTTAGTTCAAACCAGACTCAACACGACAAAAAAAGATTCAGTATTTTGGTTGCTTCCTTTTTTGTTAATTGGAGATTTTCTGGTTGCTCTTGTTTTGACCATTTTATCCCTATATGGCTGGCGAACAAAAAATTTGATTGTTATTGATGTCATTCCAATGATATCTAAGATCACATAATATAAGCTTGATGGTTTCGATTATTTGAATTGGTGCAAGACAATTCAAATTTATCTACGGAGCATTTCTAAAAATTGTCACCTCACTGATGATCCACCATTACATCATACTTGTAAGGAATTGTTGCAAAATGATGCACAATTCTTCTTACAAATTCAGAATTCTATTGACAACAAGCTCGTCACCTTGATTAATCATTCTGAGAATATCAAAGAATTGATAGAATAATTATAATTTTTGTATTATGAAAAAGGAAATATTTCACATATTTATATAGTGCAGAAGAGGTTTTATCAGGCTGAACACTAAGACCAATCCCTTCAGGCATATTATATGAATTTTAATAAAATCTATGAAGAATTAAATATTTTGTTCTCATTTAGTCTTGAAATTAAAGTTCAACAAGCTCAATAGGAGTCCATGGTGGTAATGAGTTTTTTTTTTGTTCTTAACTCTCAATTTGAGATTGTCATGTCTCAGATTCTTTGAGTGCTCAGGTTTCTTCCTTGTACGAGGTCTTTGCTCAAATACTCAGCACAAATGTTAGTGCATTTGTTAATCCCAACATCCATAATTCTAGTGCTCTTGAGGAATAATAGATCTAACACTAGAAAGTCACCTCATAAGAATAATAACAAAAAAGGAGGGACAAAAATTTCGGACAATAAGAATTATGATGCAAAAAGAATTATTTGTCAATATTGAATTATTTGTCGATATTGTTGATTCGGGCCCCACCAAAAGCATAGGTCGAAAGCTGCTAAATAAATATCAGAAATCTCATTATGCTCATGTTGTACTACTCCTACTAAACCTCGATAAACCGGCGAGAAAAGATAATTACATTTTTTGCACATGAATTTCCTAAATTCATTTAATACTAAGAAGTATTAAAAAGTTCATCTCATCCTATCACTGCTATTACTAACTCATATGTATTTGTCTTCTTTCCTCTTCCTCACAATTGGTCATTGATTTTGGTACCTCAAATCATATAATTGGCAATTCCAATCCTTTTTACTTTCCATAAACAATCATCTCCTTTTCACATTACCTTTGCTGATGGATCTACTTCTTTGTTATTAGTTCGACAAAGTTAACCCTACTCTATTACTGTCCTTGTCTCTTAAATCTACTAGGATTTTTCTTTGATTTAATATTTGTGAATAAACTCACTTTGGAATACAGTTCTTTTTTTCCTTCCTGGAACATAGCTCTTTTTGGAACCAAAAAGGGATATGTGCTACTGTCCAAATCCTAACAAATATCTTATTTCAATCAATATTACAATTTTGGAGCATAGTTCCCTTTCTTCTTCATCGATTTCTAACAAGGAAGATGATGATCTTTTAGTTTACAAGAGCACTTATCAGACCATAAATGTTATCTCTACACATGATACTACACAGCCACAACCACCACCTATTCGCTTGATCTATTCTAGAAGAAGAGATCATCTTGTCACAAGTTTGGTACCAATCTCTTCTTCAACACCAAATCCAACAACCAATGATCTTGATCTCCCAATTCTCTTTGCAAAGGTAAACATCAATGCATTTATTCTGTTTCCTCTTTTGTTTCTTGTGATTATTTGTCTTCGTCTTCCCCCCCTTTTTTTTTGGCCTCACTTGATTCCGTGACTCTCCCGAAAATTGTTCATGAATCCTTATCTCATCCTAGTTGGCATGATGCTATAATAGAGGAATCAAATACTTTAGTTGCTAATGGTATATGGTATTTAGTGAACTGACCTATCAGCAAGAAGGTCATTGGATGTAAATAAGTGTTTGCAGTCAAAGTCAATTCTGATCAATCTGTGGCTCGACTTAAAGCAGTTGTGGTAAAAGGTTATGTTCAAACCTATCATGTAAATTTTTATAATGCTTTCCCTCATGTGCTAAATTGACCTCTATTTGTCTATTCATTTCTATGACAGCTACTTATGATTGGGCCTTACGTCAATTAGACATCAAGAATGTCATCTTACATGGTGACCATTAGGAGGAAGTGTATATAGAGCAACCAAAAGGCTTTGTTGCTAAAGGGGAGTACAAAAATGTTTAACATCTTCAAAAGTCCATATACGATTTAAAATAGAGTCCTCGTGCTTGGTTTGAAAATTTTACTTGGGCAATGAAAGAGTTAGGCATGAATAAGAGAAAATCCGACCACTCAGTATTATATAAACATTATGAACATAGTACCATTCTCCTTGCTATGCATGTGGATGATATTGTCATGACTAAAAGTGACACTATAGGCATTTCATCTTTGATATGCTTCCTACATAATCAGTTTCGCAAGAAAGATTTGGGGGTTTTGAAGTATTTTAAGGGGTAGAGGTAACAAAAGGCAAGAAAGGCATTTTTTTGTCTTAAAGAAAATATGCAATTGATCTATCAACTGAAATCAGAAAGATGGGGGCTAAGCCATACAATACTCTTATAATACCTAATTTACAGCTCACTAAAGATGGAGAGATGTTTGAATTCCTTGAAAAATATAAGAGATTGGATGAAAAATTGAATTATCGTGCAGTAACTCGTCCTGATATTACATCTTCTATCAATATTGTAATCAATTTATGTCTTCTCCAACCATTCATCATTGGGCTACTCTAGAACAAATCTTATGTTACTTAAAGGGAGCTCTTGGACTAAAGATACTATATAAAAATCATGCATATACTCATATTGAGTGTTTCTCATATGATAATTGGGTAGGCTCTAAGATTAACTGAAAATCCCCTATTGGCTACTATGTCTTTGTTGGACAAAACAATCTCATGGAAAAGCAAGAAGCAATATATCATGTCCAGATCCACTACAGAATCTGAATATAGAGTTATGGAATAGTCATTGTGTGAGATGGCGTCGATATATCAACTCTTAATGGAAATTGGTTTTAAAATCTCAATACTAAAAAAGTTGTTGTGTGATAAGTTGCTCTACATATTACTTCTAATCATGTATTTCATAAACAAGCAAAACATGTTTGAGATATTGTCCCTTTGTGAATTAGTGCAACAAAATTTGATCTCTACATCATATGTCAAAGCTGGAAACAACTTGGTGATATTTTCACAAAAACTCTAAATGGAGCTAGGATCAATTATATTTGTAACAAACTGAACATGATTAACATCTATACTCAAATTGAGGGGGAGTGTTACAGATCAGATAAAATGAGATTAGATAAGTTCATATCTGATAAGATTATTAATAGATAGATAGTATATCCTAAGGATTGACAATAGAATAGACATGATTATAGGGCTATTATTTTATAATTAGTTGTTCATTAGCTAGTATAAACATGTTTCAATACTTTGTACAAAGATATCAATATAAAAATACCTTCTCCATAGCTTACACATATGAAATAGAAAGGAAAAAAGAAACAACATGAATTAGGGTTTTGCAAACTAAACAGGTAGCCCACTTCACAAAGATTACCAAGGTGGGAATAGATTTTGAATATTGCATGAAAGATTATAACTTTGGGAAATAAACCTAAACTTAAAAAGCAAATAGAAGTTACCAAAAAAAAAAAAAAAATCATCTTAGCATATGAGCAACCTTTTGGCAGCTCTTTTCAACATACTGTGCTGCATCCAATCCATTTAATTTACAGCTTCAATTATGTACCAAAATGAAGGTTGCTTTCAGTAAAGCAAGCCTCGTCCATATGCAGTAAAGTTAGCTTCTTCTCATAGTTATTTACAATTAATAAATAAGAGCTGTGAAGATAAAGAACTGTAGTGGTTGACCGAAGAATGAGTAGTGTTGTATCACATTGGAGCATGAATTAAATCCAAATTACAACTTTCATGGGGCATTCGTACTTTTCGAATAACGCTTAACTAGCAAGAGAAATATTTGTCACAGTGCAACATGAAATCATTAAAGAATCAAGTGGGGACTTAAAAAGCATCTCCAAGGATTGCATAACCCAATAAATGTTGGTAGAAATATGAGAGAGAAATGGTCAGTCAAAGCATAGAAACAGAAAACAGTATAGCAAAGACCTCAAAATTCCATAACTTAGGAACTTCGGACAGAGTGAAAATTTTGTGTGAAAATGCAAATTTGACCGAAAAAGTAGACACACTCAGTTTAGAAAGCAAAAAAACTACCTGATAACGGAGTTTTTCAGGCCATGAAGCAGCAAAAGCTCTCTTAAATCCCTGTTTTATTTCAGCTGGACTAGCAGTTACACCTGAAACAATTAGGCATATATTGAATTCGGCTGTGATCAAAACAAAAGAAGTCATGTACACAACTTAGTAAGGGGGTTGTGTGACCCAAGGACTGCTGGCCACTCGAAGTTGCTCATTTAGCATCGAAATAACAGCTCCCAAACATGGTCACAGTTTTTTGTGCTTTTTGAAATGCATAAGATAAAAAGCACTTATCGGGTATAGAAAAAATAAGAATGAAACTAAAATAAACCATATTTGCTTCCAATGGAGGCATAGGTTTCTTCAACAGGCTTGGCCAATTGCAAAAGGGTTCCACCAGCATCAAGCAATAAAGCATCACACGCTCTTTTAACAGATTTTACTCCTCCTAAAATGCACGAAGTTACAGACTTTAGTCAAATTATGAGATACCCAAATGGTCTCTGATTCTTCTATTTGTTATCGATGAAACAACGCAAAGAAAAGGTATAAACTTAGGCAAGGAAACTGACCAGAGTGGGTGGACATGGGAGACAAATGGAGGGAATTTGAGAGCCTTAGATTGAGAGGCTTCAAAGCTCTGAGGAGAACGCTGCCATGAAAGCACATGGTCAAGCAAGGTTCCATTGTGAGCGACCTATGCTTGGAGGATCGAACTGTACATGTTTTATGCCACTGCTGCGGAGGAAATCCCAAAGCAGGAGGTACTTAGAATGTTCACATGCAAATCGCAGTGCCATGAGATGAACATTTTGCCCTTTCGAATACTTACTTGGAAAAATTAAATACTATTTTATCAATTTGCAAAATTATATAATTATATAAGACAAGACCTTTAAATATATAAAAACAAGTTGAGAGTAAAACCGGTCTCATTTTAATTTAAATAATTATAGAATCCTCTTTTAACCTTTTCATCTCATTTTTTAGAAACCCAATACTACCTAATTAAAACAAAGTCAATAAAATTAATTTTGGATTCTTTTACTTTGATTTCGTGTTTTTTTTAATTATATTAAGTATCCCGGCTTAGTTGAACTAATCTTAAGCCCCTAAGACCCCACGACAAAAGTTCTAGAGCATGTAAACCTGAAACTTCAAGATCCCTCAGATTCTTATGTAGCCTGTACACTTCTACGCATAAGAAGTCTTCACATACTTGATTGTTCAGCTGATGATTGATCACTGGTCTCTCCCTGCTCAGCATCAGTTTTCCATCAACCTCCAGGTTCCCTAATAGCTCTAACTCTCATACTGTCATTAGAAGCGAGACCTCCGTAATTAATCCGATTAAAGAGCTTTGCCTAGGGGCTAGAGGATCATCAATAGGAACATTTCCTATTTCTCCTCTTTTGACGTAACTCAAACTCAAGATTTCCTAAAAGGGAGAGTCTTAAGTAAGGAGCTGAAATCATTTAGGTCACTCCTACTTTTCCGATTTTGTGTATATTGTGCTATAATGATGAGGGATATTTGCAAGTTTGGGAGAATTCAAACAGATATACTAAAAAGATTAAGTTTGGTCATAACGTTGATGATATGATTGACGGGGGTGAGTATTATAAAAGAGTAGTTCATATTGATTGTGAAGAGGATGCTCGTATAGGTGTAATGAGAGAAGATATTGATTAGCTTCATTCTGAGTATTTGCTTGAAGATGTAAGAGTCTATCATTAACATGCTTAATGATATAAGTGTTAAAAAAAGGGATATGTTGTTGAACTGTAATAATGTTATTTCTCTTATAATTAGGAAGAAGTTGGAAGCATTAAAGATTGAATCAAGGTGATGCAAATCAAAATACAATAAAAGCCTAAAGTTTAGGGTTTCTTGCTTTGGTAATAAGTTTGTGCTTGATTTGAAGAAAAATATATGTTGTTGTAGGTACTGGAAAACCAGATACTTTGATAACATGCAATTAGATACATATATTTTCAAAGACTTGATCCAAAAGAGTTTGTCAATAAATGATTCAACAAAGAAACACATCTAAAGATCTATCATATGGTATTGAACCATTGCATGTCCCAAAATTATAGCATGTTAACGAATATGAGCTAATTCGGCCACTTAAAATGAGAAAAAGACTTGAGAGTCTCAAAAGGAATATCATATGATATTGAAACATTACATGTTCCAAAATTATAGCATGTTATGGAACATGAGCTAATTCCCCACTTAAAATGAGAAAAAGATTTGAGAAACTCAAGAATTGTTTTTAATCCAATACATAGGAATTGATAAAAAAGACAAATCTCTTATAATACACTAAATTTGACTCAATTATTGATAGAGTGAATAGATATGTCATTTTTTGAAATCTCTCTTCAAAATTGTGATGTAACGTGTACCCTCACCTATTATGATCATGGAATAGGTGAAATAAATAAAAAAATAAAAGAAACATTGCCTAATCTTGCTGATTTGTGTATCAACTTAGATCTTGTAAAACTTATGTTATTTGATATCTTCATCTTGTATTCCTCTCAACTACTTAAATTTTACTTCCTTCTGAAGGTTGAGAATCAATAGCGTAAACAAAATTATTATCTTATAATAAAAAAAAACATTAAGGCACCTCCTAGGGCCCATCTTCACTAAGAGCCCACCTTTAATACATTTCAGTAGTATTTTTCGGCGTTTTTTCAACTAGAAAAGTAATAGCGTTTTTTCAACTAGAAAAGTAATAAATCTTTAATTATCAGTTAGAGAAGAAGAGAAAGTTAATGTCAACTAATAAAATACTTACCAAGAAAGTTAACACTATTTAATCTTGGAAGTTAAATAGTTTCCTTTATTAGCTATATAACGTTAACTTGTTAAATTTATAAATACCTTTAAAACATTTGAGTATATTTCTTATTCTCTAATTTTTTATTTTCATCAAAATATGAATCTAAGATATTTCAACTCAAAAATTGGCGATAAAAAATTTTCACAATTTTGTCTCATGAATTCTAAGTGATAATTTTTGTGAGTTTCAAATGATAATTTAAAGATTAAGATTTTTATTTTTAATGTATTTTTAACTTATTAAATATCTGAATATATTATAATTAATTTATAATTTGTCATTAACATGACGTTATATTAACATTTTAAATCAGAACATTAATATTAAATAATATTGCGTTTATTTGTATTTCTCCTTTTTTATTTTTAGATTACTTATTATTTATAAAAATATAATTTAACATTAATAAATAATTTAAATTTTGTAATTATAATTTTTATTACGTTGCCACAAGTAATGTAATAATTGTTGGATTTGTGCTCTTGTAGAGGTTCACATAAGTTTAGTAATAATATGACTAAATCAAATAATTTAAGTTATTCAATTCAAAGATTACTTAAACGGTTCCATTTATTATAAAAATTCGTATGATTATATTAAACATGTTATGATAATTAAATAATAATAAAAATTATTTGATAATTAAATAAGATCATAAATAGTTGGATGTATTTGATGATTAAATAAAAATTATTTGATAACTAAGTAAGACTATAATAAGTTAAATGATTTAACTATTTTATTTATCGAGAAGGATATGTTGAACGATA
>JANIHY010000003.1:26001976-26024514 GCA_027479065.1 Erythroxylum brevipes
ATTTCAAACTTAATTTTCAATCAGACTAATACCAATCATCAATCAATTTTAAGTTTACACTTTAATTTCACACATTCGATACTTCCACTGTTCCACAAGGCAAAAATGACAAAATTCAATGTCAACTTTAACACATACACAGATTCGGATTTTTCCCCAAATCCACCATCATCTGAAATCAACTCTACGGCTCTACCATTTGCCCCAATTCCACGGTTTCACCATTTTTGTTTTCCTCGTTCTCATCTCAGCTCAGCCGAAATTAATCTACGAGTTTCCCCAAATTCACCTCCATCCAACAACAACACCAAATCAACAACAACACCTAGGATCGCAAAAGCAATCAACAACAAAATTCCATTAAAAATCAAACACAAAATCAAAAGCATACACCAAAAACAATCGGGTCTTTAGTGAGGGTGAGGGTCGTTTGAGGGTCGGGTCTTTCTTCGGTAGTCGTGTGGTGCGTCGACGAGGAGGAGGAAGGAGGAGAAGGCGGCGAAGAGCGGCGAGGAGACCGATCCGTTGAAGCCTCGAAGGGAGAAACGTCGAAGACTTGAAGGAGGACTGGAGAACTGGACAAGACGTTGACTGCGAGGAGACGGTGATGGCCAGGCGAGAGTCGCGAGATATGGAGAGAGACACCGGCAAAGAGAGGAGGCGAGGTGTGCGGTTGCGAAGAGAGGAGGCCGAAGAAGAAGAATCGAGAAGTCGGGTACTCGGGTGGGGTGGGGTAGTTTTAGGTTAAATTTTCCGGAAATTGCAAATTGGTCCTTGCAATTTTTGGAATTAACGGTATTGGCTGGAATTTAAGGTTCCGGCCGCCGGCCGGTACCGTCCGGTAAACGCCGATATCCGGCAAAATTTGACCTCGGTATTGACGTAATAGATTTCGTATTGATTTTCGACCGGTACCAGTCGGAACGGTACAAAATCCGTTCCATTGGATGGTATATATATATTTATATATATTCATTGATAAGATTCATTTTAGTTCAATGAATTAAAATCCAAACGAACAAAATTGGCAAATAACTTTGGCGCCCATAGCTTCCCGGGAAAACGCGAGTCAACTCCAAACAACGTTCAAAAGAGCCTGGTTCCCGCCAAAGCCACTGAGTTATGTATGTACGTGATGTTAGATCCTTTTTTCCATTTTTCCATTAAGCACGCAAACAACACCGCACCCAAATGGACATCTCTGAGATCGCCAAGAAACTTGGTCTGTCCCACTCTAAGCAACTTGTCCGAAAAGCTGCCGAGCTACGCCGTCTCTGCGACGTTCAGTTCGACTCCTCCATCATTGGCATTGTAATAAGCATTTCTGAGTCCAAGCAAAACGGTTCTTTCCTTGTTTTGCGATTGATGGATAATGGAGTTTGTTTTCTGTGTCTATAGGGAGAGGTGTGCAAGGCTGTGATTTGCTTGGAAATCGCCGCCGTGAGGTACCCATTTCTCTGTTTTGATTGGGAAATTTTGTTTGATTTGGGTGACAATTAAATATATGTTTTCATGTTTTGTAGGTTTCAAGTGATTTTCGATAGAAAAGCTGCAATAAAGTTGAGTGGACTGTCCGAGAAGGCATACAATAGATCATTCAATTCCCTACATAATGGTCTTGGTCTCAAGTGGGTGTTCGGTTTCTGTTTTGTTATGAGTTGTATGGTTGAAATGTACCGTGGATTGAGTCATCTTGTTTTGCAGGGCTAAATTGGATGTTAGAGAACTTGCAATTCAGTTCGGCTGTGTTAGGCTTATTCCTTTTGTGCAAAAGGGTTTGTCATTGTAAGATCTCTTTCCATTTGTATAATGGTTCGTGTCAATAAAATGATCACCTTGTGGTACTCATTATGTGTTCGTAAAAATGCCCACGAGTGATTTACCTGAAGTGGAATATGCATGTGGGACGCTCTATGTTAATCGGCGGATTTCTTTAAAGTTTACCTAATTAATTAAGTGATACCGACTTTTCAGGTATGAGAAACGGTTTCTTGCAGATTTGCCAGCTTCTAGGCGAGCAAGTGCTGACTTCAACCGCCCTGTTTTCACTGCTGTTGCATTCTACTTGTGTGCTAAGAGGCACAAGGTAAATAAACTGGGCAATTTTCTATTGACTTACATTGGTTGACAAACCCTATTGTGTTTGTCTTGGCTCATTTGTGCGTGTTTATTATCATCCTTGCTTGACAGCTCAAGGTAGACAAACTTAAGCTGATCGAGGTTTGTGGCACTTCTGAATCTGAATTTGCAAGTGTAAGCAATGTTCTTTACTTCATGGAGAACTGATTTGTGTGTTTTAGTTGTGGTTATTTGGGATTTTTCCAAATCATTATAGCTAAATCAGAGTATACATGCAGGTCTCCACTTCCATGAAGGATCTCTGCCACGATGTCTTTGGGATCGCAAATGTCAAGAAGGATCCAAGGGAGGTGAAGGGAAACCGGGGTAGGAGTTGATAAGTCGTGAATGTATACGCATGTCATGTGTACCTCAAATATACTAGCAATTCAATTCTCATATTTCCTCCAAAATTTCTTATTTCTTAATCATCTCCTTGCAGACTTGTTAGATGCGTTACCTGGGAAAAGAAACGCTGAGGACGGTGGTTATTCATCTGATGATGCAGCCGAGGTACTATACTAGCAAAGCTAAAACTAAAAACACAGCTGCTGATATTGATTCCTGAAACTAGCTTTACTATGGTTGACAATGTGCTTAGACCATGCTCATCCTGAAATATATGAACTTGCCTGTCAATACATCTTGATGCATTTGGAAGAATTTTATACCGGACAAGTTTATTGATAATCACAATTCTACAGCTTTCAAGTTACAAAAAGCGCAAAAGATCGGAGAAGGTTGAGTATGAGGAGTGGAAATCCACAATTATGTCATCCAATAAAAGCAGCGAGGCAAAAGGTTTGTGAAGTAAAGGGCAACCTATATATATAAATATGCACATATATTAAAAAACACGCATACATATGATTTTTTGCCATTGTGTGCTCTTTCCTCAGGTATTTGCAAGAGAAGCAAGCAAACTCAACTTGATTTTACGAAAGTCGCATAACATGAGAGATTGGAGGCTTCGTACATACTTTGCCATTGCCATTATGAAGTTAATTTTTTAATGAACATAGAAAAGCATTTCTTTTGAGGAAGTTGTGAGTGCTTAGCCAAAATTGCATGGCACTGGCACGTGGGTGGGTGGGTCTTTGCAACAGATGTGCAGTGGTATGTTTTTTCCCCACAATTGTTAAAAGTAGAAAGAACATCAACAACATTGGAGGTGATATATTACCCGATTTTCTATCAGATTAATCATCAATCAAATCATAAGCAGTAATATGATACAATCCGCAGCGTTCTACGCCCACATTTCTCGCAGAATCAGGGGTCGCCCAGTCAAAGTCGTCGTTTGACCCCAAACGTTCAATTCAAAGTTGGATTTCGTTTTTGACCGGCTCAGAAACAGCGGCCGAAAGCTATGGGCGCGGTTCCGATTACATAAAATTTAATTATTTATTATAATATAATAACAAGACAACATAATCCTAAATTCCTGGCCTTTTCTTTCATTATAAAACAATATTTATTTTTAATTTTTTTACTTAAAAATTAACCGAAGCCAATCAGTGATCATAGCTTCCTAAACATGGCTGTCATTATTTGTCTTCGATGATAGTCAGATACGTGGCAGTTTCCTGTGTCGATGATAGTCTCAAACGGAGCACAAAGGATCACAGTTTCTATATCATTCCCATTAATCTATTTCTTTCCTGCAGCTTCTATCGATTTCCATATCTTTTTCCATCTTTGTGATTCATAACAGCTCATGGAATCTCTTCTTGTCACATGCCCTAATCTTTGTTGTATCGATGCTATGTAATTTTCGTAGTTTTAGTTTTTTCCAATCAAACCCAATTCACCGTAATTTCTACAAATACAAAGAAATACCAAAATCAGTCGTATATTCCTTACAATTTTTCAAGCTCTAACCTTTTTGGTTTCACTGGGTGGCTGTTGTTTTGTTGTTTTTTCTGAAGTTGATCTTTGCATGCCTGTGATGTTTTCGAACATGGGTTTTGAAATCTCCGACGAGATGTTGGGTACTTTTGTGCCAATTATGGTTTACTGGTTGTACTCTGGCTTGTATATTTTTCTCGGATGTTTCTTCGACAAGTATAGGTTGCACACGAAACAAGACGAGGATGAGAAGAATTTAGTGACCAAAAAAACCGTGATTATGGGTGTTCTCCTCCAACAATTTGTTCAAGTTCTTGTTGCTACCCTCCTGTTCATGGTATGTCCTCTTCTTCCTTTTTTTTTTTCTTTTTGGTGGATGTTGTGATTTTGGGAATCGATTACCAGTTAATAGTTATGAAATCATCAAATTGTCTATTCATATTACAAAAAGAAAAATTGGTGGGAAGTTTTGATTGTCTGCTAGGGTTTTCTGACTGTATCTACTTGTAATTCTGTAATTCTATTTGCTCCGTCTTTTGATGCTTCGTTTTGAATTTTCTTTTTCCTTACTCCGATGGAATAGGGTGTTTGTTAGCGTCTAGGTGTTTGTTAATTTTCCACTGAAATCTACTCATGAAATTAGGAAATATTGATGAATTAGAAAATTCAATATTTGTTTACAGATGGGTGTGCATTTTTGAGCGATTTGCAATGATTTTGTCTTTTATGATTGCTCTAGCATGATTTTATTATTGCATTAATTGGCCTCACGTGCACTGTTAGACTTCCTGAAAACAGAGTTTTCAAATCCACTTCCTGAAGACAGAGTTATTCAAACTCTTGAAAACTAAATTCGTTTAGTTTTGATCAAAATTATATTTAACTGTCATGGAAGGAATAGAGTTTATGTACTCTTGTTGTGGTAGATGAAGAACACAGTTTGCATAAAATAAAGAATCAGGATCAAAATGTGTGTATGAAGAAAAGCAATTGACTAGGCATGGATGAAACAGGATAGAATGGGAGAAACCATTTACAGGGAATAATAATTGGTTATCTATCTACTGATTGATATTGTTTCTGTGGTTTATATGTTGTGTTGGAATTCTTCTCATGTACAATCACTTGAGGATTGTTTTAAGGTTTAATATATGTTGCGTTTTAAGACTACTTCTCACAGTTTACTTACATATTACATGATGCCTATTACTCACTGCTTTTCATTATATTGTTTTGTTTTTGTCTCCTGCAGGTAACAGCAAATGAGAATGAGGGTGGGGCAAGTCAATCGCACTCGCCAATTGTTCTTATTAGACAATTTATAGCAGCAATGCTGATTTTGGATACTTGGCAATACTTCATGCACAGATACATGCATGAAAACAAGTTTCTATACAAACATATCCATTCTCAACATCATCGTCTTGTTGTACCTTATGCATTTGGAGCTCTATACAATCATCCACTGGAGGGACTCCTACTTGATACAATTGGTGGGGCTTTATCTTTTCTCCTCTCTGGCATGTCTCCTAGGACTTCAATTTTCTTTTTCTCCTTTGCTACCATTAAAACAGTAGATGATCATTGTGGACTATGGATTCCTGGAAACCTCTTCCATGTGTTCTTCAAAAACAATACAGCTTATCATGATGTTCACCATCAACTTTATGGTACTAAATACAACTTCTCACAACCATTCTTTGTGACGTGGGATAGAATTCTTGGAACCTATATGCCTTATTCACTTGAGAAGAAACCAGATGGTGGGTTTGAAGCACGACCTTCAAAAGAATGCAAGGAAGAATAAATGACACTAGGAAATTAGTTACGAAATGTGTATTCATTTTGTCTCATACTTATTTATCTGTATATTCATATGTGTTGTTGTGTCTTGGTAGCCAATGAGAGAAAGAGAGCAATCAATTATCCTTTGTAAGTTTTGATTTGTTTTCTTCTTTTGATGTTTAGATACTCAAGTGGATAGTTAACACTTGGTGTAGCTTTTATATAGCAGTTATTAAGAACTTTACGTTTTTGTTAGGTGAGTATTAAATCAATGGATTGAAGGCCATGAAATCGTGATGGTTAAATTGCAGTCTTCAATTTTGTTGAATTTTGACAACTTGGGACTATATTTAGCCTTATGTAAACATAAAAGGGCTTAAATATTAGGTAACTGGTGCTATTCTACGTATATTGAAAAAAGTACACGAGATACAATTATATTGGAGGGAATCCTCCAGACTCCAGAGTGGCCCTCTTCTCTGCACTTTCTTCAAGGTATAATTGTAGTGAAATTCTAAAACCCCAACTTGCATGCTTAACGCATGGAACATCTTACAGGATCACTAGTTATTGTTAAAATTTTGTGCTTAAGAAATTATCCACTGATTTAGTTAAAAATAAAAATGCGAAGGTATGGATCTTGCCCTCTATTTATACTTTATTTGGTTTTGTCATTATATATTTATGTTTTTGTTATAAAAATTCGTCACTAGTAGTAGCAATTAATAGCTTATAACATGATGCTCTCATCCTTTGGGTGACAATGCCAGAGGCCTTGTCCTCTCGGTAATCAATCCAAGATGAGTACATTCTTCATTACTGTTTTAGTTCTGTATTTTCGTAAGAGCATACCATCGAAAGCTGCCTGAAAACAAATGAAATCAAGAAAAAGAAAGAAAGAAAGGGAATAAGGAGGTACTGGACCTGGATTGCGGATGGCGAACCTACAAATTTTAATACCGAGTCTTTATGTATTTGGAAAAGCAATTTGCCAACTTTCAGTTAAGAAAACAAAAGCTGAGTCCAGTGTCGATCAAAGCAATTTTGCAAACTAAATTGCTAGAGATGAAAACATAATCTTAGTTACGACTTACGAGTTACGTTCCACTTTGCTTTTAGATTTTCAACCCTACTCACAACATCATCTATATTTTCACCTCAAAATTACCTGGGGACTGCATAACTTGGAGTTGGACCGCAGAAGTCCATCTGGCATTTGGTGTTAGGAACCAGCATACTTCTACCCCTTCGGAAATAGAAACCCAAAGCACATGGACCTTTCTGCCATCATATTCTGTTCATAGCTTCCATCATCCGTTTGTAACTTGAAGGTCATCTCTCCACGTAGCACAATTCATTGCTTGTAACTGATTTGAAGGTATTAAATGCTTGCCATTTTCTTGTGGTCCATAACAAAAAAATATTCTTACACGCAGCTTGCAGATTGATTGCTAACTCAATTTAATGGTTAATAGCATTGATGACGCTTGTGGCTTGAATCCGCTTGTGGTCCCTAGCAGCTAGTTTTTTTTTCCAGCTATAATATCTACTTCATTTTATTCCTTTTGGGCTGATTCGTTGATGACCCATCTATCTTTTGTTCTTCAGTAGTTATAGTTCTCATCAAGCACCTTATCAGCCAATAGAGCAATATTATCTTCTCATGGTTTGCACAATCGGAAGAACAATTGTCAGGTCATTGGTTTTGAAAAGTAAGAATGCTTCCAAAATGCTACTCCTTAATAGTATTATTGATATTCCAACATTACAGTGTTAGAAGTCAGTTAGGCACTTCTAATATGGTATCAGAGCAGATTGTTCTTATGTTAGTTGTTAAACTCTCGAAATGATAGATTATATCACATGTTAGACCTATACGTGAGGGGGGTGTGTTGAAATCTAAAGTAGAAGTTTGCCCCACATTAAAGAAAGAGAAGAAAGAAAACTAACATATAAGTCTAATAGGCTACTCTACTTATTGTAAATTCTAACACACAGGTGACCCAGGCTAGCTACTCATTTTATGTTTGATGAGAATTTTTTGATTGCAGAGAGGTTTGTGTTTTACGAAAATTGTTGTATAAATCCTTGTGCTAGTTGCTAGACTCGCTAGAAAGTGAAAAGGCGCTGCTGAGTGGTGGGATATTGCAGCAAGGTAATAGCCTTGATGTTACTGTTTCCATGATTGAATTTGGCCCCTGCAGGCTGCAGCATGCACGTTTTGTAGCTTAGTGACCATTCAATAAGCATATCTATAACCACCGAGCACCGAAGTCCAGCGGTGCTAAATATTCGGTAACAGTGGTTTCCTACCCTTCAAGATCCCACCTGGCACGAGCGAAAAATAGTCTGAACGTGATCACGATTTGAAGTTGCCACCAGCAGTTCGATTTCACAGTTCGAATTCACCTAGGATACCGGTGGTTTAACCCAAAAAAATAAAAAAGCATATCTTTACAGGACCTACTTTAAGATCTCGTTGAGGAATTTCTACTGAACTTAAAATGTCATTTGCTTTGTGAAGCAAAGGATGGTAGAAACACCTTATCATTAATGTTGTTCCAGAATTAGTTGTCAGACACAAACACCTTGCGCAGGTGTTAGGGAAAATTGACAATCACTTTGAATTGACGTTCCATACTGGGCATTGTTAGTTAAAGAACGATTTCTGAGCAAGGCCTTTCACCTTGCCGAGACAAGTTACTATTACACAAGGAAAGATAGCATCTTTTTCGCTTTCTAATATCAGAACGTCTTGCTAGCTACTGCACTACTAGTAAACATTTCCTAACATTGCGAATCATACCGAGAAAAGTCCATGACGAAGCCCTTTTCAGCTTGACCCTCCAAGATAATACAACTTCTAATAGTTTTATTTACTGAAAATTAAGCTTCAAGCTTTAGTTCAAGTCTGCGTAAACATAGATTCTAGACGTTTAAGCTGAGATAAAAACATAATAAATTGAACTAATACCAGACTATACTTCCATAAAAAGATACTTCTTCATCCACTTTGAATGTACAGAAGACGCGAACTGTGAGGTGAGTGTGATCGTGGGAGTGAGTGGCTTGCAAGAGCATGTTGCCTCTGTGGGGAGCTGAACCCTGTCATTGTGGTATCAGCTCTGAATCCTTTCAGGAATGTAGGAATGTGAAACATGACGCGTTTGCCGTCGAAGTAAGTCTCTTGTTCCTTCTATGTGCATCACCGGCAACTCTGACAGCGGCATTGTTCTTATATCCCAACAAAATGCTGGAACGACGCTTTTGGGAATCTCCGCAAGTTTTGGTTTTCACATTTGTGGTTATAGTAAATGCTTGCATTGAATTTGTTGGTGATCTAAGGTCTTCATAATCCGATGGAACAGAGAAATCTGCAGCACTAGCAGTGGCCACACTCCAATTAATGCTTGCCTCACTTGGAGCATAGCAAGTTGTAGGCGTGACACAGCCTGAAGTAGCATCTGATCCTTGCCTTTGGAGGAACGGCTTGACTCTTCCGGTGTGACTCTCTATTTCAAACAAGTCTGAACTCGCGTCACTATCTTTCTCATAGTGCACTCCTCTTGGTGTTGCAGAATATGCGATTTCCTCAAATCTTGGAGTTGCGTCCCAGGATAGCATTGTTAGCCTCCTTTCAAGACTTAAGGACTTACTTCTTCTGTCATGCACAGGCGAGCCGAAAACCTCTATCGACTTCCGGGGGAAAAGGTCTAATTGACCCGCTTGTTGAATGTTAACCGGAAGGTTTCCTGCAATAGAACTCAGAGTAGGGAAACTGAAACATGTTTCTTTGTCTAGCTCATATCCCAATTTCTTTAACTGGCAGTGAATCTCCTCTTTTTTCCAGGATTGTGATCTTGGTTCATATTCTATATGGGGAGCGTGTTTCGTGTTTCCTATAGGAATTTCCTTGGCTTGGACAAGACCAGAATCAGGAGTTTTCTTGAAACTGATTTCTCCAACATTTTCATGGCCATCAACTGAATCCTTGTCAAAACAGGAACAGTATTTGCGGCCAAGACCTGCAAGAATACTCTTCCCCTTGACCTTGTTCGTCTTCATGCCTGATGGATGTCTCAGAACTGACTTTAAGAGTGCACTTTGGCTGTTCCAACTGGATTCAGAACGAAAGCTAGGAATTCCTGCAGGAACTTGAGGTTTTATAGCAACTGCACCACTTAGTTCATCTCTTTGAACTTGATGTCTTCTCGTCACTGTATTGGTAATTCTTGGACTTGTACCATTATCCATCACTCCTTTGAAGTACTTCTCAGCTGTAAACACACCAATTTCTTCTCGTCCTTTTTCTGCTCCTTCCGGATGATTATGATGACCCGGTCGAACAGCAGCTTTTAGACTTGACTCTGGAAGTTTATGAACTAAGGTTTCCTGGGCAGTGTTCAAGTGCGAAGAAAAGGAAACATCACGAAGAGTTTCACTATTGTAGTTCTCCAAAGACAACTTTTGTGAGAGACTCGTCATCGTCGTAGAGGTGGGCATAGATATGGCGGCCAGTGAACCTCAGTACGATCAAAGGACTAAAAGACGAGAAAGAAAAAGACCCAACAAAGAAGAAGCTGTAATTGGAATTAGAAAAAGTGCAGCATCATGGATAATACGTACCGAGAAAGGCTTGGAAATCAAGAAATGTTGAAGTACAAATTTTTGTTACAGAACAAGAATGTATTCCTGGAATTTGAGTATAATAAAGTCCTGAGGACCCTTTAGTCTGTGATAGTAATCAAAGATTGAAGATAACTAGAAACGAGTGGAAGAGCAAGGCTTCAAGGTTCAAGCTATAGGCACAGAGGCTGCTAGAGAGATATTGAGAACTAGTTGTATATGTAGGCAGGTGGTATGTGTAAACAAAATGTCAGTAGGACCAGATGCTTGTAGTCCAACTTACAACTATTTTAATTCTCACTGAGAAAGAGAGATGCTACAATATTTTATTTTATTGAACCAAAAGAAAAGAATTATTTGCTTTTTTTAACAAACTAAGTGATGTTAATATTAATTTAAATCACTGAATTAAAGTAAAGGATGGCGTTGAATGTAAAAGACTATGATAATCTCTACAACCTGCAGAAATTAAAATTGATGTGAAAAGCAAACCTTAATGTAACATCAAGTTAATAATTCTTGTATTAATCTTTGCTCAAAGGGCAAACTTTCTTCCCAGGTTTCATGATATAATGATTAGGATTTGCGCTTTATCTTACAAATGAAAAGGGGACCTAAACAGTTTATCACGTGTAGATGTCAGCCAATACCAGAGACTTTTTTTACGTTAAATAGTACTCCCTCTGATTCATAATAAGTATAGTTTTAAAAAAATACACGTTTATTCAGAAAGCTAATGAAATTATAGATATACCCTTATTAATTAAGATGAGAGAGAAATGAAAGGTTAATTTTGCCTTGAAATAGTGATCTGTATAATTAAGATGAGAGAGAAATGAAAGGTTAATTTTGAAAGAAAAATTATAAACATGTATACAAAGTCAAGAATGACACTTATTTTAAATAATTAAAATGTATCTAAAACGACACTTATTATGAATCGAAAGGAGTAATAATTAAGAGAATGATGTCGTGTTTATATCAGGTTCTAAGTATAAAAATAATTGCAACTTTTGGTTGAATGCCTCGCTTGACTTGCTGTTTTTTTTTTTTTTTTGGTTGAGAATTTGCTTGACTTAATGTTGATCATGTATATAAACTTACGTTTTAAGTAGTTTGTAGAGAACTGCATCATTTTTGCATGAAAACATTACTTTTTACAAGGCAGATCTCAATGGTGAACATTAAATAAAACTTATGCTTATGTAGGTTTTTGATTACTTATGTGTAAAGTGTCAAAATGGGAGAAGGAAATTTAACTTCAAATTGAGGATGACTTCATTGTTATGGCGCTGTTAACTTCCTATGACTTAAAACTCTATTAATCTTGCATTCATAAACTTAGATGATGACTTATGTGAATGAACTCTTTTAGCTTTCACAATGAGCTCCAGGGCTGAAATTCATACATTTTTGGCATAATTCAATACGCACAAGAATAGTTTTAGACATGGAGCTTCTTATACTAATGTATAAATTGTAGTAAATATGTAATAATCATTTTTTTTTTTGTTCGGCAGGCATAAACATGTTAAGTTATTCGTGACAGATGAAGATTAATAAAAATTTCAATACCATTCGACTCAGTTATTCATCTACATATAAAAGCTGTAGATGAAGATCATTTATTTATTAATGTGTTACTAATATTATTCTTAAACATATATTCAACGAATAGGCAAACTCATGGAACAAATCACCTGTTTTATATCAATTCAACCTATCTCTTCCCCACATTTATACGGGTGATTACATTTGGAACATCAAGCCTCTAATTTATTGGAAGAGGAAAGCAAATTTCAGTACGTCAAAGACTGATCTTCTGTTAAAGAAGCTATTTTAATGGAGAATGGCTGTTTTATCTTTAAGGTCGACTCAGCAACTGGTCGCTAACCCATTTTGACCAACATTGGAAACAGTACAATTATTATTGCCATATTCGTGAAAATCTCAGATAGCATTGACAAGAGATGAGTTAGGGCAGAGAATCCCCATGTTCGTAAGTCTCAAACACCTGCTTCAAGGTCTTTTCCTACCCAAGTTTTGGCATCAGACCGAACACTTGAGGCTAGAAACTCACCACGTACGCCGGAGGTCATAGCCGACAACTGCCCGGTATTAAGCAGCTTCCCATCACAAGTCATGCATGTGAACCTGCCAGCCGTTTCTGACTCCTTTCATTAGGCTTTCAATGATTGAAGAGTCGGCACAAAAGTTTTGCTTCAACAAGAGCACATTCCTACTAATATTATTGTCGGGGGGCATTGGCTATCCATGTCATGCACGCAAGTCCAATTTCGTTCCTTAATGGGACAAGACTGCGAGATAATCCTACCACTATGTAGCTACAAAGCCAACTGTTTCTCCTCACGGAAGGAAGCAAGTAAAAGTGAGCAGGATGTGGTCTCAACTTGTGGTGGATTTCGAGTGACCTTGTGGCTGGTTAACAGGAACTTGGTTTAGGTCATTAAAGTAGGACCACTTCAAGTAGAGAGCTAAGGCAGCAGCTGTGGCCATTGATGCTTTTACTCTAGTAGGCTCAAGTCACACACCCTCACATTTTAGCTAATTCTTACATAACCTATTGAAGTTACATCAGTTCCATTTTCTCATCGTGATTTTACGACCATGAACTCTTCCAGAAGACAATGCCAACAGTATTTTCAGACAGGCTGGCGAGAGATTTGGGTGAAAATCAGAGATTAGAATCTAGTCCTCAATCACAGATGAGACTGTATTTGCCATCCCATTAGCAACATTGTCACAAACAAACTAGAAAAATAACTAAAAAATGATTGACAAGCAACAATACAGCTTTGGTGCTATATCTATAGATCAGCATAAGAAAACAAGGGGCAATCCATCAGTTGGCGTGGAAGGAAAATCGACCCTTTTTCGTATGCTAAGGGAAGTTACCGTGATTAAATATATGAGTTGAGATGATGATGGTTGGATAAGAAGAGCGTATTGCCGCTTTGTAACCTCTTCCACAGTCAACATTCATTGTGTAAATGTAGAGTTCCCACCAGCAACCCAATACTCCTTGACAGCAATTAATATTTTCTCAGGCACCAAGGGTCCATCTTCATGATCCACCATTTTAGTGTCCCATCTCATTCCTCCAACTACCTTTCTCACCTTAGCTAGCACATCTACTTCATCTCTAATTATGACAGCACCCTCTGGTCGCAAAATCCTATCCATCTCCAGAAGTATATCCTCTATGTTACATCTGCATTTAGTAAATAACAGCAGTTAAGTTATACGTTATTATGGCATGAGATGAATCTAACCAGAAAATTTTAACCATAGAAAGCCACAAATTGGTTCCCCAAGGTCCTTCTGATAATAAGACATACATTAAACGCCTAGAAACTGAAACTGACTATGAGTACTGAGTCATGGTGATCTCGTAAGCTGCTCCAAATTTGGTATGATCCTAAAAGCAGATAGAGCCTTTCTGGTCTACATTCAGCCATTTTGAACGTGGTATAAGCGACTATGCTTTCATATCAGCAAAGCCTGCTGGGAGATGTTTAATGGAAAAATACGTGTAGAGCAACCGTATTCCAGTTTAAACAGGACGACTTCAATTTTCTAAACCAGCCCCAAATGTTAAGAATGGTAGGCTGAACGTAAACTGGCATTGTTTTTTAAAGACCTCAAAACTACCAATGTAGATCCATTAAATTTACTTGTATTAGTTGGTTATTGCCCAAAGAAAGCAAATAAGAACGTTGTCAGATGTTGGTCACTCTATATATGGGAAATTGTTATAATACCAAATCTATACGAGCAATGTTTTTTCAGATAAAATGAGAAACAGACGTGAAACACTGGAACTGCTTCTATAAGGAATAGACAATTAACGGTGTCACAACTCTTTTCCCGTAAAAGACTGAGTGGATACTCACTTGTCATTGTACAAACTGAAAAGGCCATTTGCATGAATAAGGTCATATGTCCTCGGATATGTGGAGAAAGCTTCACACCTGAAACACACAAAATAATCTGTTGATGAACAATCACATTTCATGATTAAGGTGGTAAACCAAAAATAATGTTTTAAGTTGAAATTTCAGCAAGAGTGTAACACTGTAAAACATTGCTCAAGCGCTGAAACAGATCAAAAGACAAGAGTGAGGAAGTACGTACCAATCGTGATAGATTCCAATTAATCCTCTCTCATATATCACACCTAGTGTGTTTTTCTCAGCTATCGTAGGGACAACATTCATAACCCAAAGTTTTCGGGACTCCAGTGCCGCAGCAAAACCTCCCAACCCAGCATTCATGTCCATAATGTTGCGATACCTCCTGGAGCCAATAAGCTTATTAATTTTCCTATAAGCATGCACATGCTTCCTCCATAATTTGTTATCCTCCTGGTAAACCTCAGCGGAAATCCCGGGAATAGAACCACTAGAAACTCTAGGAGGGACAGCATAAAGCCTCTCAGGAAACGTCTTCAATTCCCCACCAGCAACCTCATTTGAACTACTAACATCAGGATACCGTGTGATGCAATCCTCCATTTTCTTGTACCTAACATACCCCACAAACAATTCAAATCTGAAGCATATGTACAAAGATACATTTAAGAAGTTTCATAATGAAAAGTTTATTTTCAAGTATACAGGATAGTAGCATCAGATGGCGCCGAAGTGTGGTCACACTTATCTGCAATCAATTACTTAAATGTGCAAATGTAATCCAAAAGCATACCACACATCATCTGTGTCTAAAGACTTGCAGAATGCATGATCTTGGCGATGAGGACAGGAATCAGCATTCATTCTTTTCTGCCAAATTGCTATTTCACCCTTCTCATACTTCTTTTCCCAGCAAAGAAGCTTGGCAACCTTTTCAATGTTTCTTTGTTCCTCCTGAAGTTCCTCTTTGGGACGTTGCCATGCTTTGTAGTTAGTCTTCCAATGGATTGGAGGACCAGAAAGCACCCAGTAACCACCAGGTCTAAGAACACGATCAACTTCCTTCATGTAAATTCCTCCTGCAAATATAAAAACATATTGAGTCAGCTCCTTATCACAAATTAGGCAATAAAAGAGAAGAAATGAAGCATGAATTGAGGGCAGGCAGTGCATGATAGAAAACCAATCAATTCCTTGTGTGAAGAAACTCTCACCATTTGCACCCCAAGGGATTAAGCAACGAGAACAGTGAGCCATATCAAAGGCTCTGGAAGGGTATGGCAGCTTTACGGTACCAAGAACCCCAATAACAGCAGGTACACCTCTTTCAAGAGCAAACTGAACCTGTGCTTCGTGAGAATCTCTTGGTGCGAAGGACATTGCAATCACATTTCTACTCCAAAGGTATGCACCCCAACTGGCAACCTGAATTAAAGAACAAATTGGTTTAAAAATAAGCACAAGAAGTCAGCCAACAAGCCCTAGTCAATGGGAGAAGAAAAGAAATTGAGTCCGATAACTTACCCCACAACCAGTGTCCAGTGCAGTTCTAACTGTCCCATTAGCCATCGGTATGACTGACGCTAGCTGATCAATGTACTTATCTGCTCCTTGTGGAAACTGAGTTCCACCACCTGGAAACCTAAATACATTGCCTTCATATTGAACCCAGTTTTGAATAGCCTTCTCAACAGTGAGGCTCTTGTAAGGTGCATTAGCAAAGGGCACATAGTCACGACTCTTAGGCCAAGGGAAAGGAGTCACGTAGCCTTTTGGGGCAGGAATTAGGCAATGCAGCTTCTCTTCTTCCCGAGGACAATGCCTCTCTCGGTATATCATGTTTTCCCTACGGAAAGTCATAGCACGCCTTTGATCTTGGCAAGGTGTGTAATCAGTGTAACGAGGGTGACAAGGCTCAATCACTTTGGGTTTTGAATCAGAATCAGCACCCACTTCACCGCCATGATGAGTCTCGAAATCTAAACTCGGCATTATATTGCAGTCCCCTGCGTTCTTGGTAATTGCCATAGCAAGGTTATCAGCCTTTCCAAACCCACTCCGTTGCCATGCACCCAATATATAGAAGAAACAACATAACCCCACTACAATAAAGATCTGTATAGAACTCCTAGTTCTACCGTCAGCTGAATTAATTTTTAACGCCATAATGCCCTGAAACCATTAGCAGAGCAACTTAGTAAGAAGTGTAACCTGATACTATATGCAAATCCGAGGCTTACGTAATAATACAAGAGAAAAGAAAGAGGCATTCTCAAGATTTCCAAGTGAAACATTCATTAGAAAAAGCTCAGTGTACTCTTATATATAACAACAATATGTTGAAACTGAACTTGAACCTTATCCGTTTGAGTACCAGTCTGAGTTGGAACTAAAATATAGGAAGTTCAGTGTACTCTTTCCATCTGTTTTATCCAGAGGAAGCAATAACAAGCTCGATAACGTTGCAAAAATTCAAAGGTTGAACGTAAACAGCTAACTTAAGCTTGAAATGATCGAAATCAGACCTCAAACACCCATAAAGGACACAAAACACCCTGATCCAATCAAGGACTCAATAACCCGCCTCAGTATTGAGAATAGTACCCAGAAAAAAGAAAAGGCAACTTTAATGTTCAATCAAAGCGGGGAAACCTTCCATAAATGCTTTACCAAGGAACAAATCTCACGTTTCTCCCAAAAAAAAAGAAAAGGAAAACATCATACAGAAACCAGTTTACTTACCAACTAATAGAAGAGAAGCCCGCAATGGTTCAAAGATCCCACCACCCAATCACATAAACAGATCTCATAGATGTATCGGGAACACTTAAAGCTTCGATCTTGCAGCTTTCTAAGAAGAACCCAGATGAAAATGATGAAGGAATGTAGGGGATCTCAATGATCCAATCTAAAATCCCCACCAGCGAAGTGTCAGCAAATCTCTGAAAGCCCTCGCACCAATCACCAATTTACGAACTTTATATCTAAAAGAAAACAACCAAAAGATGGGATCTAATGTCTACATCTAAAGCGCTACCGCTACAAGATGTGACTTTTGTGTCCACTAGAACTCATAAACAGCTTGTGGGTAACTGTTTTGGAACAACTTCGTTTGTTAAAGAACTTCTCGTTGCTAAATCATGTAATCTTACGTACATAAATATCCAAGCCTCAACTCATCCTACGGCTTTTGCTCTTTTTCTGATTTGATATTTTGACGCAAAAGAATATTTGATTGTTGTGAATTTCCACTCCGCGTCTAATACAATACAATACGGTGAGCGCACATTCCGCTGCAACAGGCCAGTGTTAGTGGGTCCTACAGTTTAAGGGAAGCGAGAAGCTAAATAACAAGACGAGGATCAAGTGGACAAGAATACCATGATGATATCTGAGTTCTTTATGAACAGGAAAGGACGGGTGTAATGATTTAGATCTCGGATTGGCAAGTGAAAGCAAGGGGTAATAAAGAAATCGGGTGGTTGTCAAGAGTTCAATAGTGCATGGTACGACGCACGACGGAGGCTTTCTGGAGTCGGTGTTATAAAATCTCTGCTGTCAGTCACTGTCTCGTTAATGGGACATTCATGTGATTGCCAAAGCACCAACTAGGAGACTTCTTCTTTGGTCTCCTCAGAATTTATGTATGACATAAGGGACTTATATCAAACTATTTTATTACATATTTAATGTCCACCTTTTATATTTTAGTTATCTAACACTCTTATCTTATGCATCGAATAGAGAGAAAATTGGAATGCGGAGTAAAAAACTAATATAGCCATGTTAATTTAAATTACTAAATTGTGATTTGAAATTAAACCTATTCATTGAACGGCGAAAGGGACAAGGACATCTAATCACATCAATTCAGGTTTAGGTGATAGTATTAAGAGCAATTTCTTTTCAAGTTTTGGCTTTCAGGTTATGAAATCCGGTAATTCTACTAGGCAGGATCGAACACATCATTACATTATTCCATATGGCATGACTCACGAGACTTCAAAGAACACGGACCCTTTCGTGCATTGAATGATTAAAAAAAGAAACTAGGTCATCTCATGTTTTTGTTTAAGAAAATCTTTACTACATTTTCCTGAGATGAAAGTCGTGCCGGCATGTGATGAAGTCTTCTATGTTTAATTCATTAATTAAAGTATCCATCGCCTATGACTTAACTACATTTACTCAAAGGGTCAAATCCAATGTCCACGAACAACACTGATGTCGGTTCTAAGGCAGAGGCGGGTAGTGTGGCTTCCCCCACTGGCTACGATTCCACTGAGGAGACTGATAACCTCCTTCGGAGCAGCAAGAAAGTTAAGCACTCAGCTGAGTGTGTTCCAGTTCTAGAGCGAAACGATGTTGAGATGGAGACTCGCGATGAGACGGGTCGTAAATGCTCATATAGGGATACTCTCACTGGTGGTCCACAGGTACCACAAGAGTCGAAGGCAGACCTTTTAGAGGTTGTCTCTGAGGATGACTCTGATACAGAAGAGTTGGATGACCCTGAATGTCCCACTATTCACCTAACCACTACTGATAAACAGCGTATTAGACATGTCTGGGCACATACGTTGATTATTAAGGTTTTGGGCAGGCGAATTTGTTATAGGTTGCTGGTGGCGTCCCTGAAGAAACAATGGAAATTACAGTGCGATGTGGTGTTAGCCGATATGGGGAATGATTTTTATCTGACTAAATTTCACTGTCTGGAAGATTATCGCTTGGTCTTGGAAGGAGGTCCCTGGATGGTGGCGAACCACATCCTCACAGTAATGCGGTGGCGACCGAGCTTTGATCCCTTTGCAGCGTCCATTGACAAAGCCACCGTGTGGGTTTTCATCCCCCATCTACCGGTAGAATATTATGATTGGCTTATACTTACACGGATTGGGAATAAACTAGGCCGGACGATGCGGGTGGATGAGAGCACTGAGGCCAGTACTCCCGCTAAATATGCCAGAATTAGTGTGGAGGTGGACCTGAGTAAACCATTGATTGCTAAGTTTCGTTTGCGGCGCCACATATGGAAGGTGGAATATGAAAGTATGCATTTGGTTTGCTTTGGATGTGGTACATATGGCCACCATCGTGAGAACTGCCCCCTTGCCCAACCAGATGAGATGGCACCTGGAAATTGTACCAAGAACCCCATCGGACCGGTGGTGGTACCACCCTTACTAGAGGAGCCTCCTCCACGACCGGAGATTCAGGAAAGTTATGGTGCGTGGATGTTGGTTCAAAGAGTGCACCGTGGCCGTACTCGTCCTCTTGCCTCCCGAGGTCACTCTACTACTCGCGGTGGCACAGCTAATAATCATGCGAGTGGGATTGTCACGGCTGCTGACTTGATAGAACATCAGGACAAGGGGAAAGCCATTTAGGGCTCTCATTTTACCATGCTAGCAAACTCTGATCCCGCACTCGACAGCTGCGTTGAGGACAACAGTAGTTCATCTCGAACTCCGGACAAGACATAGCCTCACCCCCGTAAAGCTGTGCGTGATAATAACAGAAGAAAAGGATCCCTTTTATCCACTGGTCAGGCGGACTTGCCAAGCCCAGTTGGACCTCCACCGAAGCCCATACCTATGGCCTTGATTCCGGGCCCAGTTCCTCCGGTTAGTATCCCTGTGGCCCCCCTATTAACCTGACCAGTGAGGCCATTCAACGAGACATGTCCACATCCACGTTACTTTGCATGCAACCCATGCAACTTGTTGCTCCCATCCAACAGCCAGATTCCCATGCCCACGATGTCTCCCCAACGATCGCACAAATGGCCCTTGGGACTATGCCGCTCCCGCCTACTTCACCTCCTGAACCCCCTGACCTGAAAATGATGGAGGGCGATTGTTGGACCCTGAACCTTTCTGTAAGCTAGGACTATTAAACGAGAAATTATTGAAAATTAGTTATGTGTAAAGCAAAGGATAATCCTTGAAATTTAAAAGGAATAGAAAAGATGGTTTAGATACAAGACGAGTTATATGTGAAATATTGGAAGTTAAAAGTTGGAGAGTGCAGTTGAAGGTGTTTTGGCCATAACTTGATGTCTAGTTATCCAAATGAGATGATTCTTAATTTGGAGTAAACTAGGGATATAGGGCTATAAATTGTCTGATGAAATCAAGTTCTAATTCAATATCTAAGAAAGTCAATTTTCAGATGGAATTCATGCGCATGATAATGTTTTAGTATAAGAACAGTCCGAAATGTTTGGGGTATAACTCTTAGATTATGGAGCCAAATTGAATGATTTTGGTGTCATTAGAAAATTAAGACAATGAGGAATATTTTTCTAGAAGGAAGTTTATCAAATTCCTTCAATTTCATGATTAGAAAATGCCTTGATTTTTGGAAAGAGTTTGGCACGGATTTAAATGAATTTTGAGGTCTTAATAGAGTATTTGATGGAATTAATTTGCATGTTAATGTGAGTAATTAGCATGTTAATGGGAGTTAGACCATATGACATGGATTAAATTGAATTAAGTTGGTAACTTATGCATGAGGGCAAAATTGGAAGGTTACTAAAGGTTTTAAGTTAGAAGGCTAACATGGAGGGGCATAAGGGTCCTTTACCATTTCATTAAATGACATGGCATGTGGGGTTGTACATAAGGAAGAGTGATGCACAAAAATGAGAGAGAAAGACCAAATAAAGAGAGACATGAGAGAGAGTTGTCATGGAGAAGAGGAGGAGAAGAAGAAAGAGGGAGCTAGGGCTTGCTTTTCTATGGATCTTAAGAGAGATTTTGATGGTTATTCATGAAGGAAAAGATGGAAGAAGATGAGAGCTTCATTTCAAGCCAAGAAATTCATGATTTGGTGAAGATTCAAGGTAAGAGTGTTTTTGAGTTGTTGGATTTTTGTGAGGGTTTTGGTTTAGATAGCCTAAGAATGGTATGGGTTTATGTTTTCTAAGACCAATTTCATGATATGTTTCTTTGGGTTGATCAATTTGGATGTCTTTTGATTTGGGAATTTTGTGGCTATTGTTAAAGGACATTAAGAGAGGATTCAAGAGGAGCAAGAGGGGAAGCATGTTGAACAAGTTTATAAGCAAGGATTTAAGGTGGGTATCTTGTTTATAGCAGAATTTACGAGCCATAAATGTTTCCTTTTAAAGCTAGAGAAGAAAATGATTTCAAATTGCTTCATATTTGTTGCATTATTGTTGTGAATGCATTGTGAAATTGCTACATGTTGATATGTGAAATTTGTGATGATTTATGAAAAACATTTCTTTTGAAAAGATTGCAAGATTATGATTTTATGTTTTCGAACATGGTTTTTGGAATATATCAAGTATATGGAATCAAGTTTTTCAAAAAGTGTCATTTGTGGCAACAAGCTTTGAATTACATGTTATGTGGATTTTGGTAGTCCATCCAAGAACCGTCACGTGCATGTTGACCCAAGAAAAAGGCTTCTCCTGCCTGCCCGCTAGTGGCACGGAGCTCCTTCAAGGACTCCCTTAAGTTTACCACTACATAGGACCATTATATGGAATTATGTAGTTCGTCAAGTTTATGGATCTACCTAAACCATTTATGTGCTTATGTGTTCATGATTTGTGAATAAGTTGATACATTCATGTTTTGTGATTTATGAATTTGAATACATGATGAGAATTTGAAAAACAAGTGTTTTATGGATTTCAACAAGAAATTTTCCATGATTAAGAACTTTTGAAAGGTTTTGCTTGTTATTTTGTTATAAGCATATTACCCACGGGCTTTTAAAGCTCACCCCTACTCTCTTTCCCCAATTCAGGTAATGAGCAAGACACAAAGTGAAAGAGGCATAAATCCGAGTTGACATGTTTTGTTGTGTATTTGAAGTTAGATTATGTAAATACAAAGTTGTAATTGCATTTTTAGCAATTGAATGATGCAATTTGTGATTTTGTGAAATATTGTAACATGGTTTGGAAATGCCATTGGAGCTTGTAAACTCTTATATATGATGTGAATGAAATATGGAATTGTGTATGGATATGAACTATGGAATTGTGTATGATGATAATGAAATGTGAAATTGTGTATGGAAGATTGTCACTGTTGAATGCGAAATTGGGCATGGATCAAGGTGGAGTTGAAATATGGATTAATTAAGGATGAGTTAGAAGTTAAAAAATGAGATGTCATGTGGTATAGGTGAATTGAGTTGTTTTGGATGGATTGTAATGATGTTAGAAGAGTGTTTATGAAAGGAAAA
>JANIHY010000003.1:26056740-26066896 GCA_027479065.1 Erythroxylum brevipes
AATTATAATAAGATCATAATCGTGATATTCAATTTATATTTATATGTTGCTCTTAGATATTTTTTAGTTGCAGTTGCATCAAGACGAGATACTATTAAAACTGTAAAACTAGCTCACATTATGTTTCTTTCTTATTAAAAAAGTAATTGATCTCATAAATTAAAGTATTGAGATACTTAAACTAATGTTTAGGTGATTATTCGATCGTGTTTGGATTCTAACAATGGTATCAGAGCCTCGTTTAATTGTTTAACTTGAACTGAGGCTTGGTTGTTGTTGATTTTGATAAAAATTAAGGTTTTTACTGTTGGCCACAAAGAAAAAGTTTTCTCTAGTTAAGCATGATTTAAATAAATTATGGAGTGTTGATAGTTTTATTTTTGGGATTTTAATTTTTATGTCTATGTTAGTAGGATTTATTGCATGAATTGATGGAATTAAAGCATTAATGTTATAAGAATGTATCAAGGGCAAAATTGGCAAGTCACTTAAGGTTAAAAGATATAGGGCTTTTATTGGAGGGTAAAAGGGACATTGTATGATTATTAAGAGTATAAGTTAGAAGAGATAAAATTTTTGTCTTTTTTGAAAAGAGAGAAGCATGAAAGTTGGAGGGAGAAAAAGAGAGAGAGGAGAGAAAGAAGAGAAAAGCTAGAGTTTGTGAAGATTTTGAAGAGTTTGAAGATTTTGAAGCTTCAACAAGTAAGTTATGCTTTAACTTTCATGGGTATGGTTAAATGAAACTCAAGTGAAATTCATTATGTGTGGAAATTTGTTGATGAATTATGAAGGCAAATGTTTTCGTTTAGGGTTAATGATCAATGATAGATTATGATATATTTGTAAATGATATTGAGTTGAAATGAAGTTTAAAATAAAGTAGAAGAGATGGTTTAGGGTTAAGATGGGTTATATGTGAAAGGTGGGAAGTAAAACGATGAAAAATGTCACAAAAGTGTTCTCATAGTAGGTTTCTGGACAAGTTCGCCGAGGCGAACTCAACTTTCTAACACAGAACATACTTTAGTGTTTTAGCCATAACTTTTTGTGTAGTTATCTAAATAGGATGATTTTCGATTTGGAGTAAACTAGAACATAGAGCTACAATTTGTCTGATGAAATGAAGTTTTAATTTGGTCTCTAAAGATTTCAATTTTTGAATGGAAGTTGAACATAGAATGCTATTTTAGAATAAGAATAGCCCAAAAATGTTTGGGTATAGCTTTTAGAATACTGAACCAAATTGAATAATTTTGATTTCATTAGAAACTTAAGACCATAGGGGACATTTTTTTAGAAGAAATTGTTATCAAATTTTGTCATTTACTTCATCAAAATGATTATGTAAAATTGATCCAAAGGTTTGGACTTTTGGAATAGTTTGAGTATTTAGATTTTATCTTAGTGAATATGCAATATATGGGTCCTTAAATTGTATTCCTATTGAATGGAAATTTTTGTCTTTTATAAAGGGAATCAAGGAAGGCAAGAGGATCAAGAGGAGAGGCATCTTTGAGCAAGGTTTAAGCAAGGATTTCAAGGTGGGTTACATGTTTATAATTGAGTAATAAGCCATGACTATGTTTTCAAAGGAAAGAAAATTAAATGTTTTCAAATGCTTTATAATTGTTGCATTATTGCTTTTGAATGACTTTAGAAATTATTATATGTTTGGTATATGAATTTGGTTGATGGAAATGCATGTGTCATATTTCATGTTCATGGATAATGGGAATGAGTTTTGAAATTTATTTTTGTTTGTGTTTTCGATTATAAACCTGCTACCCACAAGCTTTCAAGCTCACCCCCCATTCCTTCCCCTCTTCAGGTGATGAGCAAGAGATCAAGTAATCAAGAGTATAAAGGCATTTAGCAACTACAAGATAGTTAGATTTTGTACTAAGTTGATTTTCAAGTAGCTTTAGCAGCATAGCAAACATGAGCATCCGTATGTCTTTTGTATTAAGCGAATGATGTCATGTTGATATGTGATTAAAGTTTTGTAAAACTCTTTACTTTTGAGGTTAACCAAATATGAATTTGTGTATGGATGGGGTTGAGTTGAAATTTGGTATACTTAAGGAAGTTATCGTTTTGAGATTGATTATTTTGATTACGAATTGCTGTTATATATACAAGTGAGATGTGTTATGGAAAAAGGAATGATATGAAATTGTGAAGAATGAGAATTAGTTGTAAGTAATGAATTCAATGAAAAGAGATTAGAGAGTTTGATGAGATAATATTGATAGTTGAATTGTCATGAAATGATATTGCATTAGAGGTGTGAATTTGAGACAGCTTAGAGTGAAATTAAGGTTAGGAAAGATGGAAGGTATTTCGATGCCATTTTGACAACTTTGCCACGGCGAGAGGATTTTGGGTTTTCAGTGGCGACTTCACTGCGGTGAACTTCACCCGAAGGATCGTCTGGTTTAATCCCATTTGTTTGCCGCGGAAAAACAGTAGTTTCTTGTGGCGAACCCTCCATGGCTTCCGGAGAAACTTAACTGGTACAATATGACTGGGGACATGATCATAAGAATTAGTTGTAGTATGTCAATTGATCAAATAAGGAAATTTTTGGGATGTTATGAGAATGAAAATGAACTGATGATGGATGAGGAGATTTCATTGAAATATGCTCACGCTTTATGGTTCTATAGTTGAGCCTCGAAAATGGGGTCCAACATTTACGCCATTATTATTTTTTTGTTATTCGAGACTATTTTTTTCAATTATGGAAATTGTTTTCACGACTACTTTTGTGATATCTAAATCAAATGTTTTCAGTTTTCCTTTATGTATATTATGTCCATCTCTACATTACAACTGTTGTACTTCATACGGGACAATTAATTTCTTAAAATTAAAATCCTAGAGAGCATATACGATGCCCATGTGATGGTTTTGAAAATTATTTTTGTGTGCCTTACATTTTGGTCCCTAGAAATTAATTTGGCATTGTTATTGTCTCTCTACCTTCTACATGGTTTTTATTTCTTAACAATAAAAACCCTCGAATCAGAAAAATCATAGGTTACTGTGCATATGTGATGATTATGGAGGTTTTATTGTGAACATTGTTTTGGATCTCCATTTTGTGTTTTTTGCCTATATGTATTATCTGTTTATGTTTATTGCTCATTCTAATTTTATGCATACACTATTTTCTGAGTTTGTCTGCATTTACTGGGTTTATGGATTAAACAAATAAGTAGCTTAAAAGCCACATAAGGCATGTCTCACCAGCTGTGAAATGCTGCTGGTGATGGTTGAGTGACTACGCCACTGATTAGTGTCGACACTGTTAAAAACTTCAATTGGTAGTCGATACATTAATGATTATGGTGTTTAAATGGTAGTTGATACCTCAATATAGGGGTGAGCATTATTTGGGCCGGTCCAATTATCCGGCCCAGCCCGAATTAATTCAGGTAAGCAAATGCTACATTTCGGGTAATTCGGGCCAGCCCGGGTATTACCCGAATTATTTTCAGGTCGGGATGGGTAACTCCGAAAAAATTCGGGCTAGCTCAATTACCCGAATTAGGTTTTTAAAAATTATGAAATAGGGTAATTAGGATAATTCGGGTAAATCAGGCCGGGATAATTCGGGTAAATCGGGTCGGATAAATAGGTAATTCGGGTAAATCAGGCCGGGTAAGTTCGGGTTTGGGCTGGGTAAGGGAAATTTTTTTTGGGTAATTCGGGCCGGGCCCGAACAGTGAAAATTCGGCCCGAATTACCCGAATGCTCACCCGTTGGAAGGGGGTAGATAAAATTAGGGTTAATTTTTTTTATTTTCAAAATGGTCCCTGGAAGTTTTTTTTGCAGAATGGTCCCGAAAAAATCGTGTATTGGTGGTACAGGGCAGTACCAACCGAAATTTATCCTCGATACCCTTTATGCCTGTTCCGGTATCATTTTTCGACCGATACGAAACATTCCGGTTGGTACCAGCTGGAACGATATGAAATCCACAACGCTGGTTTGTCCACACTAGAGTACTGGACTGTTTTTTTCCACGTAGCAAGTTCTTTTTATATTTTTATCGAACTCTACATATCAAATTCATATAGCCAAAAAAATGGTTGTATGAGACCTTTCAACATCTGGGGCTTTTGCCATGTACCCTATGTTCATTATATTTGGTCCTAAAAAATAATTACAACATTAAACTTAAATATTTTCTTTCTTAATTTTGAGTTGTTATTAAGGATAATCTTTTTAGTCTTCCACAACTTATTATTTCAACTTTACTAATTCTTGTTGTCTTTATTAAGCAAGCCCACCAAAGCTAAGCCTGGATAACATTGGCTACATTGGTAGTAATAAGGATAGTTTAGAGACGTGTTGTTCAGTCCAAAGTAAAAAAGAGACTCACATGTGAAGGAGAACATTGAGAATATCCACATATGAGTATTCTATATCGAATAAAGAGGAGAACCAAGACCAATATAAGCCTAATGAACTACTTCACCTATTGTCAATTAATTTTAAGATAAAACCTCACTTAGACTTGTGTGTAGCTTAACTTTTCTCTTCATGTGAGCCAATAGACTCATTGTAAATTTGACATGGTATCAGAGCCTATAAAGATCATGGTCTACTGTTTGCCTCGGAAGGGGTTCCATCATTTAAACAACCAGAGAAGGATTTGAAGTCTGCATGGAGCAAGTGATAGTACCTCTTTAGATTGCCTAAGTTTAAAAAGAGACTCACATATGAGGAGGAGTGTTGAGAATACTTACATGTGAGTGTCTTATATCAAAGAAAAAAAGAAAAGAAGACTGATATATAAACTTAGTGGACTATTTCACCTTTTGTCAATTAATTTTAGAATAGAATCTCACTTGAACTTATACGTAGTTTAACTTTTCTCGTTGTATAGGCCTAGAGGCCCATTGCCATAGGTTGAATCTTTTTGGTTATGTACGTTGATGATATGCAGGTGATAGGATCAATCTCGTGCTTACTAAATAATTTCATTAACACTCTACATTCAAAGTTTAAAATGAAAGACTTAGTAAAATTCAACAGTTCTTGGGAATTGAGATCACACGGGATAATAGTGGCCTGCATATGTTACAACGTCGCTTTGCATACAACATATCAGACAAAGCTAATCTTCTTGATTGCAAAGCCATGTCCATGCCACTACCCTCAAAACTCAAAATTCCCTCCAGTAATCCACCCTTTTCAAATCCTACATTATATAGAAGCCTTGTTGGTTAATTATAGTACTTGACATTCACCCGGCTTGACATTGCATTTAGTGTAAACTATGATGCTCAATTTAGTTAATCACCTACCGAGTTTAGTTTCAAACTGGTCAAAAAAATTGTTAGATATACAAAAGGAATCTTAGACTTTGGTATTAATTTTTGAGTAGATACTGCAATTGTTCTTTTTAGTTTTTTTTGATGTAGATTGGGGAGGTTGCGCAATGGCAAGACACTCTACCTCTAATTTTTGTACTTATCTTGGTGCTAATGTAGTATCTTGGAGTTCAAAGAAATTACATATAATTTTTCGATCAAGCACAGAAGCTGAATATCATGTCATGATAAATGCCTAAGCCAAATTAACTTGGCTCAAATATGTCCTCCAAGATTTGGCTATTCCTTAAAGAATTCCACCCACTCTATTTTGTGACAATTTGAGTACATTGTTTATGATAATCAATCTTGTTTTTCATGCTCGCAACAAACATATAAAGTTGGATTATCATTTCGTGAGGGAGAAGGTAGCTCTGGGAGAATTGGTAACTCCACATGTGTCTTCACAAAATCAAGTTGTTGACATTTTTACAAAGCCACGATTTAAAACATCTTTGGCTATGAATCGAGACAAACTATGCCTCATTGCCTGATTATATTGGCCACACTGGGAGTAATAAGAATGGTTTAGAGATGCGTGGTTCGGTTCAAAAAGGTTGACGATTGATGTCTACATCAAATTCATATTTAACATGTTCCGATTCTCAATATCCATAACTATCTAATCTCATCCGAATAATAAGTCAACCTATCGAGATATTCTTCTAAAATAACTCTTGAGTCATTAGAACTGTCTTTTGATTTTGTTAACAAACTCCTAATGACTAGATGCTTTTGTACTATCTACGTAAAAATATCTTGTAAAGTGTTTATATGTGAGTTAATAGAGAATAAAAATTCAATTCTTCAAATTATGCTTTTCGATTAAAACTCAACTGCAGTTTTCAATTGTCCTCAATTTATTTTAATCTTTTATTTCTTCAAATTTATTAATTATTCCACTTTAATATATTTATTAACATCAGAGAAATTCTACATGGCATTTAAATTGGAACATACATTATTTTCGGTTCTTTATCTAATTTGAATTTCGTTGATACTACATAAGATTCTCGTTAAGAACATTAATAAAAAATTTAACATAAAGTAATTAATAATAAATTTTTACTAAAAGATTTAATTATTGAAAAATAAAAAAAGAAACAGCCATTAAATTAAAGGATTAAAAATATGTTGTAGTTGGCTAGATTATAAATTCAGATGATATTTTTCTCATAAAGAAAACTATGGATGCTCCCTAAAAGAAAAGGATTAATGGAGGCATATATTGCAGCAAATTGATATTTCACTCCCATGATCACAAAGATAATGCTCTAGTATTTTACAGAGGATAGAGTAAACTGCATCATATTCATATATATTGTCCGAGTAATAATCCCATATTTCATCCCCATGATTGCTGGTGCAAATTCAACCCAATTGCAAATTTCAAAGAGCTGAAGATATGTAACATAGAAAGTCAATAGTGTGACTGTGTAAGTTTGATCATTGGCCACAACTCTGAAAGATAGATGGGATTCCCTCGAAAGGATCACACGTCCTGGTTGAGGCAGGTGGTCCCATTTAGCTATTAGGCTTGTCACACGCTTGCTCTACATAGTATCTATAGTATCTTTAGTCTTTGTGGGTTCACAATAGATAATGAAATACCAATCTGACAAATTCAGTGGAATAGAAGCTGAGGGAATGGAATAGAAACCGGATTTTCGGATTCTGAGATTACTAAATCTATTTCTAATGTAAACTAATGTCATAGGAATTCTATAGTTGAATATATTTTTGCGCTTTCACCTTGGAAGTTGGTGCCGGTCCATTTACCATCTGATTATTCAAACCAAAGCAGAAATAAACAATTGGTTTCTTGGAAACTTGCTTTGTCGTGATTTGCAGTGGATAGAGCAAGAACTGTGTCATGGGATTAATGGTAATATAGATGGGAAATCTAAACACTAAAATATTTAGTATCCCCATGTACAGCTGATTTGGTGGTTTTTGAGATTCCTCAATTTGGTATAAACTAAATAACATATGACGTTGTTCATTGAGGAACAAGTAATGAGAAGTTAAGAGTCGTCTCAGCTTAAGAATCCATTTCTTGACTTTATGTTTCTTGGTAGTTGTTATAGTAATTAAGATTTATTTTAAAAGCTTTGCCATCAACTTGTTTCTGTACTTTGAGCCAAAGCTATCCTCGCAAACCACACACTCTCGCTTTAAAATCACCAGAAAAGGCGGCTGGTCCTTCGGGGGTAGACCCCTTGTCAGGAAGCATATATTGTGTTCAAACACGAGAGAAATTTACAGTGTCAAACTTGGTCTCACTAGCTCTGAGTTCACTTGTTGTAAGTCCTTGTAGCGTTTGCTTGTGTCCCTAGGGTTTATTACTTTGTTTCAGGGTTCTGGAGCTTTAACTTCTGAGGCATGCTTCAGACAAGCTGTAACTGACAACTATCAAAGCCTTTCACCTGGAAACTGTGCTTGGTTTTGTGAAGGATAAGAAAAATGGATGACAGTAGCGAAGTAGATAAAATAGACGAAGTTATGTTACCAGGGTTTAGGTTTCATCCAACCGATGAAGAGCTTGTGGGGTTTTACCTGAAGAGGAAGATCCAGCAGAGACCTCTCTCGATTGAGCTTATCAAGCAACTAGACATCTATAAATATGACCCCTGGGATCTTCCAAGTAAGATACACTTGATCCTTATATGGTAGTACTTGTAATGCAATTTCTATCTATTTCTCCAGGTTTTGATTAAACATCTACAGTACTTGAAGCTGACCAGAGATTTTTTGTGTGCTTTGGTCTACAAGAGATGGCAACTACAGGGGAAAAGGAATGGTATTTCTTCTGCCGTAGGGACAGAAAATATAGGAACAGTGCAAGGCCTAATAGGGTTACAGGAGCAGGATTTTGGAAAGCTACAGGAACAGACAGACCTATCTACTCCTCAGAAGGAAGAGAGTGCATAGGGTTGAAGAAATCCCTTGTTTTCTACAAAGGTAGAGCTGCTAAAGGGATGAAAACCGACTGGATGATGCATGAGTTTCGTTTGCCTTCCCTCAATGACTCTAGGCCTGCAAAGAGATTCATGGATGAAACTATTCCATCCACTGTTAAGTATCTTGAATCATTTTCTTTTCTACTTGAACTTCACTAAATACAGATAAACTAATATTGACAAAAAGGTCGGAGGTATGATAGCAAAGGTTTAGTTAAAGAGAGACGTCATCTCTTAACCCGAGTTCTTCATATTGGCCTGCCTACAGTTTTATACTTTTTTTTAAAGGTTTTGTTTATAACTAATGTTTACTTCATAAAATTGAAAGGGGACATTCATTTTGTTGACAATAGAAAATACATCATTTTGTGAACTCAACCTTTTTGTGCTTGGCACATCTTGATGCCTTACAGATTTCCTATCTTGTTATACAGGAAAAATCGTAAAACCAATAAACCTTTAGAACTTGGAATCATTGTCAATACGGGATACCAACTGTTTTTTTTTTCTAATCTTGAACTTGCAGGATTCATGGGCAATATGCAGAATATTCAAGAAAACCAGCCCCACAGCACACAGAGCTATTTCTCACTCTTGGGTCTCTTCATTACCTGAACTAGATTCTTCTGATATACTTTCCAAAGGCTCTAGTGCCACTCAGTTCTGTTCACAGAACATGTCACTGATGTCAGAAACTTCAGGCACGCGCTTGAACTATAATACCCGTGATCATATTGATCAAACTTCCACTTTTAGGCCTTTAGATTTCTCTCCCTACAAGCCTATGAATTCACTTCCAAGCAAAGCCTCTCAGCTTCCCATTTCGAACAGTGACCTAACTAGCAATTTCCTAGTTTCTCCTCTCCAAAACTTCACCCCAACAAAACATACGGTGGATGTTTCATCTCTCTTGTTAAACATGTCTTCCTCGATGCTTGGAGAATATGGCAAGGTAAGTGAAACCATAGTTTTCGATGGATCACAGGACCATTGCAATAACGGCTTCTCGTTAGCCACTTTACCACAAGAAATGCAAGTAAGCGTGAGTAATAATGGAGATGAAGATGTGTCGTGTAAGAATCCAAATATGGAAAATATGGAAAGTCAGTGGGAGATTGGTCGTAGCATCGGTTTTCCCTTCAGCTCACCGATGAATATGAGCAATATTGATGCTTGGAAGCCAAACTTGGGGTATGATTCTTCGCCATTTCAAAGTGATCACGTATTGACGACCTGTTCCACAGCTAAGTGTTACACTTGAGGACATTCACGTATGGCCAAAAAACCAAGACAATAAGCAGTCCAGGCTGGAGTTAATTTGGCGCGCAGCTGCAAGTTTATGATGTTAGAAAATGTGGCTTACATGGACATACAAATTTGTTATTTCTTTCTTGGTAGGCTAGATGTAATCCAGTGGCTTCTGATTGTATCAAAATCCGAAACCCATGATTTTAAAGAAATTGGAAAACTTACTGCAGATGTTATGCGTCCAAATATAAACTATAGCAGCAGTAAACAGATGTACCAGACCTAACTGAAACTTTTATTGTGCTTGTGAAAACGAAGATCATTTTCTATTGATCATTCCCAAAAAAGTGAACTTGTTATCTTTTCTATTTATGACTATCATTTTTTTCTTTATTTTCTAAATTCATATCATCCATTAAGTTAATAACCATCTGATTGAGCCAAATTTATACTATAAATTGGCCATAATTTCTTAAGTGATTATGCACTTGTTGACCCTTAATTCATGATTTTTGAGCTTAAATTGGTTCCTCATATCGAGCTTTTATAATTTGCACATTGTCAGTA
>JANIHY010000003.1:26068943-26080529 GCA_027479065.1 Erythroxylum brevipes
ATGAGAATCGCGCCAAAAGAGTTTCAATTTGATTTTGGAGGTGAACATACTTGATTCTTTTGGGCATAAATCCCTCATCTGACCTCGAATTGAGGTGAGGTTTGGACCATTAGCTTCCTAAGACGTATATATTTCACACCATAAAATTTGGTATCATTTGAAGCTAAATTGAGAAACATTTAAATAAAGCAAGTGAGAGGTCAGTTAAGAGAACATGTTTCAAGTATGAACTCTTCTAGTTTTTTGGAGTGTATCTTAAGTTATATAACTCCGATTAAGGTGATTCTTGTCTCTATCTGAACGTGAGACTTTAAGATACATTTGATATGAACAAGTAAATATGTGAATTTGATGTTTAGGTAGCGTGCGCTCATCACTTTCATGGAACAACAGCATACGGCACTGCAAGTGTAATAAGCGCAAGGTTTCAGGACAGCGAAGTTGGGTCTCGGAAACGGGATCCGACATCTTGTGGTACCAAAGCAAGAGCGATAGTGTTAAGAGTGTTAGGTTATAAGCAGTCGGGATCCGGTCTCCGGATCGGGTTCCGACAATGAAGTAAAAAAATTCTTTATTTATTAAGTTTAATTCATTTCATGCATTAATTTTTTATATTTGTCTTCAAACATATTCAAGTTTATTACTATTAAGTGTGTTGTGTTATTATGTATGTTGAATACTCGAATTGTTAATTTTTGACTGATGGTGAATTGTGTTAGATGAAATTAAATTGTGTATGATGTAATTATACAAAATGAGTTATATTATATAAGAGTGAATATGCGTGTTGTATAATTGTATACATTGAATACTTGAACTACTAGTTTTTGACTTACTGGTGAATTGAGTTAGATAAAATTAAATTGTGGTGGATGAAATTTGAATTACGTATGATATAATCATACAAAATGAGTTAAATTATATAAGATGGACATGTATATTATGTAATTGTGTTGTTGAATACTTGAATTGTTGCTTTTTAACTCATTGGTGAATTGTATTAGATAAAATTGAATTGTATTGGATGAAATTGAATTGTGTATGATGTAATAATACAAAATGAGTTATATTATAAAAGATGGACATGCATAATGTGTAATTATGTTGAATACTTGAATTGATGGTTTTTAACTTATTGGTGAATTGCGTTAGATAAAATTGAATTGTGTTAGATGAAATTGAATTATGCTTGATGTAATCATACAAAATGAGATATTATATAAGATGGACATGTGTATTATGTAATTGTGTATGTTTGGACTTTTGAATTAAACTATATATGTTGTGTTAGTAGTTAATAATGAAATTATGTGTTCTTTATTTTGATATATGTCTTCATTTATTTTTATAGATAAATGGAAGGAAGTTCAAATACTCCTGAACTTCCTGAACATTTAACCGCTTCAGGAAGATACAGTGATCCAAGTTGGGCCCATACTGCATTGGTCTACGTTATGAAAATTCATACTATTTGCTTATTCTGTAATATGCATTTGAAAGGTGGAGGAATCACCCGATTAAAGAAGTATTTGGCTAGGGTTAAAAGAGATGTGAAACCCTGTAAAAAAGTAAGAATGATGTGAAGTGGTAAATGAAAACTTTGCTTAAAGAATATCAACACGAGAAATATTGAAGGGAGATATTGAATTATGAAATTGATAGTAGAAATTCTTTTTCTGATGTTCATGATGATAGTAAAAATGTTGAAAGTGGTACTGGTAGTGATAGTATTTCTTCCCACCAAGAAGTAAATGTTGCATCTGGACCTAATGTTAGGAAAGGAAGAAGGCATAAGACATTTTTTTGCACCATGAACAACTTTTAGAACTCAATCTTCAATTCGTAGTACCATGTAATCGAAAGAAGCGACTCATAATGTAGATATGGTAATGACTAGATGGTGGTATAATACATGTGCAACATTTAATACTTTCCAATCTTACTATTATCATCCTATGGTGGATGCTATAGCCTTTGACGGTCTAGGATAAATAAGTCCTTCTATTGATGACTATAGAGGTAAAGTTTTGAGTTGCTTAGTTTTTGAAATTAAAATTTATTTGAAAAAAAGAAGAATAGATTGGGCTACTTATGGGTATTCAATTATGTGTGATGGTTGGATAAATAGGAGATATAAGGCTATTATTAATTTTTTGGTTTATTCTGTAAATGACTCAATATTTGAAGTCTATTGATGCATCTAGCCTTGATAGGTCTTGAATTTAGTGGGAAAGGATTTTGCTAGTGTTAGGAATTTATGTTGTTCTGCTATTACAAGATTTGCAACAAATTTTGTATCACTCTAATGTTTTGTTCTGATGAAGAAAGAGTTGAGATAGATGTTTACAAATAATAAGTGAGTTGCTTCTTAGCATGCTAGGTCTAATGTTGGATTAGAAGTTTCTATAATTATATTTGAAGATACTGAATTTTGGTCCCAATGCCAATTTGTCATTCGAGTTTGTAAGCCTTTAGTAAGGGTACTTCACTTGGCTGATAGTGATGAAAAGGCAATATTGAGTTATTTTTTTGATGTTATGGAGAGGGCAAATGAAGCAATCAAGGTCAATACGAAAAATAGTCTTTGTGCACACCTTATCTTATAGTCATCAATGACAGATGAGAAAAGCAACTTTACCCTCCGTTGTTTGCAGCTGGGAAATTTTCGAATCCTAATATCTATTTCAGACTAGGTTTTACAATGAAAGTTAAAGTTAATAAATGAATGTTATTAACTATTACAACATTTGTTGCCCATGAGATGATGCAAGATCTCCTAAGCTTACAAATGAAGCTTTATAAGCAGTCTTCTTGGGATTTTGGGATGCTAATTGCTATTTGAAAAAGAGCAAAACTTTCTCCAGGTATATATTTTTTCATTTTTGTTACTTTTTGAAAATTTATTATCAGTTTATTTTGTTTATAACACTACTTTTGTTGTCTTACTACTTATAGTTTCTTATTGTGACCAATTTAGAGTTGCTATTTCAGAATTTCAAAGGTTTATAATTCGAATTCTAAGTCAATGTACTAGTGCAACAGGCTATAAAAGGAACTGGAGTACATTTGAATTCATCCATTCCAAGAAAAGGAATAGATAGGAGCACAAGAGATTGAAAGTCTTGATCTTTATTTGTTACAATTTAAAGCTATGGAAAAGGTATGCTATTATCATTATTACTCTAGATATAATTTATTATAATTTTTTGTAATTAATTTTTATTGTTACTAGGACTCTTAATAGAACAAATAGTTTAGTAAATCCAATTTATATTGATAATATCTATTTTTTGATGGATTGAATTTCTAAGTAACCGGGTTTAGTAGATATGAGTAACTTGGAAGATAATCTTGGATGGAAAGACATTGACTTGTCATTTGATATATTAAATTTGAATGATAATAATGATGAGGCTCCTTTTAATGATGATGATTTTGTACCAAATGATAATTGAGGTTAGTGCAGTTATAGCAGGTATCTCCTTGATGATTGAATAAAGTTCCAGGTTTTTGTTTCTCTTCTTCTTTTAATTTTACTTATATTTTACGTATATGTTAAATTCTATATATGCAATGTAATTATAAATGTTTTTTTTTCAGGTTTAACTTCTCATTGGTTGTTTCCTTATCACCAACTCTTGTTGTAAATTGTAATAGTTAGAGAGTTAGGATATTTATTGTTCTTTTTATTTGATATTTTGATGTAATTATTATTTATTATATGATGAACTTGTAATATTTTAAATATTTTGTAATATTCTTAATTATATATTTTGATGATTATTTTTTAAATATTAATTGTGGTTGTTATTTATATATGAAAATTAATGTAAATAAAAACAAATAAATTGTTGTTTTTAAAATTTTGATTATTATGATTTTTGGAGACAAGGTTGATGTAAAATTATAAAGTATTGATTACAATATACTAATGAATAATTTTGCAATTTTTTTAAAATTTATGGACTATTTTATAAATTTAAAAAATTTCCCAAATCAATAACATGTATTGACTAGTACTAGTACAATACCATACCAGAAATCTGATACCAGGGTCGATACGATATTCATAACATTGACTGGTATACCATTGATTTGAGTAGAAACTATCTAATAGTAATATGATGATAGGAAGCACATCTTTGAAGGAAAATAGCCATACAAGATAGCAACAGTGTTTTCTTTTATTTGCATTCCAAAACACTAAACAAAGCAACTGAAACATTAAGAACTAATTTGGAAGAGAATTTTACAAAATTTCATATGTCATGGATTTTGGGTTAGGGTCATAAAAATGTGGAATTTCAATTCTATAAAATTCATATCCCTTAAATGAATTAAACTAAAAATAAGTCAAATTATGAATTAAAATTTAACTAAATAACCTTAAAATCATCTAGACAAAATTCCCCCGTTTTATAGCTATAGTTACCATTTAGCATAAAATTCTATGCACTCCAAAAGAAAGGTATATCGTCTTCATTTTTTTTCTTGAAAAATCAACTATTGTTACAAAACCATGATGTAAATTACATCATGACTTTATTAGGATGGTGATGCAAACTTCTTGCATAGGCATCATATTCCATTACTTGTAACTAAAACGTGTTTGTATATTTCATTAGTGTTTGGTGGTTAAAAATCATAAACCTTTGAATGCTCAGACATAAATTTGGTGTCAATATTGCATGAGATTTTTAGCTTTTCAATATCACTACAAAAAGTTAACACTTTGGCTACATTTTTTGTGACGATTTTAAAATCTTAATTAAAATTGTCGCCAAAAGCTTTCCCTTTTGTAAAGTTTTCTAAAATCATTGCTAAATGACAGGCTTTTGGTGATGATATAGTAACATTGTCACCAAAGGGTGAGCCTTTGGCAACATTTTTTTCAAAATCATCATAAAAGACTTATCTTTTGGTGATGATTTAGTAATATCATCACCAATAGGGAAGCCTTTGGTGACAATTTTAGTAACCGTCACAAAAAATCATAGCCAAATGCTTAAGTAACAAAATAACTCTCTTATTTATAATTATAGATTTACTAACTATCATTTGATCATTTTTGTGAATAAACATCATATTGATAAAAAACAAATTTAATATTATTGACAATAATTCTAAGTCTAAAAATAAATTTGGCTAGCACAATGTCAAATCATTTCAAAAATTTATGAAACTATAAACTCAAAATTAATTAATATATATTACATAGATTTATACTTTTTGTTTTTCTCTTTTAAATTATATAATTTGACAATTTAATATTGTAATAGCCCATTCCTATACTTAGGAATTTATCTATTATATGAAGTCATATGAGTCATATCATATGAGAATATATGAAGTACATTTCATTTACATGCATCATATTCACATGTATACATGAATTATGTGAATTATGATGTAGAACACATTGCAAAGATAGTTTATGCACTCAATTGATTTAAATGTTTATGTTATAATTTCGTGATTATGAATTGATCATGTCTTGAATTCTAATTTGATGGACTATAATTAGTGAATTGGAATTTTTTAAAGTCACAATTGGGCGATTGATGAAGTGTTATCTGCATCTAGTATAGGAAAAATATTAATTGGCAAGACAAATTGATACATTGGAACTTAGGTTGATCAAGCCTATGAAATAATGACACATGGCATTAGTAATAGTGTGACAAATGGCTTGATTAAATGATTGCCAAATGGCCTAGTGATTATGAGACAAATGGACTAATTATGGAGTGACAAATGGAAGTTGAAGTAGAAGACATATGGTTAGGTCTTAGCATGACACTTGGCATGATATGTATCCACCTTTTCCTCCATACACGTACACTCATGATTTTCACACATCAAAGACCATCTTCTCTTGTTCTTTCTATATCCTATCTTCCTCTCTATCCTTCTCACTACCGATTCACACAACCCTTACAACCTTGAGATTTTGTTAAAATTCTGCACTTTGATACTTTAACATTCTACTGCCTTCATCTTGTTGTTGAAACCCGTCTCTATCTCCATCTTATTCTTGGAGTATCCTCACTTGTTGGAAGATTAAGTTAACTTGAAGATTGAGGTGAAATTAGGGAAAATCTAGTAAGTGATTTTTAATCTCTATTTCATGTTAAAATAGAAACATTCATGATGATTAAATTAAGAAGAGTGATATGTAGGGTTGATGTTAAAGTTATGCTGGAATTTCATGAATGAATGTATGGTCTTTGTTTTGTTTTTTATGCTTGAAAATAATGGATTATATGATCGTTTAGGTTAAGATTTGAAGTGTAAATAATGATGTAACTATACAAAAAAATGGGTATATTGGGAGTGTTCCAAAAATTGATAAGTTAGGGCTATATGTATAAAGGTGAATGATAGTTCTGTTTTGATTATGATGCATGAAAGACTATGATTTATGAGTTATCAATTAAATGATTTTGCGTTGGAATTGGTGATGAAATTGTGTATGATTATGGGATATGTCTTTATGTTTGATTCTGGGAATGAGTTTGAACTATGAGAATAGTAGATTGAATGACAAATATGAGAATGTTTTAGAGTTAGGTTTGTGTTTATCTGCTGATAATCTGGACGGAGGGTCCGGTGGATTCTGGTGTTTGTGTGATTAATTGGAAATTATAGAAGTGTTACTTTGAACACTTTGCAGGTTTGAGTTAGGATAAAGGCAGCCGTTATGCTGCCGAAATTTCGATAAAATGGAAATAAAGTGTAATTTTGGGAATTGTAGGGATTGGTTATGTTTTGAATGTGATTGAGTAAGAGAAAAGAAATGAATAAGGAATGAAAAAGAGAAAAAAAAATTATACCGGATATTCGCATCGGATTAGTCTAAGGAATTCCAACGCGATTATGTTCATTCGATCGTTTTCTTTGATTATTGTTTTCGGATGTCGGATCCGCTTTGCTACGTATTTGTTTCCGCTTTCGCTTTGTATTCGATCCGCTTCGCTACTTTTGGCTCGATTCTGTATTCGGTTCGCATTTGGTTGCTTTAGTTCGATCCATTTCGTATCCGTTCTGATTCGTGTTCGATCCGTATTTGTTTCGTATTTCGGCTATTCGATAATACGACTTCGATTCGTTTTGTGTTTTGCCCCGCTTTGTTTCGCTATAGGATCCGATTCGTATTTTTGTCCGTTCTGTTTGCTTCGATTTTCCCTTTGCTACCACTTTCGTTTCATCTTCCGGTTGGATTTCCGTTTCCATTCGATTTCGTTTCCTCCGTTCTTCATTTTTCGGTTGGGATCCGGTTCCCGGATTGGGTCCCAACAGCTTAAGTAAAGGTATGGCAAGGATAATTAAAAAGTGCGATAATATTGAAGGATATTCACATAAACAAGGTTAAATAAAATTTGGCTATTGATAACACAGGTCCTTCAAACAAGAAGTTCATTGGTATAATAACAATTCTTCTTACTCTTTAACAAATATTACAAATTTTTTCTTTTTTTTTTCAATATACTCATAACAAATAATTTTAAACTTTTGAACTTCTTTGAGCAACTTTGAAGAGAATATAAAATTATAATAAAGAAGCACTTTAGAAGAAACAAATTGCACTCCAGAAGAAACAAATTAACATTCACTATACCAACAATCATGTAAATATTGAACCTTTTTTCTTTGAAATTATCCAACATAATCCAAGTTTCAAGTAATCAAGTAAATACAAATCCTTTAAGATTCAAAAATAATGAAAAGTTTTAAAGATATAGGGTAAAGGCTATCAATGTGGTTATATCAATTAAAAAGGCTAAGTCTAAAAAATAGTTGCTCCTAAGGGATAAAAATAAGTTGGATAATTATTAAAGCAAATAGGCTAAGAAAAGGATTGAATTTAGGTGCCTTTATCATTTTAATATCTTTAGTTTAAAAAATGTGGTAAGAGCATCAAATATTGAGACATTTGCTCTTAGGCTCAAAAGCTCGTAAATAAGTTTCATGAATGTAAATAATAAGTAATTTTCATCCATGTTAATTATCTCAATGATTATTAAAATATGGCTTACCTATTCTAACTTTCATCATTTTGCATACTAATTTAATAATCAGTATTAACCTAAAGTGTTTTGGATATGTTTTAATTAGATCGAGATGTCAGTTAATAAGAATGAATAATAAAAATTATAATAAGCTTAAGAAATTTGAAATTTTTTAACTCCTCACACTTAAAGTTATATATTGTCCTTAATGTACACAATAAAAATACAGAAAAATATAATATCAATAAAAAGGCAAAAGGGGTATATTTAACCCTAAGGTTTACATCCTCTGTCAAATTTAACCATAATGTTTCAAAGAGTAAAAATTAAACCCTATCATTTGAAAAATGTTAAAATTCAATCCTAAATTAATCGAGAAACTAACATGACACTGTTTGTTTTCTACCAAGTTAGCGATGACTATAAATATATTTATAATATTTTAAAGTTAAAGTGAGTCTCACGATGTCCCATGTGGTAGTGTGGGTCCCGTTTACTTAAATTATAAACTTTTAATTTTAATTAATATTTTAAAATATGGGTAAACTCAAACAGCATTCTGTCAACAAACTTCTCAACTTTGTACAAATAACTAATTGTGCCAAGAACATGAATAATACTTAAATAATGATTAACCCCAAGAACAAAACCATCACATTGTTAATAGTTTCTCAGTTAATTTATAGTTGAATTTTAACATTTACTAAATGATAGGGTTTAATTTGTACTATTTGAAATGTTAAGATTAAATTTGAGAGAGGGTGTAAACTTTACGGTTAAATATGCTCCTTTTGCCTCGATAAAAGCACAAAATTTGAGAAAGTTATGTTTTGGTACCTTTTTTAATTATAAAAATTACACATTTTAAATTCAATAAGTATTCTATCTGATATTATATATAGTCCTCCTCGTAAAATAGAAATAAAAAGGATAAAATAAAAATTGACATTCCAATAATAAATTTTAAACAAAACAAAACAATATTAAAATAAATGAAAATATGAAAAAAATACGAATAATAAAATAAACAAAAGAAAAACCCTAATATAGCATTGAAACTGCCTCAATAGCAATCAATTTATTAGTGAGTCTGGTATGTTAATCATTAAAGGATCCTCAGTCTTTGAGAATGATATGGCTGTGGAGTTGAAGATGATGTGTTTGCTTTAGATGCTGGAGATGGTATGAAAAACCTAAAGTATCCTGCTATCTACATCACAACGTCCCATAACTATTTGTCATAGGCCTCAGGTATCTCCACCTATTTTGTCAACGCTAGTTGGTTCAGTCAGATCTTGTATTGGATTTCCAAGATATACCTTATATACTTCTCCATCTTAATCATCTTTAGTTCATCCTGGTGTGTAGATAGTGTCGACGTCCTGGGTGATCCTGCACTATCCGACAAATTTATATTCTTTTAATGCTCATCTCCTCCTGTCTTTGGCAGTGGTGAGTCATGTCTCTTTGTCGATAGTTATTCGATAGTTATTCTTGTATATTGGGGCAATCACCATCTGTTCCTGGAAATGCCTGCTATTTTGGAAACTCGATCAGTCGATAGATGTCTCCTGTCATTCATCGTCTCCGACGTACCATATGCATTTTCATCATAACATCTAAATTGAGGGCTACCATGAAGTCGAGCAGCCTCATCCATGGTAGCTTCCCGAAGATTGCTATCTTCCTTGCTATTTGTATCATGTAGGCCTGATGCACATTGTCACTACCTTCTTCTCTTTACTCTCAGACAAATAAACTTAGGCTAGGGCATACCCTAAGTGTATCAATGTCCTCTCGCTCATACTCTACAAATATAACATTTCCAAGTTCTTAGGGTATACTGAAGCTATCATCTCACCCACTCAGTTTATGACTAATCTCGTATATGTACTTAAGTACAAGATGTCATAGGGTAGACACTTTGGATTTGCTCGAGTTACAATATGATTCCTCACTAATGTTACGCCAGAAGTGATAAGCATCCATCCTATATGAAAAATCCATTTGAAGCCTCTATACTCCTGCATCCCTATGAAGTTCTGATAGTAAAGCCCCATTATCAGGAGAAGTTTGTGTATCTCATCGTCATCATATCTTCTAGCATCCTAAACTAGATTGTACTTAGCTTGCCCTAATCATAGCGACTCTTTTCCATGAAGAACGTGGAGTATACCTCAAGCATAGGTCCCCAATTTATGAGATCTATAAATTTGAAGAATTGAGACCACACTCTAATATTGATCAACTCCCAGACCTACTGGGCCATGCCAATCTACTTTAACACCTCTTAGTCTTTGCATCCGTCAGTCCAAAACCTCTTGTCCTTAATCCTTTAGAATTTTCCCCTTTTCGACATTAAAAACCAACATCTTATGTCGCTCTTGTGGATGTGCTACAGTCTCTCTCACTTATGATTAGCAAACTTCACTCAGGTCTCTAGAACTTCATCTCTCTATCTTTTCCTTGATGCCTCCTTTAATCTTTATTGTTGCCTGCCTTTTTTTCTTCTTGTCACTATACCGAAAATGAAATAAAATGCGAGAAAATAACTATTATTAATACGAAAAAGTAAAATTTTCCCACACTTAATTTGTATACTCACTATGTTATGAAATTGCAAAAAACAGATAATTAAAAATCAAATTAAACAAAAATAATGTAATTAATAAAATAATTAAAAATAAACTAATACATTTAATAGCGCAATAAAAATGCAATTAACAAACAAAATTAATCTAATTATACAATTGCTACAACAATTCCTAAAATTTAATAATTAACCTATTCATAATACAAAAATTAATCTAATTATGCAATTGCTAATGCAATTCTTAAAATTTAAAATTAAATTAATTAATTTAACAATTAACCTATACTTAATACAAAATTAATACTTAAATCATGCAAAATATGGAATTGGCATGAAATTAAAATAATAACTACTAACTAATTGCTAAAACTACAAATTAACTAATCTAATAAAAACATTTGAATTTAATAACCTAGTGAGCAAGATTCAAATACTCATTTCAAATTTCATCCAATTCACATGCAATTCACCAAATTGATGCATACAATAATTCATAAGAAAATGAATGAAATTCAACTTGGAATTAAAAAAAAAGAAAATTGGGTAAAATTACTTCAAAATGGAGCAATTGCATAACCCTAACAATTTGGGGAAGAAAAACCCTAAGATTTGCAACAACAAAAATTCCCAAATTTTTAGTGTAATTCATGTAAAATGCAAGAAAAACTCATATAAGTGTTGCAAAACCTAGGCTGTAGGAAGGAGAAGCGTAATAGATAGGTGGGAGAAGAGGGAGAAAAGAAGAAAGGTAGGATTTTTTGTGTGCATCATGGACTTACATTTTTCATAGGTTTTTTTAGCATTTTGTAAGCTTTTAAATATGCACTACTTTCATCTTAAGGACTTAGCCTAAGTTTTTTCCTACTTAAACATATTATTATTATTATTATTATTATTATTATTATTATTATTATTATTATTATTATTATTATTATTATTTATTACTTATTTTATATTTTATTTATTAAGTAATTATTTCATTTT
>JANIHY010000003.1:26279502-26297670 GCA_027479065.1 Erythroxylum brevipes
AGTTTGCCAAAACTCATCCAAAATTGCAATTATTTTTCAAGACTCAGAAGAATACCCCGTTAGGTAACGGGCGTATAGTGATTGTAGAGTGCCAGATGAGGACGGGATCAGTTGCGTCTGTACTAGAGTGAGAACTCTGCATAATTATTATTGTGTATTTTGCAAGAGGACCCTTGTGGTCTTTGTATCTACCAGTTTTGTTATGAAAAATGTTTTCCGCAACATACATATATATGTAAGTGTATGTTTTGTTTCAAAACAAAATTTGTACTGTGTTTTGACTAAGTGATGTATCATCCCATCCTCGCAGGGTGCGGATTCGGATATCACCATTGATGTCGGGTCCGGGTCTTACGGTAGTGGGGTGTTACATTTAGTGGTATCAGAGCCCAGAATTACGAACTTACATGGGCATTTTCTGAAACATAGGTCAAATCGTATACAGTAAAGACATGTTATAGCATACTGTGGCAACTGATCCCTAATCTGAGACCCATGTACATGTGTTAAGTGTTTCTGTGTGAAAGAAGAAGTGAAATATCAGCATAGTAGTCAATGAGGATTACGAGCATTTGGGAATGGGAAAAGCAATGTGTATGGGCGCGAGGCCTGAGGCCGAGGCCCTTTTTAGGGACGCGAGGCCCTAGAGGCCGAAGTCCCACAGATTGTTAATGATATTCACATTGTACTATGGATGCAAATTCTTGAATGTAATATGAATACGAAGAAAGTGGCATGGGTTGATTTAGGGAACAAGTGTTATTTAATGGAATAATAAGATTTAAGTGTACAAATTGGGTTGACAGAAAGTGAAATGTTGCATTTCCTGAGGGGTTATTTTGTATATGGGAAGGATATCGGTTAAAAGTGATAAGAGTTAACGAGTTAGCATGAAAATGTGTCTAATTTGATCAAAAGCTTAGGGATGACGAGGAATAGTGATTCTGATGAGTATGTCCGATAAAATAGGATAAATGGGATAAGTGGAAACGAGAAAAAGGTAGGCAAAGATTCACTGAAATTGTGTTAATATGAGTACAATGGAGTGTATTGTAGCGTAAGTGAATAAATTAAGTTAAAAGAAAACGAAATGTGTCATAGTTTGGATAGGGTCCATGTATACATGAGGATAATATCGGTTAATATGATCAGAGTGTGAATTTGTATATGGATATATCAATGAGAGATAAAATGTTAGGATGATCAGGTATTATGATTCTGACTTGTATGGTTGAGAAAATGGGAATAATTGGAAACGAGAAAAAAGTACGTGATCTAATAAGGTAAATTTAGCTTCACTGTCTTCATGTTAATGTGTATTATAGAGTATTGATATGGGACCGAAATGCTTTGCCTTCAAAGGAAATAGAGAAGTAAAGTTATTGACAAAAAGAAGTAGTAAGGAAGTGATTAAAGTGTACAAGCGAGGTTAAAAAGGAAATAACTAAAGTAGACGTGATTTTAAATGTGACAATAGCTTGGATATTGAGATTGCATTTCTTGATATTTCTGCATTTATAATTCCGAATGGATTGAGAATATGCACATGGATGATGAAATAATAGGAATATGATGTTACAAATGTTGGAACGTGATTCGTGATATGTGACTATAGGGACAATTAGGTATGTGTTTCGATTTAAATTGTTTTATGTATGCATTTCTGGGAAAGATGATAACTCAAAGGAGAAGAGTGAAAGCACTCAAAGATGTTCATGACGAATTGTTGTTTACAAAAGGGAGTTTAATTAGTGGAAAGCCGAAAAGAATTCCATTAATATGTGTATTAGTATGAGAAACAAGTGCAGAGCATGATATGGGTCACCAAATCGCAAGTGAACCCTACTCATGGGCAGGAACAAGAATAGAAATGTTTTCTAGAGTTCATGGAAATGTTAGTATTACTAGTGACTATGAATGATTGAAATGTGATAAAAATACATCTCTAGATAAGATGGAAAGAGTTTTGATGAAATCTACTAGGTTGTATGGGATATGAAATTACTTGATAGTTCATTGGGCCTTAGAATCGAGGATACACTGACCAGAGAAGGCATGATTCAGATAGATCCTAAAAGAGTATAGGAAAAGTGGAAATTGTATTCTCTTGAAAAATCAAGAATGACCTTTAAGTACTTATGGACAATAGGTGAATGACAGTATCGAGATTTGTTAGAGCGGATTTTGATCTTTGAGTGAAAGCTTTTCATGACAAGTAGCTGCGATCATAAGCTCTTCTCACAATTCAACAATAGAATCTGGAAATTTCTTTCATTGTTTAGAGGTCGAAAGTTTGTTACCTGATACCATCGGGTTGTTCATGCGTGAACGCAAAATCAGTTAATGATAGTGTGACCGAAGCAGCCACTGATTAGAGCTACAAGCTTAATGATTAATGAGCCCTAAATGGGACAGTTTCAGAGCTACAAGCTCAACGATTAATGAGCCCTAAATGGGACAGTTTCAGAGCTACAAGCTCAACGATTAATGATCCCTTCAGGGGACAGTTCTAGAGCTTATGGCTCAATGATTAATGTGCCCATATAGGGACAGTGCAGGTGTTTGGTTACAACACTGAATAAATTGAAAATGTGTTACGTGATGTATTCATTTTGATATGTTTGATTGAATGATAGGCAAATTGCCATACATTGGTGTGAAAACAGTTAGGGTATACCTAATTATAGATTGTATGACAAATTGTGATATACTTAGTGTTATATGGAATATTATTGCTGTTGACTAGAGCTGCCACCAATAAGAGCTTTTAGCTCAACGTGCCAAAATGAGTTTCGAACTCATAAATGATTCAGATCCTTAGGCTCAACGTATAGTGAGCCCTGTATCCAGCATCGGATAAGGGTCAGATATTATTGACCCCTTTGATGAGACAGTTTAGACACTTGGTGATAACCAAATGATAACAAATGGTAAGCGAGTGAAATACGTATGTATCGAAAAATAGGATGTATGAATGTAGATTTCTGTAAATGAGTAAACGAGGAAATTTTTGAGAAAGTGTATTACGAGATAAAGTTAGATCATTGTGATTTGAAAAATGAGATCAAATAGACAGAAATGTGAATATATGTTATAGATTGATTCTATATATGAGTGAGCGGACCATCGATGATGGTCATTCATTGAGTTTGCAAAAACTCACCCAAAATTTACAATTATTTTTCAGGACTCAGAAGAATACCCTGTTAGGCAACTGGTATATTGTGATCGCAGAGTAATAGAAGAGGACGGAATCAGTTGTGTCTGCATTAGTGTGAGGATTTTGGTATATATATTATGATGTTGTATATGAGGATCCTCGTGGTCATCACTTTATTGACCGGTCATGCTTTGTAAGTTTGTTTTCCGCAACGTACATGTAACGAAAGTGTATGTATGTGTTACAAGAAAATTTTATATTGTGATTTGACTAAGTGATGTTTCACGCCACCCTCGCTGGGCACGGACTCGGATATCACCATCGATGTCAGATCCAGGTCTTACGAGAGTGGGGTGTTACACCTCAAATACATAAAATTAAAGTTCAATAATATGCTCTAAATGACATAACACTAAAAACCACAAATGTATTAATCACAATGAAACAATTATAAACCTAAACATGCACAAATGATCTAATTAACAACTACAAACACGCTAAAATATCCATTACAACATAATGTGAAGTATAACTATCAACATCCTCACACTTGAACTTTTTCTTGTCCTCAACCAAAAATGAAACAATACAAAACAAAAACTCACCGAATAATAAAATATATAAGCACGCATATGCAATGATGATACAATGACATTGAACTTTATGAAACTAATTTAACTTTAAATGCAACCCTTCAAGCTACTCTAATTTATTAACTTATGCAGTCTGTGACTAAGCACTTTTGACTAAACATACTAATCAAGACCTTAACGCCATATTCACTCACCCTTAGTGTTGGACCCCGTCTCCGAGACCCAACATTCGGAAATACACAAGCATAGTAAGCCTAGAAGACCCATAACTCACCACAATAAGGGAAACTTGCAATAGAAAATTTGAATAGGCTTTTTAAGAAAAATATGTTCCTTACACTCTCACGGTTCCAACGCCACTGAAAACGCTCAATTTGGATTAGAAATGAGAAAGTTATGGCAAAAATACTATTTCAAAGAAAACAGCCAAAATTGTGCACTACCGACTTCAGGTCGGAATTTGAAAATCTTAAAGGCTTAATTGCCAATTAGTTCCTTCATAAAACTTGTAGGTTTAAGTCTCTAGTTTAATTTAAAACAAGAATCGCTTAGATCCGAGCTCTCTAGCTCCAGATATTTTAAAATTCGTAAAGTATATTCAGACTTGATCAGCCGACCTCCACACTTTGTTTCAAACCACCTTTTTCACTTTAAAAGAAAAACTGACAAATCAGGTGTAGAAAGATAGATAATTTTCTTAGAAATCCATCGCTTCAAAAATGGGGTCAATCGGAGGTCTACACAAAATGTTATGGCCAAAAGAAGGGAGAGGAGTCGGTCGGCCAAAACCGACCCCCAAACGCGCGGATGCTCGGCATGGCTGAGCAGCTCGTCGCTCGCCCATCGCTCGTCGCTCGCCCGCGAGCACTTGGGCGACCTGTCCTGCAGCCTGATCTACCTAACTTCTAACCCTCATAATTTTTGACTCCGAGCTCCAAATCAGCTGTGGTTGGAAGCGTTGGAAAGCTAGAAGAAAAATCTATATTTTTCAAGAAGGACTCACAAGCTAGCTCGAACTCTACGGGAATCAAAAATTCCCACTAAGACAGATCGGCTAGCTCTCCACAAATAATGCCAGAACTTGCGACCTCCATAACTTTTGACCCAGAACTCCAAATTTAGCAAACTTAGTGTCTATGGAAAGGTAAAAGAATTATCTACAAACTTCATGAAGACTACTGACCTATATTCCAACTCTATGAGCGTTTGGCGTTGGTTTCTGGCCAACCGACCCCTCTTCCTTCTTTTGGCCATCAGTTTTTGCACAGACTTCCGATTGACCCCATTTTCGAAGCGATAGATTCTTAATAAAATTTTCTATCTTTCTACACTTGATTTACTAGTATTGATTTTAAATTGAGAAGGGTGTTTTGAAACAAAGTGTGGAGGTCGGCTGATCAACTTCGAATATACTTTACTAATTTTAAATTATCTTGAGCTATGGAGCTCTAATTGAGGCGATTCTTGTTTTATATTAAACTAGAGACTTAAACCTACAATTTTTATGAAGGAACTGATCGGCAATTTAGCCTCTAAAGTATTCAAATTTTGACATGGAGTCGGTAGAGGGACTGTTTTCACTGTTTTCTTTAAGATAGTATTTTTTACCATAACTTCTTCATTTCTAATCCGAATTGAGCGATTTCAGTGGCGTTGGAACCGTGAGAGTGTAAGGAACAATTTTCTTAAAAGGAAAATTCCAAATTTTCTATTAAAAGTTCCTCTACTTGTGGTCAGTTGTGTTCGATTTTGGGTCTTCCATGCTTGTATGGGTCCGAATGTTGGGCCTCGGAGACGGGGTCCAACACTGTCCTCATCCTGATTGTTCAGAGCTTGAAGCCTACTCAAAACTTCTAGTACCAGACCTACCCATAGGCTAGAATCTACCTCCAAATCTACCTCCTAATTTATGGCCCTGTTGTACAATTTGAGATTCACTTTGGTACTGCCCCCAATGTTGAGGCTGAACCTGATATAATGGTTGCACCACGTTAGCAGAAGAATCTTTAGAAAAATGTATTTTAAATCCAAAATTAGGGAACTCTCTAACAAAATGCCCAATCTGATCACATTGAAAGTAAACACTCGGAGGAATATGACAAAGTCCCTAATGGACTCTTCCACAACTCCTATAAGTAGTGCTTCCAAAGCGAGAACTACTATATCTAGTGTTGTGCCCACTGCGACTGCTACCCGCTTCAGGTCAAAATCTAATTGATCTTATGGGAATCCTATGACCAGGTTTATTATTCTTATGCCCTCATTGATCATGATCTCATTGAGATTGTCCATGTTACTCTCCATTTACACCTATTTGTAGCATTGGTGATGGCAAACTATAGCTTCCAACCCCAATACCACCATTTGGTAAGGATAAATTATGGTGTCATGCATGATGAGTCACCTCTCCATCTCTTTAGCCTAATATATGGCACCCTCCAAAGTCTGACCCTTTGAACAAAGTCCTACATATGCAGGACCCAAACTAGTATTGTAAAGTCCTAGTATCCATCTCCAATCAATCATATCCTCTACGTATCTCATCAATCGGTAAAACTCGATAGTCTACTCCTCAAATGACCTATCACCTCTTCTAAGGTGTAACAATTACAAACTATAAGCATCTCTCTGTAGTGGTGGACGAAATTGTCTTATAAATCTCTATTTAAACTCCTCCCAAGATAAGGTACTCGTAATTGGATGAATAATCTAGATAAACCAATCCAATGTAACTGCCTAAATTGATAACTCAACAATGTGAATCCCATGTGAATCTATATATGTCATTCTAGTATAAGACTTTAAATCATTGAGAAATTCATAACAGTATTATGAAAGGATGGAAGTAAGGGCAACAATTTTAAGCAAACATGATCCTAATGTTGCAGTAGTTAAAATAGAAATTTGACTCAATTTTGATCAATCTAGCAATTCATATTTAAACCTAAAACTCTTATGGTAACATTGTCATAACCCCAACCTTGGATCTTGACTGGCATAAAGGATCAACAAACTCAAGGTTTATTAGACCCTTATCAAACCTAAAATGTCATCAAATCCTTATATCCATAATAAAGATGAGATTTCAAAATGATCAAACTTATGCTTATAACAATCAAACATTCTAACGATATACAATCCTCATTGTGCTACAATGTTAAGATAGTTAATACAAGGAAATCCAACATATACAAGACTACTACAGCTCTAGAGTCAAAGGTCACCAACAAACATACATTGAATCATCGATGAAGAAAAAGATCGACGAAGTACCTTGTTATAAGAAATCTAAAAAAGAAGATCCTGAAAAATGGTTGAGGAGAGCCAGACCTCTCTGAGTGAATTAAATTATGGTTATGTTATCCACTCCTAAGGATTTCAAATGATACACATATGTATATATTTATAAATAATTACATCTATAAATGCGATTTAATAACATATTTTTTCATAAACATGCATGCATCTCCTATATCAATATCATGCCACTTAATAATTACAATCACAAATAAATAATAATAATGGGGGACTAACAAAGGACCCTATGACATGCCCCTTACCTACAGACTATAGCCATAAGGGCTTTTTTGTTCACATGGGTCAGTTGGTCCAAATGTAGTGGACTATTGTTTGGAAACTACACTTAACTAAACCCTTATAGCCTTACTATGGTATGATTACCGTCCGAGAGCAAACTCGACTAAACATTCACAATCACGCCACCATATCATATATTATATATCAGTTGACCTTTGAAAACAAGCTCAATCGAACCATCCCAACCATGTTATATCCCAATTAATGTATCCATACTAACCCAAATCTTTACGGGACCAATTTGTTCACTCTACGTATAGCTTGGTGACACCCACTAGGTAGCTCATACCACAATAATTCTCCTCAGTATCACATATCAAAACAAGCATAACATTGCACAACAAAACTATTGATACGTGTGTGAATCCATATGTATGAGTATCATGTGTGCATATGATAATGATGGTGATTTCCATGATGAATATAAGAATGAATTCTAATATATGTTCATAACCATGAAAATTCACTAACAAGCAGAATGTGCTCCTTCGTGCCAAACCTAGTTTATCAAAGTGGAGGGTTTTGCTCTTGATTGATCTATTAAAAAAATAGAAATGGTCATTAGGATTTAAAACCTAAGCAACTTTTAGATGCCTCGAAAATAAGACCATGACTTAATATTAAAGAGCTCTATTTTTTTTATTTTAAAATGACGATGTCACGTTTCGCAAGCAGCCTACTAAAATTTGACAGAGTTTTCCCAAACGAACATCTTCTTTATAAAAGAAGGGTCATGCTTATCATAAAAATATACTTCTATATCCACCAGTACCCACAACTCAATTTGGGCCTCTAAACTACATATCTATGCCCAATTGAGTTCATATTTACATCGCAAAATTCATAATAAATGCAAACATAATTTAGCTATACCAATTTATAACCCAAACTCCATCATTTGTGCTCAATATATCCAAATTGACTCAATTTAATCAATTTCATGCATTTCTATAAGAACATAAACCAATACAAATTTTTATCTCACAAAATATGAAAAATTTCAATACATGTTTTTATGAAAATTGATCCAATAATATTTGAAAATTTTTAAAATTGTTTCCAACCATTTTTGGGCTAGTTAGAAAATCACCACCATCATTGGAGTGTGGGATATAGGCGTCGTTGTGGGAGAGGCAATGATATTCACCACTCACCCAAAAATGATGACCTCGCCTCGAAGAATCCAATGACAATGGTCTTGTGTAGGAACTCCTCCTGATTTACGAGAATTGAAGGGTTGAAACTCAAACGTAATCCATTTCCTGTCACCAATAAAATGGATCAATTGGTGATGGGCTCCCCTCTTTTCCTATATTTTTGGGCAATTACACACGATGATGGTTTTATTTTTTTTCCCTAAAATGACTAAAAATAGGAGATTGATGACTTATCTAAATAAACCAAAATTTTCAATCATGATCACTCCAAATTTGGGTCTTTTTGTTAAATTAAGTTTAGAGGTTTGGTAGAACATCCCAAGAGCTTTCCATAGAATCCTAGGTCACTAGAAATGGTCGTCGGACGATGAAGATATGAGTGCTAGAAGTTGGGAGTAAATAGTAACCTATAAGAAAAAGAGTTTAAGAAAGATAAGCTTTCTTATGCTGAACTTATACTTTTATACGTTTTTCTCCTTATTGATCCATTACGAGTAATTTAACAAAATTTTGAATCATTACAGTATTGCTTTGCATTGCCTGATTGTTTTCCATATTTCTAGTCAATATCGAGTTTCATTTCTTTAAATCATATGTAAAATTTAAATTCAAGCAAGCACATTTATTTTGACTTTCTAACTATAAATCTCATCATTTAATATAATTTTTTTCCTTTTTCTAATAAAATCTATTTAATTTTAAATACATGTTTACTTTGGGATCATTGCATTTTAATTTATTTTATCTTTTTAAATCTAATCAATCCTAACTTTTATTTTAATTTTAGTTTTTCTTTTTAATTAGTGAAAACTAAGTTTCATTTTTAAACTCTATTATACCATTTCAAACATTTCATTTTTTTTTCATTCTATAAGATATCGTTTTAAACATTTTATTATAAATTTTAATTCATTTAGATGCAGCCTAGTTATTTATCTAAACCTAGCTCTATTTAGATTGGAAATAGTGCAAAGTGAAGAGACTATTACAAGATTGGAAATAGTGCAAAGTATATCCAATATATTGGTGAAATCACGAAAAAAATTCAAAATTATTGAAGTTTCATCGCCAAAAAAAAAAAAAGAAAAAGAAATTGATATAAGGTGTTTGTTACTTACTATTGTCATAAAAGACTTGGTCATACATCACCATTGATCATTAAACATATTGATGAATATCATGCACCTACAAACATAACTCTATCATATAATAAAATATGCTGTTTGTCCAAAAAGCACATAATACCTTTTTAACATAGTCAAAGGAGAGAAGAGAAGTTTTATTTAATGAATCTTCTAGTCAGTAGAACTGTATCAGTCAATGCACATGCAAATGGAAGCATAGACTCCCCATTGCACAGTGATTGCGCTCTTACATGGGCAACAGAAACTGTTTTACACCGTTTATCAATGTTAGTTTTGGTTGGCGAACTTAATTCCCTTTTCTATGGACGTTTTGAGATCTGATTTTAGGCCTTCAAATCCCTGTTTTTCATACTCAGAAAGAGCACCCAACTCGAGCACTTCCTTGACACCATTCCTTCCCAGCCTTACCTGAAAGTTCATTAAAAACTTAGTTGTTCAATATAACCAAGTATCTTCCTAGGATCAAATGCTAAAAGTAAAAGAAAAGGAAAAAGAAAAAAGGCTTCTGTCCCAGTTCAAATTTGGATGCAACAGAATAAAATTCCTAATTACATGCAACATGAATTCATACTTAAGCATACTGCATTAGCCCCTAAGCAATACGTGGCCTGATTAGAATTGAAGCATTGGATAGCGCATTGACTAAATCAGAGACATGCAAAATATTCTTATATTTCAAACATTCATGAGTTCTATATTGGATCCAAAAGGGTATCTTGGTCGTTAACCTTTGAAGCAAAAAAAGGCAGTTCAGTGACATTTGATTGTACGAAAGAGCATTCAACCACATCCGAGACTCCATTAAGCCCTTTCAAGCAAGCATTAGCAAAGTATGCTCCAGAATAGCTGCAGGAGAAGTGAACACTGAATTTCGAGCAAAACATGCGATGGAGTAAGTAGCTTAAACCAAAGTAATTATGTCTTAGGCCATTGAAAGTGTTGCAGATCCCTTTCCAGCCTTTGCCTCCACAATCTCTGTTCCCGCATCCTGTGTTCGCTTAGTTAGGGCTTTTATGTCTTTATCTGATAAATTTGTGGACTTTGAAGTCGCCTACATAAACAACTCGCCCAATTATTGTCTCAAACTCGGGAAGGAAATATGTTATTGAGACATAATATGAAACTCCAAACAACAAAAGTACTAAGATATTTACGATAGAGACCTGAGAGAAGAGGGGGAGGATGGTTACGCCAGCATGACCACCAATGACCGGTACTTCAACCTCTGCATCGAGAAGAGACAGACAATAATGAACTTGTGTTAATGCAATACAAGAGACAACAAATAGAACGTCAGGCTATTTCCTTCAATCAATGTTCAACATAAATCTCAACAACCCATGCACTTAAAATTTAGCCTGTTGAAGCTTCTTTTCTGTCCGTCATGATCAATCAGAAGCATAAACATGATTAGTGTCATGATACAACTGCTTTGATTCCCAGCCAGACATATAGTATCCGAGTGGGCATATCTCATGATAGATAGGCTTTTCTGTTGTACGAATTAAAGGAGTTGTATCAATTTTCAGAAGAATTGAAATTCATAGTCTCCTTTTATCAGATTATCAAAAGAGAAGAGGAAAAAAAAAAAAAAGAAGAAGAGAGGATCAGCTACAATTCTTAAATTGAATAAACTAAAAATGCAGCATTAACAGGTAGATAATTGATAAATTAAATAAAATAACTGAAAAAAGCTTTAGTGGATGATGTTCTAATAACAGAAGGGCAGTGGAAACATGCACCTTCCACTGGAACTTTAACTTTTCTAGCATAGAAAGTGCTGGCCCTGACCACGTCAAGGGTGGTCACACCAAAAAGCTTCCGCTCATCGTAAGTCCCTGCCTTCCTGAAAATTTCTGCAGCTATTGGCACCGTGGAATTTATGGGATTGCTTATCATATTAACCAGTGCCTAATGTTTACCAAATTTATTCAAATGATTAATGCTCGGTCAATAAATGTATAAAACAGGAGTTTGTAGCCCCGTTGTACAAAAAACATTCTGATAACTGTACACCATAAAAGCATGGAAAGAAATGCCGGCTCATTGAACTAAACAACCAAATTTCATAGACGACTCACATATGGGCATGACTTGGCAATGGCTATGCACAAAGCTTTGACAATGCCGGCATTGATATTGAAGAGATCATCACGAGTCATCCCAGGTTTCCTTGGAACACCTGCTGGAACAATTACCACATCTGAACCCTCCAATGCTTGCTCTAATTGCTCCTCGCCCACATACCCTGCAACCTGAAACAAAGAACCCGCCATGATATCTGGAGAGTGGAGAAAATATAGGGAGTAGGAACAAGACTGATTAAGAATCCGTTAACTGAATTCCAAAATATAATGTTTGTTTCACATCAATTCAAATTATTTGTTTCAAACACTTTCTCAGTTTCTGAGTAGCGAAACATAGAATCCAAATTGAACAAATTAATTTTATTTGGTCACAAAAGTCTAGCAATTTGCACGTTCAAAATATTAAGTAGAAAAACAGTTGAGAAGTCACAATTCCCATACATGCAACATGGCCCTGAACTTCTGATAAAACACAGTCACCCCATGTCATTTCACGTTCCCGTAAAAATAGGATCATTATAGTTCTTTTATTTTCTTGTTTCTCAGTTTAAGTCGCTTGTGCTTTGGACACCATTTCCGTCGAATCTATCTATCTCTACCATCCGAAGTTCATAAATCATCGAAAGAGCCAAAAAGAAAAAGGAAAGGAAATAAAAGAAGGACCTGTGCACGGTAATTGATGTGGCTAACGTCAGCAACGACACCTGGGATATTGGCTATGTCATAAAGGGCAAGAGATGAGACAAGTGGGTTAAGCTTCATTAGCAGTGCCAATGGCTGCCCTATTCCACCTGACGCACCCAAGATTGCTACTTTACGTGGTGGTTGTGACGAGTACGATCTCTCTACACCAGGCATACGCCTGCATGACCCCAATGCTGCTTTTCTTGCCGATCTCAACATTTCTTTTTATTCAATAGCAAGTAGAGATACGGAGAAAGGCAGAGCGGTAGAAACCTAAAGAGGGTGAGTGCACTCTCTAAGCAAATAATATAAAGTTATGGAAATAGGAAGGGAAGTCCCACACACTATATGAAAAATGTTGTTTAGCGACGGATATTACTAACGGACAAAGGCATCGTAAAAGCATCATAGGTAATAATTTGTGACGAATAACAGAATGTCTATCAGTAAATTTACCGACGAATATTTCATGTAACCGTTGGTGAATATACTGACGGTTGTTTGTTCAATCGACCATCGGCAAATTTCCGACGATCAACATTTTTCCGTTTGCAGATTTACGAACAGTATTGGTTATTCTGTCAGTAATTTTACTACAACATTACTGACATTTATGATTGTTCTGTCGGTGATTATACTGATGGTTTTTCTGTGGCAAATCATGTCGGTAAAATTGGTGATTATTATCAGCGGTATGTTGTGTTCCGTCAGTAAATATAATTGATTTTATTGACATACTTATTTTTTATGGTAAATATTTAAATTTTTTAATAAAATATCATCGTTAAATTTTATTTGATGATTTTATGATTGATGCATAATTTAAATATTTATGAATTATCTGTGCATAATATTTTGATTTATTTATACATTTAATTTGTTTAAATAAAAAGTTGATTGATGACATAGAGTTAAAATTATCTTAATTGATAATAAAAATATTAAATTGTAGATAATATGTATTTGTAATTCAAATGAAATGACTACAAGTACACTATTGATTTGGTGATTGTGGATGCTTTGATTGCTGTGATGATCTACCCCTCCCCTTCAACTCATCCATCTCATTACGGAGTTGAGCTATATACTCCATTGACTGTTGCAACTGAATTGCCAATGTCTGCATTATGCTCTGAAGCTCATTCATTTCATTAATTGTCGACTGCTTATTAGATGTTGCTGTAATGGATGTGGAAGATTGTGAATAACCTGTGTTTGCAAATGAATTTAAGCCAAATATCATTCCACAACGATCCCTACTACCCACTGCATGAAAATGAGTTTGAGTCTTATCAACATCTTCAGACTACTGAGATTGTCGTTGAATGCTTTTTTATTTTTGGTCCTATCAGAAGACAATGTTTATATTAGTAAGTGATAATTATTAAGCATTAATATTAAACCATAAATTTCACATACATTTAATTCTCTACATCAGGTGTTGACAACTGTCACACCATTATGCCTCCTAGTGTGAATGTGCAAAAAGAGCTAACGGGGTTGCCTATATAAGTGAACAAGATTTTATAAAAAATTTCAGTAGAGTTGCCTATATTTTTATGATATTTACCCCCTGTTGAACAAAGAAAGTAACTCAACAACATAGCCATATATGGCACCATACATTTATAACATTATCATTCTCCATAATACACATATTTTCATTACAAAATTCATACATCAAATTAAATTGAAAAATGCCAAAGTAAAAAAGTCAGAATATAAATATAAAGTGTAGATATTTACAAGTCTTTCTGTATGCTCGTGGTAGGTAATAAATCCTCTAGTGTGTATGGGAAGATTCTCTCCCCTTGGTCCTCCATGTCTATTGTAGAATTATGCTCTAAAATTGATATTGCCTCGGGTAATGTCCAATACTGTTGCCAATGACTCCATATTTGTTCAGAAATATAAGGCAATCGTACATTGGTCTTGTATATCACACCAACAAAGTCCCAATAACATGTACGTGCTTGTCTCTCCCATACTTTATTAATGACCGTGTCAAATTCAGAATCCCAAAAAAATTCTTTTTGAAAGGAAAAACATTTAAATACTTATAATGTAATAATATTTATCTAATTAATCTATAAAAATCAATTAAAAAATAAAATAATATTGTTATTGTACCTCAAACTCCAGATAATAAAATTCCTTTGTAGCTTGAGAGATATTCTTCTATACATAACCCTCAAGATCAATATTTGCCTTAAATTTGGATGTCAAGTTTCTTAAGCATGGTCCAGACAGAATCAACCTAATATAAAAAACATTTATACCATTTTTAAAATTTAAACCTATGACTTAATTATAAACATATAGTGTTTCATGTATTTTTACTTACGGATTATTAACAATTGTGATGTAAGTTCTTCCATCAGGTCTCTCAACTTCAGGCTGGCGGTCGCCTTCTTCATCCGCATCATTTACCCCTGATATCTTTGTCATTATAAGGGATGGTGTACAACAGGTATAAAAGGTGATGCCTCATCTACAAGTGTAGTAGTTGGAGGAGAAGAAAGTGATTCAGTTCCAGCTGCAGAATGTGATGCTTCACCTGGATAGTAAGTACCTTCAAATTGTTGTCTGAACCTTGGTCACAATATATCATGTTTTCTCTTTGGTGGCATATTTTAACTTGAAATTCATATTTTATTGAGTTTTTCATAAATATAAGAATTTGATTTCAATATTTTAGATAATATATTGAAAATAAAATAATTGATTTGTTGAATATAATATTCAATTACAATCATAAATTAATCGCTATCTTCACTTAATTATAAATCAAAATCATCTTCTTTTTCTAAAGAATGAGAATCAAACTCAGGCTCCTCTTTAGATCTCTAGCCCTCGTCATCCTCTCTAGATGAAATTGCAACATATTCATTAGATGGATCGTTCAAAGGTTCATTATCGTCATAAGTGATAGATGCATTTATTTCATAAACATCTTCTTGAAACACTTCACTTTCAATTCTCCATTCTACTTTTCCACGTGATTAAAAAATACCTCTAGGTTTAACTTTGCAAATGGTCAACCAATCTGACTTATCTCGTCGTAAGCTGAGAAAAGGGATACAATACACCTGAAACGCTTGCATTGCTAAAATGAAAGGTTCAAATTGTCTCAATTTTCTTCACTTATTGGTTTTAACTAGATTGTATCAGCTATACACTTTTGTATCAACATTTGGAGTTGGATCAAACCAGTTACACTTACTTATCACACTTCGCTTTATTGGCAATTCAGGGCACTCAATTTCAATTATCTCCATAATTTTACCATAGTAATCCATCAATTCTTCTTGTATGCAAACTCCACTATTTATTGTTGTCATGCTATGACCATGATATTCTGTGTGATAAAAGTATCCATTAACGAAATACACTAGATACGATTTAACAGTTCACTAAGGTCCCTTCTTAAGATCACTTATGAACTTGTTCTCTATTGGATTTTCTAAGGCCTACATAAAAGAAGTTATCATATCAAACAGTATAATGTCATTTGAGCACTTAAATCTTATAATTACTGGAATTCCCCTTTCTAGTTTTTCCATTTAAGCTAACTTGATTTAAGATGATGTTAAACTTTTAAAAAATAAAATTAATTCTGTTATTACTTCCCAAACCTTATTCAGTAGTAACTCTTGAAATCTAATTGAAATTAGCCTTTGCATAAACACATGACAATCATGACATTTCCTCCCAAATAATTTGTACTTCCTGATGTCCACACACTTTGCCAAGTTTGAAATAGTGAAACATAACCATCGGAAAACTTTAGACTTTTCAATCATTCACACAATATTTCTTTCTATTTTTGTCCAAAGTGTAACATGCTTTTGGATATTTACTGATGCAAAGATCTTTATGTAACTCATTCCTTCTACAAAAAAGTTACAAATCAGCTCGTGATTTTGTATTGTCTTTTGTCTTCCCTTCAATGTTCATCATGGTATTGAACAAATTGTCAAAAATATTTTTTTTCAATATACATCACATCTAGATTAAGATGTATCAAATTAGTTTTTTAATATGGTAAATCCCAAAAGATGCTTCGTTTTCTCCAAGCAAAATTTTTAATAATACTTGTATTAACTCCATCAGCTTCAAATTCTTTAACTTTCAACAAGCCTAATTTCTCAATCTCTTGCAAAATCTCTTCACCAACTTTGTGAGGGGGAAGAGATGTTTTTGCCATCATATTCTTAATTAAATTTTGTTTATTACGTCTAAATGGATGATTTGGAGGAAGCAATTTCCTGTGGTTATGAAACCAACATATTTTGCCCTTGTTTGGAAGATAAAACATATCAGAATCATTGCCATAATAAGGACAAGCCAATTTTCCTGTTGTGCTTTACCTGGACAACATGGCATACGCCGAAAAATCACTAATGGTCCACATCAAAGCCATTCTCAACACAAAATTTAGTTTCAAAGATACATCATATGTCTCAACACCATATTCTCAAAGATGTTGTAATTCAGATATCAATGGTTATAAGAATACATCAATTTTATGCTTTGGATTTGTAGGCCCTGGCGCAATCACTTTCAAGAACATATATGTCTCTTTTATACATATCTATAGAGGTCAATTATAAGGAGTAATTATGATTGACCATGATAAATATTGCTAGCCGGATTAACCAAAAGGTTGGAATCCATCTGTCAAACAATCCTAACCTAACATTTCAACTTTTAGATGCAAACTTATAATAGGTGTCATTGAAATGTTTCCATACTAGTGCATATGATGGATGACTCATTATTCCATCTTCATGTTCATGTTCATTATGCCATCTCATGTGAGATGCAGTACTATTAGAAGCATACTTTGAAGTCTCGAAGTTAACAGGAAATAATACATCCGCTTCCAGGGTACTAATTTCTGTTTCATAGAATGCTTTCTAGGCTTGAACCTAGATTGACCATAAAATTTGCACTCTTGTAATTCCACATCATCTACTCAATACATCATACATCCCAATTTGCAACAGTCAATCTTTTCAACAGGCAAACCAAGACCCCTAAAAAGTTTCTTCATATTGTAAAAACTATCAACCATTGTATGATCAGTAGGCAATGATTCACTATACCATCCAAGAATTTTATTAAAACTACGATCAGAAGTATGCCCTTCATATTTTATGTTAAATATTCGAGCAATGGAGGCCAATTGAGTCATTGTCTCACAATTTAGCCATAATTCTTGACCAGTTAAGTGTAGTAAGTAAAAAAATTGTTTTTCATACAGGTTTAGTTCTTCTTCAAGATTTTCTAGATTTTCCTGAAAGGTATATGACCGCGCGTCGTAACGCTAGTCAAAATTAATTAACTAGACTACTACTGTAGCAGTGACGAGTCTAGGTCAATCCCACAGAGAGTGTGTGTAAAGTTTAAGAAATGAAATGAATCAGTGTTTATGAAAAAGGGGGGTTTTGGATTTTTTTAAAGACGAAAATAAAATAAAACTAACTAATAAAAACAAATTAAAGAAAACATGCAATAAAATAAAAAATGTGGAGAATTCGGTAGGGACCCGGTTCTTCGGTTCAATCTCAGCCTACACCCTGATTAAGCATATTTTATTAATTTGTTGTTCTTTAACCTCTCCTAGAAATTATCAATCGTGGATTAAAAATTAACCCGAGTTTTTCCTTAGGTTTTGTTTAATCAAGATACGATCGTTGATTAAACCTAACCACCTAACAACCTAGGATACGATCTCTAGAT
>JANIHY010000003.1:26314470-26330307 GCA_027479065.1 Erythroxylum brevipes
AACCACATTAAACTCAAATAAACCTCAATTATCCACTAATACTCCAAAATCAATCAAACTAAGGCATAAACACATAATTAATACAATTCATGCTTAATGACATCATAAAAAAATTTCGGGGCCTAACATTTGATGTGTAATTGGTTTGATGAAATGATTTTTACAAGAGTTTTTGATGAATTGAAAGTGCTTTGATCAATGTAAATTGGATTTGATAAATTTGAAAGGTTTTTACCAACGTGAATGTTGCTTTGAGAATGAATAAATAAAGAATGTTTTGTTTATTACTTGATTATTAAGTTGTTACCCACTGAGCCGTCGTGCTCACACCCCATCTTCCCCTCCACAGGCATTGAGCGAGTAACCGAGTCACCGCATCGGGATTGAGGCAACTCCGATGCATTTTGTTTTTGAAGTTGTGTTTTGAGAAATCAAGCATTAGCTTGTTCTTTGTACTTTCACTTTTGCTAATTTGGATGTAATTGGGCTAAATATCATCTAGAGCTTTGTATTAACTTGTTTTCATGTAAATGTAAGAGTTTTTGAATTGGAAATGTAACTTGTGTCAGTTCCCTTAAAATGTATTGTTGTATGGTTGAGAATGACAAAAAGAAAGAATGGGATGGTGTGACTTTATGGATTGGAAATGAGTAGATGCTTAGGAGTGAGATTGCCTTATAGTTTGAGAAATGTTTAGAAGCCTAGGAGTGTGTTGGTGTCATTGGATATTGAGTTCTTATACAGGTACTTGAGTTGGGATTAATTGAATTGAAGATTTTGGTTAGTCACATAATAGGGGAGGTGCTGTCTAATTTTTCCTAAATTTGGGCAGCAACTTCACTTAGGTTTTAGAACACTTTAGAGCTTGATTTGACTTGAGTGGTCTTCTTGAATATTGTATTACATGTTTAGATCTTTCCAATGACATAAAATTTGTCACATTTAGACTTAGGATGAAAAAGTTATAAGAGTTGAAAGGTTTCACCTACTGTTGATGAGGGCTGCAATTTTGCAGAACCTTTGGAGGGATTTTTCACCCTCTTTGAGGCAGTTTTGATTTTTATTTTCTTCATATAAAATGTAGATTATATTTCTATATTTAAAATGAGGTATGATTTGCAATTATTGGAGTTAGGAATAAAAAGTTATGAGGTTTGGAAGTTGACAGTTACTGTTCATTTAGGTAGATTTACTGTTCCATTGATTTTCACTTAGGCTGAAACTTTGAATGTGTTTTTATCCTCTTAAATGATTGATTTGATTTTTGTACCCTTCATGAAACTTGTAGAGAATCTTTTTATCTTTCCAATGAGATAAAATGTGTCATTTTTAGACTTGTGTGCTAAAAGATATGAATTTTCAAATTTTTGGCATTTTGTAGGAAAATTAAGGTTTGGGCTGAAACTTTGAAGCAAATTATAACTATCTTAATGGCTAAATTAGTTGTTAAATCCTTCTAGAAAGTTGTAGAGCTCTCTTTTATCTTTCTTTGGACACTAAATTTGCAAAATTTCGATTTCGGGGTGAAAGGTTATAAGTTTGCAAAGTTTAAGGGTTATTTCAGTTTTTTTTATTAATTACTGATTTTCAGAAAATGAAAAATAAAGCCCTTTTCTTATTTCCTTCGTTCTTCCTCCGTTTGACCTCCGACTTTCACGATTCTCGAACCGTCAATTTTCTAAAATAAATTTCATACCCCTTTTTGATAAAATGAGAGTGTCGGGTTTTAGTCGGACTTTACAGACATTACGAAAGAGAATCAATTTTGTGACGGGTTTCGATATAAGTCCGTTTTTGGGCGATTTTGTGACCTATAGAGATCCGATTGAAGTGAGGTTCGTTTCTATTTGCCCTAAAGATATGGAATTTCATTTTAGCATCGGATTTCGTTATGGGCCCTAAGCAAATAAATTTTTACTTGAGGATAATTAGGGTGAATTTATCAAGTTTTGTTCGGATGACATTAGATTAAGTTCAATTCGAGGTTTCCTTCGTGATGAGGAATTCCTCCCTTGAGAGATGCGCGCCCAAATGTCACGAAGGACGTCGGGCACGCGACTCACCGGAGAGGGGTTCCAACATTATATGTTTCTTTAGTTGAGTAAAGTAGTTAGGAAAATCCTCTGACGAGGTTAACACGAGTCGGTCGTGTTATTGGGCGTGAAAATCTTTCACGGGTAGTTAGGTTATGGGTCAGTTACATAGATTGAGCGGTACTGGGATAGATCAATCTTGTGTAATTTTTTTGTGAACGACAGTGGAAGTGATTAATCTGGGTGAGGGCCCCGCATACGTAAACAGAGTGTGCCGGACTGTGTTATTAAACGTCGACGTTTTCATTATTTTGCATTCGTGATTTTTGATTTACTTGTGCGAAAAATAATTTGTTGATAGTCTGCGAATTAATTAACCCCCTTCAATTTTTCAATTTTCATTCATCGACCTAAAAAGCAAGCAGGAGGAGGTTAGCTGGTTGGTTGTTTCTTCAAACGTTAAAAAATGAAAAACAGATTTACAATAAACTCTAATTAGAAATGTTGCAGTCATTTAACAATTATCGACCCAAATGCATGAAATTATACTCATCTGTCCATTCTTTTTTTGATGAATCAGAAATTGAACATGTAATGAAAGGGTGGAGGATCTCGACACAAAAGCGATATAAAATATAGTAGACCGAAATGGAACATGGTAATGAGAAATTGAGATTTGAGAACCGTTAATAAACATTACCAACTAATTATAAAAGGAAGTCGTTTCTTTTTCTTTTCCAGTTATCCCCCTGTCTCGCCTGTTCTTCTCCATCGCCATTCTTAACCAGTAACTAACAAGTAACTCAGTAATGGTTAATCACCAGTCCACAGTGCAAGAACAAAGAAACAAATTAAAAAACCGAAAAGAAAAGATTCTCCACGTCTTCTATCTCCAGTTTCCCCCCTCCTCAAAGTTTCAATCTTCATGCTCTGACGATGAAGGTGAAGACCCATCATTAGGATCATGAACATCATCCACTTTTGTCCGAATCTGGAACCTATCAAAGCTGTCATCATAGCTACTGCTGTTCACATTATTGTCATTGTCCTTGTCGCCATTGGTAACTTTGGTCTCAAACCCAACCCCACCATTAGCACCATTTATATTAAACTCGCTGCTGTGGAAATCATAGCTTTGACCATTTTGTCTTCTGTGCTTATTGTTGTGCATCCACACCTTGAAAACATTCCTCTTGACGCCCACTTCATTGCAGAAATCTTCGACCATTCTCTCGTCATTGCCTCTCAGCATCTTCCACCCCATTTTTTCTGCAAAAGTTTGCATCTTTTCTTTCTGTTCTTTGGTAAACTTGGTTCTTGCTCGCTTTCTGACTTGTGGGTTCGTCGCCGTTGGTTTGAAACTTGTGTGATGATGATGATTCTCATCCAACGGTGTGGATAAAGCCAACAACATGTGGGGTGTTGACGGGAAGAAGGTATTTTGTGGGGTTGGTGAAGCAGGTGAGGATGGACTTGGGCTTCGTCCTGAGCTTAAGGGACTTGGGCTAGTGGTCCAGGGAAACATTTGCGGTGGGAGGTGGCCGGAGTACGACTCACGGCGGTGGAAGTTGCGGTGGCATCCACAGGCAGCGCATTTGAGGGAGGTGGGTTCAAAAGCAGGCATGAACTCACCACAACCATCAAGAGCTAGACCACCAAGAGTTGCGGCATGGTTCTTGAGACATTCCTTGTAGGACACCACCATTTGGTGGTGGTCGGTTGGCAGCGAAGACAGGGGTTGTGTCGGAGGTGGTGGCTTTTTAAGGAGGCACTGGTAAGAGATAAGGCTTTGGAGAGGTGGGTTGGCAGTGGGGTTTCAGCATCTGTATCAGACTCGTGGGGAGGAGATTTGGTGGGAGCTTTGTGCGTGGTTAAGTCCATGGCTTAAATCATACGTTGTTGGGAAGCACGTTGAGGGATGTATTTGGTCGTTTTGTGATAGGTGAAAAGAGATGAGAGAATCAAAGAACAAGAATGTTGATAGATATGGTAGGATATGAGGGGAAGGTATTATGATGTTGAAGATGATATATAATTAAATGAACACAACCATTACATATAGGTATAGATGGAGAGATACAACTGTGGAAAGGTGCCACCCCACCTCAAATCCCAACAAACCTTTGCCTCACTTACTCCTCCAATGAAATCTCTCATGGCAATTAATATGGTCAGTCTTTGTGCGTGATTTCATCCCCCTCTCCTCCACATCTTCTTAAGTTGTGGCTTGTGAAGCCAAAAATGTTAATTTGTTTGCTAAAAAGAAGCAGATTTAGCACAGTAATTGAGTGGATTGAAACATTATGTCATCACATACGATACATAATTGATAGAAAATAGCAAAATTATATCTAATTTAACAAAATTAATGTTCAACTTAGAAGAAATTTCCAATTTCATATTTAAGACATGGAATTAGATGATTTATCCACAGAAGAAACATATTAATGCACGAGAAGGAGACTGATCTTAAAGATTAAGGAGATATTTAAAGGGTTGGAATGTCTGTTTAAGAATAGAATATAACCAATGGGAGGTCATGACTCCTGGGACATCGGCCTAAAGGGAGTCCTGAAGAGACACGTGGCTCCAACACAGTGTAACATTGTACCCCAAAAGGACACAGTCACACCTCACGCACCCTACAGTGCACATGTGATTTCCACGACAAGGCAGGCATGTTGGAGCTCCCTCTCTGCTCACAGCATTTGCCTCCACTATCACAGTATCTCTCCTCCCTCCTCCCACCGTTCACTCTTTCATCAATTTTGCAAAATACAATTCCTATGCTTGCATCACAAGAAACCACAGGTTTTGTCTGACACACAAAGGTGAAAGATTTCATCATTTTCACAGATTCTGAAAATCAATCTTGTATTTTCTGATCAGACCAATATTGTTGTTAGCATTCTTTGGAATCATATTTACGGAGCCGAATTGTTGTTTTCAATTTGCAGACAATGGAATTTGTTCTCAAATCAACGTAGGACTCAATTACTCCATGATCAGTCAATTTATATATTCTTGCAGGACAGGAAATTACTTCTCGATATCTTTTGTTTTCACTAGATCGAGACTAAGTTCCTTTTATGAATGATTTGAATGGTATAAATTGTTACATCAACCATATAATTTTTTTTAAAAAAAAGCTCACGTTCCTTCTTATTAAAAAAATGATGATGCTTTAGTTCTAATATTAATATATATGTATAAATTCAATCTAGAACTATTACGTAAATAAATTATTATTAGTTATACCTAATTTGTATAATACTACATTCAACTTAGTAAAAGCTTTATTTAATTTAGCAATAACAATACATTTTCTATTCATTTTTTTAGAAAATTTACATATATATTAGGTTATAACATGCAAAAAAGAAATAATTTCCTAATGACATTCTAAATAAAAGATTTAGATAACTATATGAACTAGTAATTTATTTTATAAGTAATACTAGAGGATAATCTTATAAGTGTAGTTTTCTCCAGCCTAATAAAGTAATGGAAGAAAAATGTAAACGTAAAATAAATAATTATTCTCTTTGCTAACTAAGCCTTTAGATTAAGGTAGAAAATTAATGTTGATACATAGGTTAAATTAAACACACATCTATTATTGAACTTTTCTATTAATTAGAGATTAGAAATTACACATCAAACTTGCAAAGGCATTACTAGATAGACCATTTTTATATTTAGCTGAAACAACATCTTTACTAGTTAGGGTAAGATTGCATACTACTAGATCTCTTTAGATTTTGAGTCTCAACGAGATTGTTACTTATTGTTGTTATAAATTTTCAGCTAGTTGCATAAAATAAATGAAATTGTAGATAGTTTCCCAAAAGTTTGATAATCTTGGTTGATTTTTTTTTCTTTTGCTTTAGAATAGCTAATCACGATTGTGAATTGACATTTCTACACCGACCATGTGTCCAAGTTGTTAATTAACATAATCAAACTGGAATCTTTTTCACGCTTCTGATTAAAAGGTTGAAAGCATCTTATCATAGAAAAAGAAAAAAGAATGTGCATCAGAAGAGACACTTGTGGACAAAGAAGCAAACAATGTTGATCAAGGCCAATACTTAATCATCATCTCCTCTCCATTATCACGTGTTTAGTCAATCAAACCACTGATCTTAATGCGGCGACACGCCCTGTATTTTTTGGTTCACCACTTTTACTTTGGTTTCCTATTCTTTTAGAAGCTTTTGAAATTTGCCAAGTATTATATATGCCAAGGATGAAACAAAATTAATCTTCCTTTTGGATAGAAGCCTTCAACCTTCCGGACTACTACTAAAACCATTACTGATTTTGTGCAAGTTGACAACAAATGCGACATTTGTTATTGTCCAGATGCAAAGAATTTAAGGGAGTTTGACGTTCTTTGGTGCTAAGAGAAGAAATGAACATGGTTTTTGGGGGATTTAATTGAAGTCAAATTCTGTCGGCCAATTCAAATCCTCGTGGTTGCTTGAGTATCCATCAGTAAATAGGGAAACGGAATTTCAGTGTCAGCATCAGGATGTTTCTACTGGATACCATCGTTTGAGATCAAACAGATAATCCTACCGTGTTTAAAGCACAACCGAACAAAAAAACTGAAAAAGGAACGAACACTAACTTTGACATTTAACACTTTAACAGGCGTTGGGGATGTGATGTTTTGTCCTTGTGCGCTTCGAGTTGTTTAGGTTAATACCCTTCTAATCATGATTTAATAAAGTCCAAGACAGAAAAAAGAGTGGTTTCTGTCTCCAATATGATTTGAAGGGATTAATAATTCTGATTAAAAAATTTGACATGACAACTGAGATTGGAGCTGAGTTGGATTATGATTAATAGGTTTGGCAATTCCTGGCGTGATAAGGCACTCTCTTTAACACAAGGGGACAAGGATGAGCCTAAGTAAATGCTATGGCTAATCCTAACGCCCTAAAGCCACAGATTTTGGTCCTAAACAGGATCGAAACAATGTTCTGACAATCATGTCGTTATCAACAAAGCATGCGCAATGTGAAAAAATGACACAAAAGCAGCTCTGAACGCTTCCTTTCAGGAAACTGAAGCAAAAGTGTAAGGCCCTTGTTTCTTATTACGACTTGGATCTTCAATGGCGTGATCACTGTTTTAGAACTGTACATTCTACGTGGTTTCTGCCTTGTCCTCTCGCTAGATTTGAGTAATGGAGCATGTTTTGGGGTTTGATTTCTACAAAGTATCTACCAGTCAAAGTTATTGTCATTAGATTCTACACTTTTAGAAAGCAAAAAATCACAACTCTTACAAATATTTAAGTAAACTAGTACGCTTTAAATATGGTAACCAAAAGCAAGCTTTCACTAAAAGAAAAATGAGGTTTAGCGACGGACATTATCATCGTATAGGTTTTTCGTCGGTAAGCTAAATTAGTAAAGGAATTTACTAATGGAACTAGTCGTCGAAAAGACAATCTTAGGTAATAATTGGTGATGGAGTACATATTTTCTGTTGCTAATTTACCGACATATATTTTATGTTTCGTTGTTATATTTAGCGACGATAATTTTGTGCTGCTGGTAAATTTAGCGATGGAAAGTTTGTTTCGATCGGTAAATTTAGCGACAGACAAGGCTTCTCCATTGGTAAATTTACTGATGGATTTGGCAATTCTGTTGGTAAATTTACCAATAGATTTGACAATTCTATTTATAAATTTACAACTAACTATACGAATGGAACTTAGTTGTCAATCGGTAATTCTGTCGGTAAATTTATCGATGGATTTGGTAATTCTATCGGTAAATTTACGACTAACTATACAAATGGAACTTAGTTATCAATTAGTAAATTCATTACATTTTACCGACAAATTTTGATTTTTTATAAGTAAATTTACTGATACTATTTTTAAAATTTTTCCTACATTTAATTTTATTTGGTAACCTTATGATTGATGTATAATTTATACAGTTATCAATTATCTGTTGATAATATTTTGATTTGTTTATAAATTTAATTTGTTAAAACAGAAAATTGATTGATGATATAAAGTAAGTTATCTTAATTGATAATAAAAAATATTTTGTACAACAATAAGCATTTAATTCATACAAAATGACTACAACTACGCTATTCATTTGGTGAATGCGGATGATTTGAATGTTGCGATGAGGAGTTGCCCTTCCCCTTCAAGTCATCCATCTAATTACAGAGTTGAGCTATGTACTCCATCAACTGTTGTAACTGAGTTGTCAGTGCCTGTACTGTGCTTTGAAGCTCATAGACTTTAAGGGATGCAGATCGCCTATTAGATGCTACCATATTGGATGTGGAGAATTGCGAATAACATGTGTTCACAAATGAACCTAAGCTGAATATCCTTTTACGACGATCCTTACTACCTACTGCATGAAGATAAGTTTGACTCTCATCAACATCTTCAAACACTGAGACTGTCGCTAAATGCTTTCTTATATTTGATCATATCATATGACAATGTTTATTTTAACAAGTGATAACTATTAAGCATTAATACTAATACATAAATTTCACATATATTTAGTTCTCTACATCGGGTATTGATGAAGGTCACACCGTCATGCTTCTTAGTATGAGTGCGCAAAAAGAGTTGACGAGGTATAGGTTTTCAACCCATAGACTTTTCTTGCATCAGAATAAAATGTTATAAGTGAATTACAATTTACAAAAATTTTGACAAAAGTTTCTCTATTTTATAATATTTACCCCCTGTTGAACAAAGAAAGTAAGTCAATAATACAACCATACATGGCACCAGATATTTATAATATTATCATTTTCCATAATACACATATTTTCATTACAAAATTCACGCATCAAATTAAATTGAAAAATATCAAAGCAAAAAATCAGAATATAAGTAAAGTGTAGATACTTACAAATTTTTTTGTATGCTCATGGTAGGTAATAGATCTTCTAATGTGTACGGAAAGACTCTCTCTCTTCGGCCCTCCACATCTGTTGGTAGAATTATACTCTAAAATAGACATTGCCTCAGGTGATGTCTAATATTGCTGCCAATGACTCCATATTTCTTTAGAAATGTAAAGAAGTCATACATTAGTCTTGTGAATCGCACCAACAAAGTCTCTATAATGTGTACGAGCTCGTCTCTCCCATTCTTTATAAATGACTACGTCAAATTCAGAATCTAAAAAAAAATTCTTCTTAAACTAAAAAGGCATAACATACGATAGGTACTTATACCCTACAATATTTATCTAATTGAAAAAAAAACAAAAATGTATTTTTGGTGCCTTAAACTCCTGATAATAAAAATCCTTTGTTTCTTAAGAGATATGCTTCCATATATAACCCTTAAGATTAATCTTTTCTTTGAATTCAGATGTCATGTTTCTTGAGCATGGTCCAGATGGAATCATCCTAATATAAAACAAATTTATATCTTTTTTAAATTTAAATCTATAACTTAATTATAAACATATGTTTTTTTTATGTATTTTCACTTACAGATTGTTGACAATTGTGATGTAAGTTTTTCCATCAACTCTAGGCTGGAGGTCACCTCTTTTATCTGCATTGTTTATCCTTAATATCTTTATGGGTATAGGGGTGGTGGATGGTGTAGCAGTAGATATGAAAGGTGACACCTCATTTGCAAGTGTAGTAGCTAGAGGTATAACATTTGATTCAATTACAGCTGCAGAATGTGATGCTTCAATTAGAAAGTAACTGGTTCCAAATTGTGGATTAAACCTTGGTCACATCATATCATGTTTTCTCTTTGGTGACATAATTTAACATAAAATTCATATTTTATTGAATATTCCAAAAATATAACAATTTCAATTCAATATATAACAATATATTGTTGATTCAATAATTGATTTATTGAATATAAATTCTATTACAAACACAAATTAATCATTATCAGCATTTAATTGTAAATCAAAATCAAAATTATCATCATCATCTTTTTCTGAAGAATTAGAATCAAACTGAGGCTCCTCTTCAGATCTCTCGCCCTCCTCGTCCTCTCCAGATGAAATTTCAACATGTTCATTGTTTGGATCGATTAAAGGTTCATTCTCGTCATACGTGACAGATGCATTTATTTCATAAACATCTTCCTGAAATGCTTCACTTTCAATTCTTTGTTCTCCTTTTCCATATGCTTCAAAAACATTTCTAGGTTTAACTTTACAAGTGGCCAACCAATCTGACTTATCTCGTCATAAGCTAGGAAAATGGACATAATACATCTGGATTGCTTACATTGCTAACACGAAAGGTTCAAATTGTTTAAATTTTCTTCTCTGGTTAATTTCAACTAGATTGTATCTACTATGCACTTTTGTACCAATATTAGAAGTTGGATCAAATCAGTCACACTTAAATATCACACTCCGCTTTATTGGCAATGCAGGGTACTCAATTTCAAGTATCTTAATAATTTTACTATAGTAATCCATCAATTCTCCCTATATGAAAACTCCACTATTTACAATTGTCGTGCTATAATCATGATATTATGTATGATATTTGTATCTATTAACGAAATACACCAGATACAATTTAACAGTTTGCAAAGGTCCTTTCACAAGATTACATATGAACTTGTTCTCTATTGAATTTTCTAAGGCCTACGTAAAACAAATTATCATATTAAAGAGTATAATTTCATTTGAACACTTTAATCCTATAATTCATTCATTTCAATAATTGTAAGTGAAAACTTACATATTTCTCGAACTATCAAGGATAGTGTCTTCCAAATTCTTTATTGATATCATCCTGTATTTTCTCAGGAATTAGCTTGCATAACCATTTCTCGTATAATCTAAAAACATTATTATGTATTTTAGTTGTGAATAACACTAAATTTCAAAACCCAAATAATCAATTTCAACTTACTGCCAAAAGGTTGAACCTCTTGATAGTTCAATAAAATGTAACCACAGGCAGCCTCTATTTCTTCCTATGTTAACATTCTTCTTATTGAATGTCTACATGTTTGTCTAGGATATGTGAAAATGGATAAGTTACCATCAACATCACCCGTTCCTCCCCCTTTGTTATTACGAGAAACTTTTATTTCTCTTGTGTGAACATGTAGCTCAAAATAATGTGAACTAAATGTACTTGGTTCAGCTACTAAATAAGCATTACAAATGGAACCTTCAACTCTAGCCTTGTTTTTGACTTTTTTTTTCAAGTGTTGGAAATACTTACATTAATGAATAGGGTTATTACAATTTTGTTCTTAAAACATGTTATTACTTCAATTTAAATATTTATTATAATTATCTCTCAAATGGATACATATATCGATATTGAACTGGACTAGCAAGTTTAGCCTCATGTGCTAAATGCATAGGTGGATGCTCCATATATTCAAAGAAGCTTGGAGGGAAAATCCCTTCTAATTTGTACAAAATTACTGGAATTTTCCTTTCTAGTTTTCCCATTTCATCCAACTTTATTTCAGATGATGTTAAACTTTTGAAAAACAAACTTAATTCTATTATAACTTCCTAAACCTTATTCGGTAGCTACTCCTGAAATGCAATTGAAATTACCCTTTGCATAAACACATATCAATCATGAATTTTCATCCCAAATAATTTATACTTCCTCATGTCTACACACCTTGCCAAGTTTGAAACATATCTATCAGGAAACTTTAGACTTTTTAACCATTCACACAAATTTTCCTTTTGTTTTTTGTCCAAAGTGTAATATGCTTTCAGATATTTACTGATGCGAAGATCTTTATCTAACACATTCCTTCTACAAAAAAGTTTCAAATTCAACATGTGATTTTGCATTATCCTTTGCCCGCTCTTCAATGTTCATTATGATATTGAACAAATTGTCAAAAATATTTTTTTTAATATGCATCGCATCTAGATTATGGCGTATCAATTAGATTTCCAATAAGGAAAATCCCAAAAGACACTACAACAAAAATATACATTTCGCTTCGTCTTCGTATACGACGTCGTGAAATGTGTGAGGCTTTTACAATGTCTTTTTAGACGTCATGATAGGTGGGAAAATTCGGTGACGTTGAATGCAGACTTCGTTTAATTGCCATGTATTTTGCGTCATTTTAGTAGTAGGACGTGGGAAAGTACTATTCACGACGTGTTGGAGAGTTAAACGTCGGGAAAGGCCATCTAAATATCGTTCTCCCGCTGGCCCACCAATATTTTCAACTCCTGTTGTCTCTCCTGCTTTTAGCTCTCTCCCACGTTTAGCTCTCCGTCTCTTATCTTCCACCGTTAATTAGCTCTCCGTCGTACCACCTGCCCTCTCCCTCGAGCCACCTTCCCTCTCCGTTGAGCCACCATCCGTCTCTTATCTTTCGTCTAGCCACCGCCCTTGGAAGCGTTGTGTTGCTTCACGATTTGGCATGCTGTCGTCTACTGTAGATCGGAGTGTTGGTTGAGGTAAGTGGGTCAACGAATTGGGATGTGATAAATTTAGGGTACATTGTTATGTATTGAGTCGATTGAAGATACTAGGGTTTATTGTGGGTTTATTGTGGGTTTATCTGTTTAACTGATTATCTATAATCTGCTTTCTTATCTGTTTAACGCATTTCAGAAGTTATGAATTGTTTGGTATTTAACATGGCAATTTCATTATTTTAGGTCGTGATTGTCTGAAAAGTTTTCAACTTCATGGTCCTTTTGTTTTCATTTTCTTCTTTTTCCTAACCAGTCTATACCGACCTCCTTGCTGTTTCATGGTCCTGTTGTGTATTGCTTCCTTGCTGTTTTATTAATTGATGAAAGGCTTGTTGTTTATGGAAGCAGAGTAGTTATTAACAATCAAGCATTTGAAGATGCCACAGTTATCCAGGTAATGCACCACTTATATCAGTTATATATGCAGATCTGTTCAAGAAAAAAAAAACCTTCCCTTCTTATTTATCAATGTTTCCTCTCTTCTTTTTTTTGTGCCTTGATGCCTTTTATTCGCCTTATGCTCTTATTAATGTGCAATTTGTTGAATTGGATTGCAGTTATTAGGTTTGTTAAAATGTTGAAAGGTTTCTAATATATACACATGTATACTTTCATTGAAAAATCCGACAGTTTCATTGTGCCAAGGGAAAGATACTTTACAACTTCAGTGATTATATCTAGGTTTACAGAAACTTGTCGCACATTTCAAAACAATTAAGACCTTCTAACTTGATAACAATAAGAGCAGTTCTAACTATGCCTAGGATGTAGGACAATAGAAGAATACATGTAAATCACAAGCAAGCAATATCAGAAATGAACCAAATCAGATAAGGCTTTACACATCCTAAAAATGAACCAAATCAGATGCATATCTTACTCAATCATTGTATGTTTAAGCATTGATTACAATTTCACCTTTCAATTAGATTCTACAATGATTAAGCATTGATTAGGTAAGTGGTTACTGAAATTTACAATGATTGAGCTTGATATTTACAATATGATTAGGTAAGTGGTTACTGAAATGATACAGAATATGATTAGGTCAGTGATATTTAGAATATGATTAGGTAAGTGATACAAGTTAGGTATGACTAAACATCAATAGCATCAACCATGTAGAGGACTTCATAACCCTAAGGGGAAGGTTAAGCCCAAATAGCTTAAGGGTAAGGGTAAGAAACCCAAACCCTCTCCACATATTCAGACTAGACAATTCAGCATTGTTAAGAGCCCATATGACATAAAGAGGATGAGGTGTTTCTTCTATAAGAAGAAGGGGCATAGGAAGGCCGATTGTTTCATATCCGCCCCTTATACAATCAGGTCAGGTGAATGATAGTCCAAGTACCATACCTACACAGGCACAGGAACTTATAACTGTTTAAGAAGAGTTTTTAAGGTACAAGAACCTATGCAGTTATGAAGATTTACCAAAGAGGCGACCTACTATCTCGTCAGATTACATAGTCTATTTGGGTAAGCAAGACTATGACATAGGACTTGTTGTGGATCCATTTACTTTTACAGAAGCCATTTTTGGACCCTATACAAACTTGTGGTAGGAAGCGATGAAGGATGAGATGCAATCTATAAGGTATGGGAGCTTGTTGATTTAGCTCGACATTGCAGGCCTATCAGTTGCAAATGGTTATTTAAGACCAAAAAGGACACACAGGGTCAAGTTAAGTTATTTAAAACAAGTTTGGTTACTAGTGGATTCACATTGAGAGAAGGAGTTAACTTCAATGTTACCTTATCTCCTGTAACCTCGAGGGATGCATTTAGAGTGATTATGGTAATAGTAGCTCATTATGACATGGATCTATAGCAGATGAACGTTAAAACCACTTTCCTAAATGGTGACCTTTATGAGGAGGTCTATATGGAGCAACCTGAAGGATTTCAGGATCAAGATGCAATTGAAAAAGTTTGTAAGTTGATTAAATCAATATACGGTCTGAAACAAGCTTCCATGCAATAATACCTAAAGTTTGATGAGGTTTTGACTTCATTCGGCTTTGTGGAAAACAAAGTTAACATATACTTGTACTATAAGGTCAGGGGGAGCAAAGTTTTTCCTATTACTGTACATGGATGATATCTTACATCAAATGATTTGACCATGTTGCATGAGGTAAAGCTATTTTTGGCCAAATACTTTGACATAAAGGATTTAGATGAAGCTTCTTTTATCCTTGGTATACAGATTCACTGGGACAGATCTCAACACTCTTTGAGCCTCTCACAAAGAGCATACATTGAGCAAGTGCTATAAAGGTTTAATATGACTAACTATAAACATGTTGTAGCACCTATCTCTTATAAAGAAGATTATCTTTGTCGCAGCGTCCAAAAAATGAAGTTGAGAGAGAGGTTATGAGGAATGTCCCATACTCTAATGTAGTTGGTAGCCTGATGTATCCCTAAGTGTGCACTAGACTGGACATTGCATTTGTTGTTGGACTATTGGGTCGATATTTGACTAACCCAGGTAGAGATCATTGGAATGCAGTTAAACAAGTGTTGAGATACCCAAAGGGTACCAAGGATTATACGTTGACATATAAAAAGTCAACGATTTAAACTTCACAAGGTATCCAGATTTCGATTTTTCTATGTGTTCTCATAAATCCACTTCAGGGTACATTTTTATGTTGGCATATCGTGCAGTATCGTGGAAGAGTGTCAAACAAACACTGATAACTTCTTTGATCATGCATGTAGATTTGTTGCATGCTATGGAGTTGCTACACAGGCGGTTTGGCTCAGAAACTTGATTTTTGAGTTGCCTGTGGTAAATTCAATAGCTAGACTCATTCGATTATATTATGATTGTAGCGCCCCCTTACTATAGAGTATACACCGGGACGTCCGTAGGTCGTACCGATGCATATCCTACGATGAGGGTGCACTACGATTCGATCATTCTATAAACCTCATGGCATCAATATAATAAAACAGTAATGTTGAATTCACTAAATTTTAAAATCCAAAGAGTACTTCTCTTTTCATTTTATAAAACCATAAATTCACACTTCTATCCGATTACAACTGTACAGAACCCAAAATCAACAGTAACTACTCCTAACTAGATCATCCACAAAATATCCCAAAAGGTCCCCAGCTGACCGACCTATGGGCCATGCTCCTCTCACCGGCACACACACAGCAGGAAAAGTCTCACCAACGGAGCTAGGAGTCGAACTATTGCTGTCCTAAAAAATAAATGCAATGTTGGGTGAGTTTGCGAACTCAGTAAGAAACCATCATCGATGGTTCACCCAACTCATGCATATCCAAACAATCACACAATAGCGTATACTGATACAACTAAA
>JANIHY010000003.1:26330407-26345127 GCA_027479065.1 Erythroxylum brevipes
TCTTCACAATTTCAAACCTCAAAATTTCATTCCTCGAAATTCCAAAGCTTTTCAAAATTCATAAATATAATCGAAAATATGAATGCAAGCACATATAAATGCATCATATTATAAATAAATCAAAAAGCACAAAACATTTCAGAATGGTTTGGTTTCGGTCCAAACGGAACGTACTGCACAGTCCCGCATAGTGGTCCAGTGCAGTCGTGAACAGAACTTACTACACTTTCCCGCATAGCGGTCCGGTGTAGACGTGAACTTATGGGAGTCCTTACGGAGCTCCAATGCCACTAACGGGTAGGCGGGAGAAGCCTTTTAAAAATGAGACCAGTGCACTGACTTATACTTAAGGGACCTAACCAAACCCACAACACATAATTCATGCTTGAAAATCGAAACGCCCGAAGGCGTATTTCAAAACTTAAAATTTTCACATCGTGTCATACTAGACACATTAACATTCACAATGCACATACATGCATATAACAATTCTCCATACATATGTCATATAGCAAATCAAAATACAATCACAATTCATCAAACCAGCTCACAACAATCAAAATCACAATCGATTCACAACAATTCATAAACAAAGTATGCTACACCTTTGATAATTTATCAAATCATCAAAACACATTTAATTCAAAAATCGTATCAATTTTCATCAAATCATTCAAAACATTGAATTCACTCATTGTAGCCATTCCTTGTAAAGTTCAAAACATGGTGAATAATAATTTCTTAAAATCATTGTTCATTCGGAAATCAAAATTTTCAAATATTAACATAGACAAGAATTTATAAACAATTTGCTTCTTGATTTTTTTCGAAATCATTTAATTAGCTTATAATTCAAAGCATAAACATATTTAATCATTCGAAAATAATTCTCGAAATCATAGACAATAAAATTCATAATTCCTTTCTTTCTTGATTTTTCAAAAACCTTGAATTTAAACAATTTTAGCACTTTTTTAAATCATTCCAAAACAATAAATTTAGTCATTCGGAATTAAAAAGAATTTCAATTTCTTAAATCATTGGACATATAACGAATTTCTAAAGTTACTCCAAAAGCAAGGACTTAATCATATAAAAATCAAAATTTCACAAACATTTTCATAACCGGCATTTTATAACTAATTCCGAAAGTATTCAGAAATCATAAATTTTTCAAACATTTTCATAATCAATAATTTATAACTAATTTCGAAAGTATTTGGAAATCATAAATTTTCAAACATTTTCATGAACAATATGTTATAAACACTTCCAAAAATATTCGGAAATCATTATTTTTCAAACCTTTACATAAACTATATTTTATGAACACTTTCAACCACAATAAAATTAACAATTATTTCAATTTTATCAAATCATTCAAAATCAAAGAAAGAACAATTTTCATAATTTATCAAATTATTCATAAATAATAAAATTTGGAAATTTTATCAATTTATCAAAATTCATATCAAAACAATGAATTTAACCTTGTAATAATTTTTCAAATCACTCGAAATCAATAAATCTAACCTTTATAAAATTTTCAAAATTTCAGAAATTTTCTTCACTTATCGAACATTCAAACTTGTAACAAATTTTCAAAAGCGCCAATCAGTCGAAAACAAAGAATTTAACCATTTGTAAATCATTCCGAAATCAATTTATTTAAAATCATTCGAAAATTCCTTTCTTAAATTTTAGAAATCACACAATTGACTTATAATTCAATAAATAAATATATTACCCACCTCAAAATGATGCTAAAAGCTTGCCCAATGCTTCAATTTCTCCAATCCTCGCTTAAATCGAAAAACCCTAATTCAAGACATAAAAATCCCTAATTTAGGAACATCAAAAATTGAACATCATCATAGCATAATCACTTCAATTAACCTTAGAAAATCCAAATCCATATCAATATCAAACTATCTAAACCAAGACTTCATCAAAATATCAAAGATACAAATCCTCTCTTACCTTCTCTCTCTTCATTTTCGGCATTCATCAAGCTCCAAAGGAGGCTTTCCTCTTCTTCCTCCTCTTTCCTCTTGAAAAGCATCGAAAACCCTCTAAGAAACCCATAAAAACCGAACATCTAGCTGACGTTTTCTTCTTCTTCTTTCTTCCTCTCACCGTCGGCTTCTCCCTCTTCTTCTCCTTTCTTTCTTATTTTCGTTTCTTTCTTCTCAAATTTTTGTATTTTGCTTCTCTCATACGACAACCACCTCATCTTCTTTCATTTAATGAGCAAAATGACCAACAAGCCCTTGCCTATAAGCCTTCTAACAGTATAACTTAAGTGAACTTCCTAATTTGCCTTTCATTTAGCCTTTAAAAACTGACATCTTGCCTCCTGATTTTGAGCAGGTAAACGAAATAATTTGGTAACACTTCCTTCTAGAGAAATATTTCTCTATGTCTTACGTTTGCAACGACACCAAAAACGCTCAAATCGGTTTAGAAACAAAGAAATTATGACTAAAACACTTTCAAACCTGCACTTAATCACTTATACCATACTTCCATCGCGTTACTCCGATTCATCTCAAAATTTTTAAATATAGGGATCATAGATTATCTCTTGTACCATATTCAAATATAGATCTTGTATGTACTTAATCACATTATTCACCAATGTAACCACATTATTGGATATGTACTCATAATAACTGATCGACATAATCCTTGAGAAACTCTACATATATCACTATCATTTGTTTCATTTTCCATACATACATTCTTAATCAATTTAGAATTATAGACTTATAGCCGTCCTGAAATTTTGATCTCAAGCTGACTAACACAATCTTATATCAAATCATAAATTCCAAGTTCAACTTTTTGATTCCGCTTTGCTTGTACATCTTATATCTTGTGATTTCCACCCCTATCTCTACTTCTTTATCGATAAATTCATGAAAATACTTCCACATCCATAAAAATTCAAGTGTATATATCCTCAACAAAATACTGTTACTATATTCGCTGACATCACCATAAATACTGAATCTACATCTAACATATCGGACTACGTAATTTTTTTTATTTCTAAATATCCACACTTTCCTTATCTTACACTATGAAAAAACACAATTCTTCTCATTATTTCTAATAGCCCAAACTCTTAACAAAAGTTCGTACATGTGACACATGCGGTTGCCATTAATGGGATTCTATACTTAATGGTACCCTTCTCTAATGGTGAGGAATCAGGTGTAACAGATCCTTGCAAAACTCCTCATGTTCCTTTACGAGGTGGCATTTTACTCCTTTAATAAAACATTATCTTTTAGCTTACCTTTTCTTTTAATCTTAATTCCTACATGTATGCATGATGTGTATGTAACTTAATGCAATCAATCAATTCACAGTACAATAATTAATCACATGGCATAACAATTTATCCTACTATGCATTCTAATCCTAGGAAAAGTCTAAGCTTTGTTACCATAAGATATTGGACCGCATTTCCAGAGTTCAACTATCATTTCGATACCAAACAAAGCTAGCGTCTGGGTCACGGTACCTATAAGAGGCTCTGATTTCCCAAACATTTCAAACTTCAGAAAAATTTAGCTTTAGTAGTGGCGGGTTCGCCGCGACGAAAGTTTGGCTTCACCGCGATGAAGTCTCCTCTCAAATAGTTCACCGTGGTGAAAGTCTTTGCGGCGAAGTTACCAAATTTAGCACAGAAACCCTTCGAGAAAGGTTCGTCGTACCGTACTATAGGCCTCGCCACGACGAAACTTTCGAACAAAACCCAGATCACCAACATTTAATACAAACTTACGTACATTCATATAATTCTTTCATCACAACCATTTTAACAAAGAAATTAACTATGAACATATACAAACGAAACTTCTTCAATTCATCATTTCATTACTAAAGAAAAGGAGTTTGAAAACTTTATTTACGTATCAAAAGCCACACTATTGGCTTATTATAGAATACAAAATGCACACGATACAGTTGGATGCTTATGCTTAATATGATTTTAAATACCAAAAGGTTAAGAAATATCTTAACTACTAAATGTAGCTATCTTGGAGTTGCCAAATGCTTTGCAAGGTTCACAATTCTCTTGTTCTACTTTTTCTTCACCTGTAGAGTGGAAGGTAATGAGGTGAGCTGCGAAGCTCAGTAGCTTATACATTTATAGCCATTAGCAATGAGCCATACAATTCAAGCATATATATATACATTCATTCATATACATCTATAACTTATTTTATCTAGCAAGTCAATCATCTACAAATTCTAACTCAAATATTCATAATTAACAAAAAGTCATCATATAGAACACATTATGTGAGTTATCCTTCAAAGCATAACACTCAATTATACTTTATACATAACAAATCGAATATGCTATGCATAAAAAAATGGCTCTAGGGTTCTATAGAAACAAAATGGAGAAACTGAAGTTTACACCATGAACAGAATGATTCCATTTTTCAAAGCTCGTATGCCATAAACGGGAAGCCGAGAGAAGGCTCTTGTAAACGTGCACGTGACAAACAGAATGGTTCCACTTTACTGAAATAGAAGCACATAATTGTTTTATAATATGCTCATACTTTCATGCTTTTCTATCTTTTCATTCACACAAAATGCCATGAGATGTTTCATTAGCATAACTTAATCATAATTCATAAATCACAATGCATTTTCAACAATCACAATAATTCACTATCAAGCAAGTTAACATACAATACACATGCATTCAATTGAAGCCATTTAGCATATATTCACCAATAAGACAAACTTGTTCATATTACACAATAACCATAAATATATTACCCACATTGAATTCCTTGCTTATATACTTGCTCCAACGTGCCTCTCCTCTTGACCCTTTTGCCTTCCTTAATTCCCTTTATCAATGACAAAAATTCTCATTCAATAGGAATACAATTTAGAACCCAAAGAAACATATTCACTAAAACACATGCATTTCCTAAGCTTTTTAAACCTAAAACCCTTTCAAAAATTCAAACTTTCGAGTCAAATTTCCACTATCATTCTGATTAGGTAAATGAAGAAATTTTGTAACACTTCCTTCTATAAAAATGTTCCTCATTGTCTTAAGTTTATAATGATACCAAAATCATTCAATTTGGTTCAATAATCTGAAAGTTATACCCCAAACATTTTTGGACTATTCTTATGCGAAAACAATATTTTATTCTCAAATTCCATCCAAAACTTGAAATTCTTAAATACTGAATTAGAACTCGATTTCTTCATAAACATTGTATCCCTATGTCTCTAGTTTACTCCAAATTAAAAATCACTCTATTTGGACAACTACAGAAAATTTATGCCTAAAATACCAAAATATGTTCAAGCTATTTTTGGACAAACTTTGCCTCAACAAGCCAAAAAGTTAACCGCAGTGAACTTTGATTTTTTTTCAATGTTGTCCACGGCGAACTACAGAGTTGACCACGACAAACCAAAGAGTTGGCCATGGTGAATTTTCACAAAAACACAACTCTTCTCCCAATTTTTTCCAGATTTTCCACATCCAACATCTACATCTAACACATCTTATACAAAAATCATCCTTTTAACTTCATTTCAACTCAAAATCATCCACAAATACATCTGATCTATCTTTGATCATTAACCCTAAAAGATTAAAACATTTTCACATACCATTCATCAACAACTTCCTATGCATATCCCACGTCATTTGAGTTTCATTTAACCATTCCCAATGTTTGCCTAGATTAGAAAACTCAACTTAGTTTAGAAATCCATAAATATCCATCTAGGGTTTCTCTTCTTTTTTCCTACACAAACTCATTCTCTTCGTATTTCTTTGTTTTCTACCCAAGTGAGAAGAAAAGATGGTAGAACTTACCTATAACAAGTTGATTTTCTCTTCTTCTTCTTCTTTCTTTCTTCTCCCATGATCTTCTTTTCTTCTTTCTTCTCCCACGTTTTTCTCTCTTTTTTCCTTTTCTCTCCCATGATTTCCTCCTCTTCTTCTTATTTAAGACAACAATTTTCTTGTCCTTCCAAATATACCCCTCATTAGTTTAACTCTTCCAAATTTTTAACTCTTCCAAATTTGCCCTTCACTTGATGCACTCTTACTAATTTAATTCCACTAAACCATATAATAAAATCCTACTAATATTGACATAACAATTAACTCCAAAAATTAACCCATCAAAGCCTCATAATTCATGTAAATCATGCTTATTCATCAAGAAAAACAAATTCGAGGGCCAACACAAATTCTCGTGTTTATATTCTTGTTTCATTTTTAAATTAATTTTTAGTAATTTCTGAGCCTTAGATAACCTAGGATTAGATTAGTTTACCTTCCTCATGGGATCGACCCTTCAAATACTACAACTCATGACTTGTGTATTTGCGATAATTAAGGGATATTAATTGTAAGACTCGAGCTATCGTCTTTTTCACTCTATAATGTCTTACATAAGTAGAATTATGACAATGTATTAATATGTTTAACATCTCCTTCTTTGGAACACATGTTTTGGTCAAACAATTATGAAAGTTTTATAAAAATTTGGAACCCACAAATAGTGAGTGAACTCATACAAGAACCTTTTTCTTTATTGATAAGATAAATTGGGGGAAGGATACCACCTACAATATAATTTGCTATGTCAATATACTATGGAACCAATAGGTTGTTTATCATTATTAAGGATTCATCAAGGAATCACTCATTTGATATCTTCACTTTATTGTAACTCCCCTCATTCATGACATGATAGGTGATTAGCCAACATGTTTTTTTGCTCCCTTCTTGTCTCTAATCTCTAAGTCAAATTCTTAAAGAAGCAATATTGATTAGATAAGTCTTGGTTTTGTATCTCTCTTGGTAAAGAGATACCTCAACATTGTATGATCAGTATGCATGATCACTTTAGATCCTAAAAGATAGGACTTCATGCAAATACAACTACTAGCAACTCCTTCCCAATATTGGTGCAACTACTAGCATTGCACATAATCTCAAATGGCAATGATCAAACAATGCCAGTATAGATGCTGAAATGAGTACCTCCTTTAATATGTTAAAAGCAACTAAACAACTGTCATTAAAATTAAATGCCACATCATTAACTAATAGATTAGTTAGAGGTCTAGCAATGAGAGAGAAATACTTGATAAATCGGTAACAAAATCTAAATGTCCCAGAAATTCATGAATTCCTTTGACATTGTTCGATGGTGGAATCTTCTTAATAACCTCCATTTTGGCTCTATCCATTTCTATACCTTGACATGATATCTTATGACCCAAAACAACACCCTCTTACACTATTAAGTGGCATTTCTCTTATTTTAGAACGCAATGTGATTATTATCTTTGAAGTACTCCATCCAAAATTTTCAACAAGTGATCAAAAGAGTCTTTAAAGATTGAAAAATTATCTACAAAAATTTCTACAATGTCATCAATCATATATGCAAAAATAGACATCATATACCTTTAAAAACTTATTGGTGCATTGCATAACCCAAAAAATCTATAAGGAAATATGAAAATGGTTCTCCTAGTCTTCCTGATAGATGAAAATCTTATTATATTTGAGTATCAATTAAAAAAAATAGAATGTGTGGCCAACCACACTTTCAATCATTTGATCCATGAATGGCTTTATATTCACCGTGTTGAGCTTATGCTAATCAATGCAAATTATCTAGAATTTAATTATACAAGTAATGATCATCTCTTTTTTTTCATTCTCCATCACTGTTATGCCTCCTTTCTAAGGTGCACATCGTTTTGGACTAATCAAATCACTATCCAAAATAAGGTAAATAATAATCGTATCCAAAATCTTCATTACTTCCTTCTTGACCACTTCTTTTGTGTGAGGTTTATCCTTCTTTTTCTTTCCCTCACTGCGCTACTTCTTTTTTCAAGGCTAATCCTATGCATCACCAAATTAGGACTTATACCTTTTATGTCAGAAATTTTCCATCCCATGGCTCTCATCCTTATCCTAATGGTCTATGCCATTTTATTTTCTTATCCCCCATCCATCTAATTTAAAATTATGATAGATAAAGTATGGCCCTCTTTTAGAAAGGTATACTTAAGCTGTGTAGGTAAAGGCTTCAACTCGAGAGTGGGTGGTTTTGTAATTGACAGTAGTGGCATGAGTGCTTCTGATCTCACTAAGGTCTCTTGCTTCAATTTATCACCACACTCCTTTGCTAGTTCTCCTTCATTTTTTACTTCCCTAAAACTCACTTCTTTTGTATTACACTCATCTTGCTCTTTTATGCATTCATCCACTATATTAATCTTTATGTTAGAGCTGCTTTCTTTTGGATTCTTCAATTCTTTATTCATGTTAAATTCAACTTGCTCACCACCAATTTGAAGAATAAGTTTTCCTTGGTGGACATTTACCAATGCTTTTCCAGTGTTCATAAATGATATGTCAAGAATTAGTATGTAATTCCTATCCTCTTCAAAGTTTAACACTACAAAGTCCACTAGAATAATGAATTTGTCCACCTTGATTATCATGTCCTCCACCATACCAAATGGTTTGTTTATGGATTGATTTGCCAACTAGATAGGCAAGGAACTCAACTTTACATCTCTTAGCCCTAATTTCCTAAAAATTGACAAATGCATAAGATTAATACTTACATCACATAAACAATTAGCAAGTTCTAAATTACCAACAAAACAAGGTATAGTAAAACTCCCTGGGTCCTTCAGTTTTAAAGGCATATGGCTAGTAATTATGGAGATGTATCTTTTAGTTAAGGAGACTGTTTGATTGTCCTTTTAAGTTCACTAGTTTGATAGTATATCCTTGAGGAAATTCGTGTACTTAGGCATGTTTTCCAAAACTTCCTTGGAAGACAAATTGATTTGCAATTTTTTTAACTTCTCCATGAACTTTACAAATTATATATCCATTTAATTCTTCTAAGTCTTTGTGAAAATGGAATCTTTGGTTCATATAAAAGGGGAGGCATATATGAGTTTTCTCTTTGTTCTCTTCTTTCTTTTCCTTTTTCTCTTAGTCTTTCCTTAGTGGGACTTAGCTTTCTTCTTAGTTAGTTCTTCAAACTCTTTCTCACTCCTAAGAATAATAGCTTTTAGTTGCTTCTTTGGATTAGACTTCGTGTTATTTGGAAGAATTCCCGCAATTTGTGTAGACAATTCCTTGGCTAATTGGCCTACTTGAACCTCTAAACTGTGAATAGAAGATGTATGATTCTTTGTAACTTAATTGAACTTGGTTTCATCCTCTTTTGGATCTCATCTTGGCTTGTAAATTTGTAATTCGATATATCCATCAACTTTTCCATCTTTGATTATAATGAATTGAGCCTATCTTGCTGAAATCTTAATGAGCCTTAAGCACTTATTAGATTCCTTGCAACATTATTAGATTAAGAAAATTTTGGATGCTTCTTCCACCTAAGATTTTAAGTATTAGAATAGGGGTTATTTGTGCTCCCATGTAGTTGAGCTGCCGCATGTTATTGTTTCCCATTAGGAAGCAATGAGTTGATACATAAATTTCTTGAATATATAATTCATATCTATGCCGAATAGCCTTAAGTGGGTTAGAAGAAGTGGCTTTTAATTTGTTCAATTGTTTGGCTAAATTTGATGCTTCTGCCTATAACATTGTCACTAAATCTATAACAAGCCCTCTTTTCTGATCTCTAAAGTTTGGTCACAATTTACTCTTCTTTGACATTGATAGACAATTATTGTTTGCCATCTTTTCTAACAAATTATGTCGGCATCAATTGTTTTCCTTATTAACAAACTACTAGTTGCTGCATTTATGGTGCCTTATGTGGGTGGATTCACACCATTACAGATCATTGTAGAAGGAACTCTTTGGGCAAGTTATGAAATGGAATATTGAGCAAGTTTTATCTCTAATAAAACCTTTAATATCTGCAAGTATATGAATCGTAACTTTTATTATCAAAGGTGTCAATCCTATAAGGAAATAGTTAAAACTAAAAGAGCCTAACTTTATCTAAGGAGATAAAAGATGATTCTAATAAAATAATAACAAAAAAATTAATTAATTAAATTAATCAAATAACAAATGAGGTACCGTAAGTGTGTAAGGAAAATCAAGGAGGAAGCTTAGGATTTATTCTATCGTTATTATGTTCTTTAACCCCTATTGATTTAATTATATGTTGATTCTAGATCTTCTAAAGGACTAACTACTATTTCTCAAGGCCTAATCAAATAACCCTAATTGATTAACCCTAATTAAATATGAAATTTCCATAATTGCAATCTCTTAATTCACAACTCTTTCCTTAACAATTTCAATTAGTTCAGAAGTTATCAATCAAATAATCAAGTTATCACATAAGATCTCTCTCTTTAAATGATATATAATTTGTTAATTTTATGACATATTAATATACCAACTCTCTTTGGGCAAATTAATCGGATTACTTTTAATTCACTCTTTCGATTTATTTCCAAAGTACATGCATATACCATTAACACAACATAAAAATTGTATTGAATCAATTGAAATCAAAGTCACAAAATAATTCAAGAACAAACCCTAATCTATAAATTTAGAAAATAATAAACATGAAGAACATCATCAAATTCATTTCATACATCAAGTTTAATGAAAATGACAAGAAGAGATAAAGTAGAACTTGATTTGGAACTTGAAATTAAAATATGGAAATCTCAAATGCCGTCCTTGATGCTCCTTCTTTGATCCAAGAATGCAAGATGGTGAATGCTCTTTTTTTGCGTGTTTTATGTTCTTAAATAGTTCTTGAGGCTTCTAGGGTTCTTTCTAGGATTTACCCACTTAATTTGGTTCTAAAAATAGCCCTAAAACATTAAAATTACAAAAAGAGCCATGTGTTGCAAAAGCTAAATTTTGTTGGAATTATTGTCTGCACTTTCTATCACAATCATGACAAGACAAGTCATAATCATGATCTATTTCTATACTTCCAATTCTTATCTTTTCTTCAATTTCCTATTTTTATAGACTTAAAAAATACATCACACTACCCTTGAAATATAAATTTAAGATCCAAATCATGCTCAAAACCACACAAGCACGTAGAATATAAACAAACACTAATAATATAATTCTAAGCCTATATAAATGATAATCTTCTAAGAAATACTCAAAAGCATACTTAAACATCTATCAAAATATAGTATAATTTACACCTATCATGGACAACTCCTATAGTATAATTTACACCTATCATGGACAACTCCTTTGCAACTCTTTGAATCTCTTTCATGCTTTATACAAGATTCCCCTTTGCTTTGCAGGAAATTAGTTATCTTTTTATGAATCTAGTGGCTTTGATTAAAGGGGAACTATTTATCTAAAAATGCCCACACTAAGTGCTCCTATAATGTGGCATTCTCTGAGTTGAGAGAATTCAACCATGTTTTAATTCAATCTTTAAGTATAAACAGAAAGAGCCTCATCTTGGTTGCATCTTCTGATAACCCATTATATCAAAATGTGTCACAAATCTCCAAAAAGTAGGCAAAATAAGCATTAGGATCCTTATTATCCAGCCCATAAAATAGGACACAGGTTTGCAAAATATTCAGCAATGTCGATTTAATTTCAAAAGTGTTAGTATGCACTAGTGATCTCATTATTCGTTGTTGGTTAGCATTGAACCTTGGCCTTAAGAAATCCATAAGGTGATACGACAACAACCTAAAGTCAATGTCTAGATCACCTCCATTTCAATGATTGTTCCCAGACCTAAATTCAATCAATCTAACAAGACTCTGCATCCCCAAAACAACAATGAATTAGTAACAAAGAGTATAAAGATTGCAAGAATTGAATTAATTCCACAAGTTAGAACTTACTTGATAAATTGAATCAATCCTCAAGGTAAAACAAATAAGAATTTGAATTCTCTCTTGAAGAATGCTTTCCAATTTTTGTTAACCTCTAATCTAAAGTTCACACATAAAGCAAGCATTTAAATACCTTTATGCAATACAAACCCTCATGATGGTAACCTAAAAGCCCTAAAGAAAGCTCAAAACATCAAGAAGGCTTTCTTGAAACAAATCTACCTAAGAACAATCCCACACAATTTCGGGCTTCAAAACTAATTAAAGTTGACTAATCTTAGATCAAATAGGATAAGGAAACAAAAAAATAGAAGGATAACTTAAGAGGGGCGGATTGGGTTTTTTAACTAGGTCCACAAGCTTGGTTTCTTAAAATAAAACATGGACATGACTTTTTTAATGAAGCACATGCATGCTTAACACAAATCAACCCATAAAAAAGCCCAAAAGAAGTCCACACGCCCTTTAAAAGATAAAATAAGCCCAAATCCATTAATTAGACTTGTGTTTGTGAAAATTACCAGTGTTAGCCCTCTTGGTTTAATGCCTCTAATGTCCACAAACACTTAGGCATCTCCCTAAGCTCTTCCCCAAGCTTGATCAACAAAACTTGAAGTTCTTGTGAAACAAAAGCTTATACATAAATCTAAAATTGTGTCTTCAGCTTGTTGGAGCGTGACCTTGTAATTAGATCCATTGGTATCCTCAAGTCTCCATTGCCTTGGTGAGTTGCATCATTCCCTCCCTCCTCAAAAGAATTTTTCCTCGAATCAAGACCTACATTATCAAAGGGAGATATATCAGAAACGTTAAAAGTAGCATAAACACTATACTCACCTGGCAAATCCACCTTATAAGCGTTGTCATTGATGCATTCAAGAACTTGAAAAGGACCATCGCCTCTAGGATCGAGCTTAGACTTCCTTTTCTAAGGAAATCTCTCCTTTCTGAAGTGCACCGAAACCTAATCTCTAGGCTCAAACTTCACCACCCTGCACCCTTGATTGGCTCTTTGAGCATACTTCTTGTTCTTTTCCTCAATGTGTTACCTAGCTTTCTCATATATTGTCTTAACCAATTTGGCCCTTTGCTACCCATCTACATTAACAATCTCATTCAAGGGTTAAGGCAACAAATCCAATGGAGTTAATAGGTTAAAACCATACACAATCTCAAATGGAGAATAACCTGTAGAAGAATGAATGCTTCTGTTATATGCAAACTTAATCAAAGTCAAACAAATTTCCTAAGCTTCCAAATTTTTACCCACAATAGCACGTAATAAAGATCCTAAGATTCTATTAAGCACTTCTGTTTGGCCATCTGTTTGGGGACGACAAGCTGTAGAAAACAAAAGTTTAGTTCTTAATTTATTTAATAGAATACGGCAAAAGTGACTTAAAAACTTAGAATCCCTATCTGAAACAATGGTTCTAGGAATGCTATGTAACCTAATAACATCCCTAAAAAACACATCAGCAACATGTGTAGCGTCATCAGATTTATGACATGCAATAAAATGAGTCATTTTACTGAATCTATCAACTACAACAAAGATGTTATCACGTCTTTTCCTAGTCCTAGGCAATCCTAACACAAAATCCATAGATACATCAACCTAAGGACTATTAGGGACAGGTAGAGGCGTGTACATCCCATGTGGTTGCACCTTGGACTTGGCTTGCTTATATGCTACACAACTAAAACAAACTCTTTCAAAATCCTTTTTTATGTTAGGCCAATAAAAATGCTCCTGTAATATGTCAAGTGTTTTAGCAATACCAAAAAGTCCCATTAAACCTCCATTATGAGACTCCCTAATAAACATTTCATGCATAGAACAAGTACGAATACATAGTTTATTATCTCTACACAAATATCCATCATTCCTATAAAATTTTTGAAAAACAACTTGTTCACATGCAATTTAGACGTTAGCAAAGTCAAAAACTAATTTGTACAAATCTTTTATATACTCAAACCCAATCAACTTAGAACTAAGAGAAGAGATTAGAGAATAACTCCTAAATAATGCATCAATAATCACATTTTCTTTACCTTGCTTGTATTTCACAACGTATGGGAATGTTTCTATAAACTCCATCCACTTAGCATTTCTTTTATTGAACTTACCTTGGCCCTTGAGATGCTTCAAACTCTCATGATCAGTCTGAATCACAAATTCCTTTGGTCATAGATAATGCTGCCAAGTTTGTAAAGCTCTTACCAATGCATACAAATCCTTGTCATAAATTGAATACTTCAATTTAGCACCATTTAACTTCTTACTAAATTAGGCAATGGAATGCCTTCCTTGTAACAAAAAAACACCAATACCTATCCCAGAGGCATCACATTCAATCTCAAAAGTAGAAGTAAGGTCAGGTAAACTCAAACTAGGTGTAGAACAAAGTTTTTCTTTCCTAGTGTTAAAAGCAATTTCTTGTGCCTCTCCCCACTTAATTCTTACCTCCTTTTTAACAATCTCAGTCAATGGAGTTGTAATAGAACTAAAATTTTTCACAAACCTCCTATAAAAACTAGCAAATCCATGAAAAGATATTACTTGAGTAACACTTGTAGGTCTCAGTCACTCCTTAATTGCCTTGATCTTTTCTTAGTCCACCTCAATTCCATTAGAAGAAACAACATAACTAAGAAATATGACATGGTCCATGCAAAATGTACACTTCTTTAACTTAGCATACAACTTTTCTACCCTAAGTGCATCTAACACAAGCCTAAGATGCTCAATATGCTCATTAATGCTTTTGCTATAGATCAATATGTCATCAAAATATACCACAACAAACTTACCAATAAATGACCTCAAAACATGATTCATCAAACGCATA
>JANIHY010000003.1:26389579-26402912 GCA_027479065.1 Erythroxylum brevipes
CTTCAATGCTCAATGTTCAATGTTCAACCAATTCAAGCCTGCACATGACATTATTGAAATTTGGTTTAATCAATGAATTAAGACAAGATTTATACTAAATTTGAAAATTAAAATAGAAAATCAAAAATATTAATGCTCAACTCGGTGCTCCATCTATGGAACAGATAAGACATAAAAATGGATCGATAAACTATATATATGGAAAACAAGTTTATTACTTTTTGGATTTGGCCTACCAAATCCTTGGAAGACAAGTTTATTTCGTTAATTTTGATTCCAAAAACGTTGACCCACCAGAAGGAGGTTTGAAGTTTTGCAAATTATTTACGATAAATATAATGCATGGGCATTGGGGTATACCTTAGGATTCCGGCCATCAGCATAGAGGACGCCCGATTTGAGAGGGAGATTTGTCGGCAGCTATTGAAGGAAAAGGGAAAGAGGGCAGCTAGATATATATATAACCAAATGTTGAAGGAAAAGGCAAAGGGAATGTTTGCTGTCGACGACAGGTGGGGCGGCAACGTTGAGAAATTTATTTCTCAGGTGGTGGTTTGTGTGGACGAATGCAAAGAGTAGGAGTTGAATATGGGAGGCACGCGAGATTGAAAAAGAAACTGATGACTTTTAATTTTTTCCCCAACACTTTCGTGACGTTTACTTCATAACAACGTCATGATAATTATTTGCCCACAGTTTAATAATTAAAAGTCTCATATAATTCTCCAATTCCGCGTCGTCTGATCACAACGTCGCAAAATATCCTCACTTTTCCTTACGTTTTTAAAACGTCAGGAAAGGTCAACTTTTTTGCAACGTTTTTCACTCAAATGTCGCAGAATCTATACTTTTTTTGTAGTGATTGAATTAAGAAACTATTGGCGATTGATATCTACCATACATCCATATCGTCCAAAAAAAATTATGACTACTAATTTTGATTCCCAGCAATGCAATACATATACAAGCTTCAAGTGCACTCATTTTGCATGAGAAGGGAGAGCACTGGTGTGGTGTAAGGGGATATCCTCTTTATCCACCGTATGTGTCAAAGGAAGAGGACGCATTTCAACATCACTTTCATCCAATTATTCCATGAATATCTACACTGAACTAACTTTGACATCATCAACGATGGCTTGGTCATTACTCAACTAGCAAAAGAGTTGGGAGTACCAGTAGATGACATTGACCTTATAGTAGTAGCCACTCTCATGCCCCTCACAATTGATAGTCTATAGACAATAAGGATGATGGAGCTCTAGAGGAATGAGAGAGAATAACACTTCACGCTTGTTGGTCTACAACCACGAGTAACAAAGGAAGCTCCCTTATATGACTAAATTATAAGTGGAGAGCGTGCGTTGATTCCACCTCTACCACAAAGCTCTACACCAGTAACAATGTATGTTTTCTTTTTTCCATTTCTTCCCTATTCTTTGTTGTTTGTTGATGGACCAAGAAAGTGCAAGGCTTGTTTCCAATCTATTATATGTTTCATGCCAAGACACGAATTATGTTGAATTATACCAAATGATACTTTGGAACATTGCAATAGTATTATCAATGATGAAATCCTTAAGTGCTTATGTTTTCCTTTAATTATAAGTTGGGACTCCAAGCTTTCATAATTGTGTTGATAATATCATTTAAATGTATGCATTTTGATAATACAGTTGTTTTTCTATGTTAGCAATTTGTAATGCTTTTTTTTTTTTGCAATCTATTGACAAATTTTATTTCCCCTTTATTGTGAACAGGTGTATGATGCCCCAATTTGGAAGTATAAGGTTGTTTTATGATAGAAAGTTCGTGGTAGAGTCGAACTTGAAATGTGTTGATAGGGAATCAAGTACTTTTGATAAAGTAGACCTTGATTATGTCAACTGTAGCCAAATATGTAACATGGGGAAGGAGTTAGGAAACCTTCAAGTCTATAAGGCCATTTATAGGTTACTAGGTTTTGAATTTAGTGAGTCTTTGATATTTATTGAATTAAATAAAAGTTGTCTAAGGCTCATTAATCTAATAAAAATCCACAAAATGTTTGATTTTTATATAGCTCATATGTTAGACAACCCACCATTTGTACCTAAGATATTGCCTATATTTGGAGGAGAGTATGGAAATAGGGAGGGTAAGGAGGAAGTTGTGGAGCTACAAAAGGAGTTGATGAAGAGGTGGATGATCATAACAGGACGGGGGGTTTTCACAAGTTAAGATTCTCGATGACCACCAACCAGTTAAAATTAAGTCAACTAATTTTGATAGTTTTATTGATAGTGAGGAATATCCAAGCGGAGAAGAGTCTGGTGATGCATTGCAAAGACCTAGTAGTAGTATTAGGCATAATCCATCTAATGTGGGAGCATGTTAGAGATTAGAGATGGATTTTATCTCTGGAAAAGAATATAGAGATTCTTTTGTCGCTACAAGATTATATTAATTCCCTTAGTTCTCCTAATAAATCAATTAATCTTAAAACAAGAACTCACAGGAAAAAAAGGAGCTATTAACATATTCACCCATCCACAACCTATTGATTACATTAAGAGTCAGTACCATACAATGAGAACAATAGAATTTGCACAATGGAGATTTTTGTAAATTTGAAAACCAACCCAATTTATATAATATTAATAATTTAAATTTGACTATGGACTCACTATAAACATATGGTGTTGCAAGTTGTCTGGACAAAAAAGTGCACTAGATTAGTCTCATTCCATGAAAAAGGTAAAGAAAAATAAAGAAAAAAGCACACCACTTAGGATTAAGTATTATCATAAATATCCCAACATATTCATCATATTTCTTTATCGTCCAACTTGCATGAAAGTTGCAAATAAGAAAAATCATCAGATCATGCCCTCAAGTATGAAGTTGTTGTCCACTCTACTAAAACAATAGACATATCAAATGTGAAAACAATATGTCAACATATCAAATAGCATCCCTTTAGGATCTTGGAGGGTCGTTAGAACTTCCTAACATGCTTCTATGTGTTGGGAGATCTTGAACTAAAATTCTTGTGAAGACTTCTTAAGTAATTTTAAATGTTAAAACTTAGAATTAGTTAGTATATAACAAAATCACTTAAATCTAACTTGAATTGATAATTCCCTAAGTAAAAAATTTAACTAATAAACATTCAAAAAGTAAATAATAGTTCTTATTAGTTTTCCTGTTATAAGAGAAAAGGAAAAAGAAAAAGAAAACATCTAAATTGTTGGGTAATAAAAAAATGATTACAATGATTACAACTTAAATCGACCAAAATATTTATGTTGCTGTATAAAGGAATCACTTTTTCATAGATCATTCACTAGTCACACTAGATTGAGGCTAGTATATCCATATATTCTTTTTTGAACTATTTTATACTACTAGCTTATGCTACTACTATCCTGTCACTTGTTTGCTGTTTCTTACTAAAAGATGCATTCTTTTTCTTAACTCCCATTATGAAAGGCAAAATTAAAAGGTCTTGCTTCACAGAAAAAAGCAACTTCTCAAGATCTATAGTTCGATATTAAGAAATGATGCCATTAAAAATAAGGCATATTGCCTTAGATTATTTGTTGTCAAATAACTTCCTTCACAATCGTTAAAATTTAATAAGGGAAATACACAATCAGACTATTTTGAAACAATGTTATTGTTGCATATTCACCCAATATTCTCCTTGTGTGTAGCAATTACCCTTTCAATCACAAGCATTCATAAATTCAACTTCAATGCTAACCAATCATCGAATTTAACTTCTATTCACATTCAAAGTGAATTCAACTTCCATTCACATTTACATTCCATGAGCAGACCAATCATCATATTCAATTTCTATGCTCAAACCAATCACAAGCATTCACAAATTGAACTTTCATTCACATTCAAAGTGAAATTGAAGATACAATAGATAAGGGTATGAAGAACTATAAATCAAAATATTTGACTCGATAATATTGTCTCGGAGTTGCACTCAAATAGAGAAAATGGAACAAGTGATGAAGATACAGTTGATGTTACCTTTGATTCACCATAACAGTGATGTTAATCCTCAGTTCTTAGGAGGTGGTGGATGATATGATTTGAAAGGAAGTGGAAGTGGTGGTGGTGATACAAGAATAACAATTGTTCTACACAAATTGTTATTCGCTGAAGAAGAAGAGGAATTATGCTATAGATTAAAGATTAAACTTAACTGAAATTGGGATTGAGGGAGGAGGAAGAACGCAAAAATGTTGCGTTTGCTGAATTTGCTACTTCAAAATGCTACGTTTCCTAAATTTGTATTTAAAACATTTCATCTACTACTTTAAAACGGTGGGCATTGCTTCAAAACGACCTCCTTCTAACCCACAATCAAAACACATTGTTTGAATAGAAGTGGTTCCCACTTCCATTTAAACCTAGACTTCAAAACAATGTGTTTAAATGGAAACCCATAATCAAAATGCTACGTTTAAATGTACATAAGTCCCACTTACATTTGAACGCAACTTCCCTCCCAGACACAGCGTTTAATATCCATTAGAACTCACTTCTATTTTTAGAAATTCCAAGTTATCTCTGAGTAAGTAGCACTTCAAGTTTTTTTAAATCCACGTTAACAAAAAATGCAACATCATCATTTAACTGACGAATGCCTAACATTGTTAGTGGTTCTGTTTAGTCAGGGGTTGTTTTAAATGTTTTACAATCGCTAGCATTCATTTTAAACACACTAAAATGTTGGGGTCCAATTCAGCCTTTAGTGTAAATGTTAGGGGTTGTTTCTCTCTTTTGGCCTATGAAACAATGATGAGAAGAACAAAAGGTAATACCTTTCAGCTACTGAGAAATGAATAGAGGATTTATGGGACTAAATTGAAAAAAATTGTCTAACTCTCTTATAAGGTGGTGAAGTTCATTACAGATTCTTCTTGTTTCTTTTACAAGTGTTCATGTTTTGTCTCTCTCATATTGGATTTAGTAATGGAAATTATACCATGTCAAATATCATGCAAAGTTCTCACCTTTGTATAGGAAAAAGCATGAGTAGGGGAACATAAAACATTAGTGACATTAAAGATGATACGAATTAATTATTATGTTTTTTTGTTGACCACTAATGAAATCTTAGGGTTTTTAGTGCCTAAAAAGGTAGAAAAAAAAGATAAATAAAGTTGATGTTTTGTTCAATTAATACCTTATATAAGTGAATATTGATAAAACAAAATTTTCATAAAAACTCTTTAAGCATTTACATGGCCATAACTATACAACTGACATGTCAATAGGAATAGCAGCTAGGCCTGAGCCTAGTCTGACCTGAAGTTAACATATTCAACTATGTTTCTCACTTCTCAACCACTTAGTTAACTACTTAGCTTTAGTTCCAACTTTTTTTGTTTCATCTCACAAATGGGTTTGGGAGCATAATTGAGTCTTATAATGAGCAAATGTTGTTAGTGTTGTAATGAACAAGTAGTTAACACTTAAAAACAAATACTAGTTAAAGGATCAATTTAAACTTTGAATCAAGTTGGGATCAAATTGGGAGGTAAGAGCCAGACAATTTCAGTTTCAAATTGGAATCAAACTACTTATAAAAGGTGTTGACCCAACTTGATCTATTGTTAAAGCTACAAGTCATGTATCCTAAGTTAGCATTATCGTGACATTAATATAATTGAATTAGGTATAAGGATGTAAATCATGCAATTTTGAATATTAACTATGAATTGATATCATAGATACTGATAAAGACTATCTTAAACTTTTTGCAAAATATTATAAGGTAAATTGCACCTTTTATCTTTATCTTTTTCATAATGATATCAGGAGCGTAAAATTAAAGTATTTAATTCTAAGAAAGTCAAGAGTTCTAAACTTAAGCACAACTTCAACATATTCAAGCCTAGTGTATTTACTAAATCCAGCTATAGATGGAGACCTAAAATCTTAAACTTTAGTTTAAGGGCTAAATCTAACTTCAAATATTAAAACATGTATCTAAGTATATGCCAAAAAGAAAAGAGAATAAATGAAATCTAAATTTAAACTAGAAGCTAAGTTTGCAACACAATACAAAAAGGAAAGGGCAAAGATATGCATGAGAAAAGGCACGATATTCAAAGAATAAGCACGAATAGATGTGGCCGAAAAAATTAGTCGTGGCTTGCCTAATGACTAAACTTGTTCAATAACCCCTAATCACCAAAATAGGCATATATTGGATTCTTATTCCAAGAAATGGCAAACAAATAGTTTTTTCGATAAACACCATTGGTCTAGCTAATTTGTAAGCCACTTATTGATTGTGCTAGTTATAAGGTGTTGAGATTGGAATCAAATACAGGGAATGGCTTCCCAATGACATCTTACTGTAATTATCATGTTGTGTAGGATTTTCATGTCTTGAAGGAGGAATAGGATGGATATCTTGTAAAATTAGGTCGGGATCTAATATAGCATGCAGCTGAGTAATTACGAAACTTTTTCGTATTTGATTTCTCAAAAGCCATGATCATTAAAATTCTATAAAAATAATTAACAATTAAATCATAACAAAGCATGAATCTTAATTCATACCTTATTTAAAAGCTTAATCTTTTTTCTTGTTTGATCCCTCAAATCATTTATAAAACTGACCTATTTCAACCATCATAGTCACACAGGTTTCCATCCTCTAACGGTATCCACATAACGAGTTGAACTATTGCAAAAAACGGTTAGGCAAGGAGTGTGAGTGTTAGTTCTATTAGAGCTTAAACCTATTTATAATAGGCTTTTGACATTTTATAGAAATACAAATAATTTTATTTAACTACTAATTATGTCCAACTAAAATCCAATGTCTCATATTGATCCTTATTTATTAAGTTCTCATATTTAATCGTAAAGTTTCTCAAACTTTATAATCAAGTCTAACTTGATTATAATATCTTTACTCTCTTCAATCAGTTCTCTATGTGTAACCCATTAGGTTATCAAATATGATAGTCATGGATACAAATTATAACCCTAAATTATATTTATGATTAGATAAATTAAACTCCTCTAATTTATCTTTAATTCTCTAATTAAACAATTTATATCCATAGATCGAGATTGGCATTTAGCAACATATTATGCCATTCACATATTTAGGAATGCCAAAGTGGTTTTGCCTAGTCTTTTCATACATGATTTTTTCGTATAATTCAATCATTTTATCATACAATTTTTTATTAGACATAGAGTATTGAATTAATGTCTACTCTATTTCAAGCATAATCATATTAGTTTTTCATCATTAGCTATTGATTCAATTAATTAAAGACATTTATAAACTATTTACAAAATGTCTTTCCACCTAAGCCATGGATTCCCTGAATCAATACTAATCGAAAATAATGAAATATTTTCCTTAATTAGTTTAGGGTGATGAATCATATCTTTATCACTCAACTACCTCCATATACTTCATGTTGCATCCAATGACTACCAACTGAGTTATAGAAGATGTCATAAGTTGTATCAAAACATGGTAATTCCTATGCAAGATAATTTTAGAGATCTCAAGTCAACGGATCACTTATATAATCATCACAATGAGAATTTTCATAGACATACAAGTAATGTTCCAAGTAAATTTATTATATAAATATTAGTTTAGTGAACTTGTTCTCTAACAAATGCACACATATTTGTTTAAGTATCTCCATACTTTAGTCTATGAAATCGTATAACTTCCTTTATATAAAAAAAAAAACATAACGTGTGATGGTTTTTTCATGTTATATTAATGTCCATTCTTAATAGAAAAATGATTAAAAACAATGTAGAGATAATATATATATGAAATATGAATCTTATTATTATAATCACATCATAATTTCATTTGTAACGTATATTTATCTCATAAATTCTATTATATATATGTATAAAATAAAGAATATCCTTAAATTATTTCGTCACTAAATTACAACAAACTAATTGGCTACAGGCATAAGTATAGTTTTCGAAAGATGTTATTTACGGTTTTTCTGGCCGGAATTGTTGTTGCGTAATTACGAGAGTCAGCATGTCTGGACTTTGCTGGCTCCCGTCAGAATTTGCCAACCGATTAATTGACTTTATTTTGCTCCGGAGACCAAAGACATACTGCTTCATTTTTAAGGAACGCCGATAAAGATGAATGTTTCAGTCCAACATGCACGTAACAACTCTTTGGTGTAACTGTAAAATATGTGTTCTTTTTCCTTCCAGACAACATTGATCGTCATTTTTGTATACAAAATGGTATAATTATACCAGTCAAAGGCCTCTCCACTACTATAATTTAAACTCGTGAAGTTAAGCCACAAGGAAATCCATCAAAAACTGTTTCCAACTCTTTGGAATTGTAGGGCAAGCGTAACAGATCTTCGTATTCCAACTTCGCAGATAAGATGTCTCCAAATTTCACCTTTTCCAGGAAAAATTAGGCAACGGAAACAAGAAGATTAGAAGATTGTTCTTCCAAGTACGGAACTTGTTGAAGAGAATTGTGTTTGAGAATGGAGAAAGAATTAAAAACGAATATGCTGCGATCTACAGGAAATCATGTTACCAAGGCCAAGCAACTGTCAAGTTGAAAAAATTCTTCTGTTCTGTTTCAGGAAGCTGACATCATCTTCTATACCATTCTCCTCCTTGAAGGTTAATTATTCGTTTAAATACTTAATCAGAGATGAATGTGTCTGGCTGGCTGAATTTTCAATGACTGTCTAGAATAGTTTACTTGTTACCGTACAGACAACAAAAAACCTTGAAAAGGATAAAAGAAGAAAACCAAAGAAAAACTAACCAATCCATCATTTCTAGATTTCTCTTTGAGATGCAACTACAGTTCCAATTTTTGTGCATTGCTTGGAGCTTTCTCTTTCTTTCTTTAGTCTCAACTTACTTGTTCTTGCTGTACGGTTTTGTTGATGAGAAAGAATTCAAGTATGGTCTGACCTGTTATGGATAGGGTCCGCTCCTCTTCTTACTCTTCTTGTGCTTGATTGATTAGGATCCAATGACTTGTTTGAATTTGTTGCTTGCTTCTCTGCCTTCATTCTCTGCATGGCTTTATCTTGAAGAATACGCGGCCTATGCGCCATCGTCTTCTGAGCATTAACAGAGTGTCTCAGGACAAGGTCTACGTTTGTTAGGCAATAAGCTCTACCAGGTTGAAGTGCTAAAGACCCAATACAGATGAGAAGGAAGAGTAACATACGAGAACTTTTCAAAGCCATTGTTTCTGCTCTGAAGCAAACAAGAAAAGGATACGTTCCGTTTCTGTTCAGAGTGGATAAACAGGTCTAATATGATCCTTCTATTTTCAGGTCCCATCCCTGTAGACATGAGTCTTGTATTTATTTCCTGTTAGATTTGGTGTAGTCTTTTAAAGAAGAAAAGCAGATCAGGGGGTCCCAGAAGCCCTAGAGGAATTTCAGATTCACCCAAGTCATAAGCCTGCAATCTAAAACAGGCTGTTATTGAAGAGTCTGACAAGCATCTTTTTTCATCCTTGAGAAGCCAAGCATCTTTTTTCATTTGTTCCCCAACATCTCTATCATTTGTTACTGCTTTTGTCTATTCAAAAGCCTTCGGTAGCCATCCAGGAGCTTCTGCACAATGATGCGGGCGGGGCTGTGTACCCCCGTCATCTGTTATCATATTTGTACCTTTTCTTTGTAATAAAAAAAAAAAAAACATTAACAGGCACTGCATGGTCAGGGGATTATTGTAGTTTCTAAATCTATCAACATAGTACGTTATCAAGCCTATAATTATTAGGTGAGACTGTCTGCCTAAATTTAAGCTTAGGTGGACATGGAGAAACTTTACTTTCTAGGATTTAACAGGTTTGCTGTTAGTAGTTAAAAATATGTTTCTTAGGAAGAAAGATACTCTATGTATGTGTACAATTCCTTTGGGATTAAGGAAAGGTGGGTTCTGTTTCTTTAAGTTTTAGGAGGACTAGAAGATAGCTAGCATGGCCAATGTCATCTAATAGTAAAGAATCAAATTAGAGGGTAAAGAATTTTATCCAAAAAAACAAACAAACGATCGCTTTATACCATTCTAAGATCTCCTCTCCTCTCCTCTTTAGCTTTATTCTCTATCCAACAAAAAGAACAGTACTTGTTTTCTTGTGTTTCTTTATGCTTTTCTTTGCTCTTATTTTGGTTGCCAACTTCTTAATCCTGTTTCAATACTCTTCTCCTGGTGTAAAATTTTTCCGTTAAATAGAGGACTGTCTTTCCCTTTATTGCTTTTTCCTTTACTCTTGCTGCTGCTGCCTATGCTGTTATAATATTATTCACATGTAATATGGAACATTCTAAAGCGTATGTCCTTTCAACTTTTATCAAATACTGCCGATTCATTTAACGGTGGTTTAGCCTCAACTTGAATGTGTTGTGAATGTGCTTATTCTCTGCTTTCTGTCCTCCATTTACAGTGGAAAAGGGTAAATGCGTTGTTTCTCTGTGTCCTTATTCTCCCTAACTAGCTTTTAAATTTAAATCCTTTCACAAGGCTAGTGGGTTTATCTTTCTAATGTCTAGTCTATGCATGCAAGCTAACACATAATAAGGAAAAGCTAACTTCCTGTTGCTGTTGCTTCTATTCTTTTTTTCTTTTTTTTCATTTCGAGCAAAGTTCACTTACTATTCAAGCAATTTATTATTGCCATGATATGTACCTGATTCAATCATTCCTACATCTTTAGTTGATAATATCACACCATCACATTCAAACGCATCCATAAAGAATGTGCAGAAAAATACAAAACTGATTACAGAGTGTCAAATTAAGGGTGAGACTGTAGTCTATAGGTTCTTTAAGAGTTTTTGAAACTTGACATATCATCCCTGACTGACAGGATAGCTATTGGTCATTTTATCTCAAACCTGAAACAAAATCCATATTGTTTGTCACTTTCCAGCGGGAGTAGTTGGGGTCATTGACCAGTCAAACGCTTGAAACGGCCATTGAGCACTTCATTTCTTTTCCTAGTCGCTTTTTAGGGTAGGGAACTGATTGGAGGACAAGCTTAAAAATATTATGACCCAGTTATGCTTTGTTTTTCTTCTCCTTGTCCACTAGAACCAATCTCTTGAATGGAAATAGCTTCTCTCACAGGATAACAATTAAAAGCTTCTCACACGGTTTACTTGCCATCATGACTATGTCCTCATTCCACACATAACTTATGTCCTTTATATGTATGTACCTCCACCCAAAAAAACATACACGCCCCTCTCTTGTTACCAATTCATATCACATTTTGTCATATGGAAAGCTCAAAACAGAAGCTGTTGAAAAGGGGGGGGGTTCCTGTACTTGAGTTTCACGAAATCTCAAACTCAATAGTTGATTAGCCAATTCAATAGACATGTCAAACAAGAGGGCTGTATTGATCCTTGGTAAATTTCAACAAAAAAGTCAAAAATTGAAAATAATCAATTTATTGAGTACTACCCTCAAGTTGGATTTAAAATTCCCTTTTTTAATTACTCTATTCTAACCTTGTTGTTGCCGCCAAATCAACACTATTTTATGTTAAACGTTGTATTAGGAGTGTAGAGATGATTGGAATAAAGTCAGTGGACGGGAGTATTTCTCTTCGCCAAGAAAGGAAATTCGATGACGGGATATTTCTCCTCAAATTGTGCTGGTACGGATTTGTACTTGCTAATATTAATGTCTTTGTTTGTAGACGCTTCAATCTTACATAAAGGTTGTTTCCATTACCCATGACAGCTGTGGGGGAGTGATAAGGGGCTGTCCATCCTTAGCCAAAGTCTCAAGTTTGAGTCTTGGATATGGAGTTGTCTTAAATTCTTGTGAGGGAGAACTGAGCCCCCCGAAAGGTCCTACATAGGCTTAACTCCGGATTTAGTCGGTTGTCCTTGTGACACCTTGTGACGCCGGACACCAGGGGAATTACCCAAAAAAAAAAAAAAGTTATTTCCATTAAAATGCTTCGGAATATCAGTAACCAAAGGAAAGCAAATGTTGATTCGTTTTTGTTTATAGCTAAAATTGTCGAGTAGCAGCTAAAAACCTTGTAGATTCTGGACTCTCGAGGCTGGTCTCTTAAAGTTTGCATCTTTTCTTATGCACTTGCATTCGTAAGTGAAATTAATGTTTTCAGAGCAATTACTCCCTAGCCACCGTGGAAAAGGACTAAGCTACCAATATAAAACAGGCCAAAGAAGGCAAAAGCTAAAGAAGAATCAAAGCATGATAAAGATAAAGTAGCAGGCTGAGCTTGTAAGTTGTAACAGCTACAGATCATATTCTGCTTCTTCGGCCGTTCTCCTCTTCCATTGAAAGTGAAACTAATCATAATCAGTCTGTTTAAAAGCAGCTGTATGATGACGATATGTACAAAAAAAGCTGTACGATGACGATATGTATAACAGATTTTTAAAAGAGAAAAATATTAATCTTGCGTCATATTTTAATGACAGTAAAAAGCTTCTGGCTAATGAACCGCAAGGCTCATTGGTGAAAATGATGAAAATGATGACTCAGAGATTTCACACATATTTGTTTTGAGGAATTGACTAGCTACGAGGCATTAAGATGCCAGTATTGTTCCTTGTTTTCAACAGCATTCCCAAGATATTTTGAAAACAAAAGGCCGCAGTGTCTCATTGGAATTAGGAGAAAAGAGGGTCTGTTTCTTATTGAACTTGTTGGGTTAGGAATTAGAATGTGGTTTATAAAGGCGGGAGCAAAAAAAGGAGCTGCAAACAGAATGTTGAAAAACATGTAAAAGGGCGATCCAAGAGATGCTTCCCTGCTCTACTTTTAAGAACATGCAAGAATATATGCTTTGGTGCTTTAGTAGCAATTTGTAATTCGTAACGCTCTGGCACAGGCACCTACACTGGGACGGAGGGAGCAGATCCTCTGTCTCAAAAATGGTGTACCTACTCTGTCTCAATACATCCCAACCATTTATTTATGTAAGATAAATAGATGGTTGAGATGCATTAGGACAAAATAAGTACACCATTTTTGAGACAGAAGATTTGAACAGGGGGGACTAATGCATCGGACGTTTGTGCTGATCATCTCTCCCCTAAAACTTCAAACACTGTAACCCTGCAACTCACGGGGAATGAAAGTTCTGGGGTACTTTCACTAGCTCACCTGTCATGGAACTTTGCACAAACACAATGTCCTCGTATTAATTAATTCTTGCCAAGATAAAACAACGGTCAAATGAGATGGTTGGGAGATCGATATTGTAGTAAATACGCAAGTGTCAAATACAGGTGAAGCCTAACAGATGATTCCACATCAGATACACGTCAATCTCCTT
>JANIHY010000003.1:26431845-26443256 GCA_027479065.1 Erythroxylum brevipes
CAATGATGCAAGGTCACTATATGTGCAATTCAATCATGAATGCACTCACTACTCAATCCATCCAATTTACCGATATGCCCTCACATCGGTAACGGGATGTTACAGAAAGGCACAGATGAATGAAGTCAAAGCACAAGATCAGTATCTGAGATATCTTTGAACACCTCAAGTCAAAGGATACTTGCACCATTTCTATGATGAGACTATTATATGATTGTCTCATAGTAGGCCAATCTAATATACTTACTACCCTTAGTAAGCATCTACATGTTAACTCTAAACAACGCATGTCTATAGCTTATGAGATCTACTGATTGATCCAATCAAGGAGTATAACATGTGCTAGTCTATCCAGATTAATGATATCCTATCCACCTAATCCTATGACTAGGAAAAGTTTAGATACTAACATAATTACACATGATATAAATTTCATTATCATGATCTCATCATGATTTCCTCCATACTATGTTTTGTATCAAGAACTTCATTAAATCAATTTAAGATCAACATCAAATCCATAAATGTATGAACATAGAAATAATGAAAAATGTCTTCATTAATCACTAAATGATTTGAATAATAACTGTTAAAAGTGATTGCCTTTATAGCACTTCTCTAACACAGGGAAGATATAATTGCTTTTAAACTTTTTTCTTATTTCCTTTACTTATGCAAGTTGATAGAAGAAAAATAACAAAATTTTTAAGAACAAATGAAAACCAATCCTAGATCTATCTTCATATAGTGAACTTAGATAAGAGAGATTATTATAATCGCAAAAGGAATTTTCAAGCACATGAGTTAAGCAACATTTTGAGATGGAATCTTTAAAGTTGATGTTAGATGGATTATGTCTATAACATTTTTTACTTTTAACTATTGATAGTCACAGGATATTTGTTTCTTTAAAATCTTACTATCACTACAAGAAAGGTGGAAATTAGCGATAAAAAATTAGCGATAGAATGTCTAAATATTCCATTAGGAAAGTTACTTAGTGACTTAATTATCAACTAAAAAAGGCATCGGAGATACAGCCTTAGGTAAATTTACCGACAAAAATTTTGTATATCTTCAGTAAATAAACCAACGGTTGTGTTCGGTTGGTAAATTTACCTACTGAAAATTCAAGAATTTGGTTATTTTGTCAATAAATTCATATTCTCATTACTGACGGTTATTTTTCCGTTGGTAAATAACTAAAAACTATTTTTTAAATCCACATTCGTGAACACGAACAACCCACTCCAACACCCTACTGATTTCAAGGCACAACATATATCATCACAATCAATCTGAAACAACCATTATAAGAACTTCTACTTGGTTTTAGTTCTTTCATAGAATAACTTTCAAAGCATTATCTAATTGCAGAAAGAGATGTACTCCCACAAACTACATGCATCAACATCCCTACCAATTTCTATCTTATATGTTAAAATTGAAAAATTCAGCACAGCTAAATCACAATATGAACTCACTGTTAGAGTTCTTTGCATGGTTCCGAACGGTTAATCCATATTTGACTCCTCAGGCCTTCGAACCACGTGAAACAACATGTGACTTAAACTTTTCAAGCTCGGTCAAAACCTCATCCTCTGGCCGATGGAGTAAATCACTCATTTGCCATATCTATTTTTATCTAAAAAACCTTTTTCTTTAAGAATCTATCTTCGTTATGCCATTCATCTTATCAAAATCAAGAAACCTTCTAAAAAGTAATCAAATAGATTGAAAGCAAGTAGAGAGGAAAACTACTCACCTGCAATGTGCCCCCTCCACAAGTTGTATCACAATCATCAAACACACTGACAACTATCCAAGGATCATATATGTTCCAATGGAAATCAACAACCTTGTCCCTATATACAAGAGTCAAAAAGTTTGGAATCATATGCATCCAAATAAAAAACTTAACAATCTCAGTATCAAATATGAATATGATAAATACACACAGGATCTTTACTTCCCTTTTTTGATGCTACTATTTTTTTCTTTAATCTACTGTATGTCTTCTTCATATGTTGATCTCTTATATTTATGCATTTGTATGAACGTGTTGATAGAAACTGATCCCTGCATTAGTCAGCCACAAGAAGCTAATAAGAGATCCAGAAATGAAAAAGGAAAACATGGGCTCGGGCATTAAGGGACCAACACTAAGCATGATTGTGAACTTGATACTTCTTGCCTTTTTATTAACGCAATAGAATAATAAAGAATGGACACAGACATTACCTTGTTTCCCATGTAGCCCATAAGACCAACTCCAATAGGGTAGACCTTCAAATGGTTTATATGCCTTGTTAACCTCTTACGAACCCAAACTGATACATAAATACCAACCATTTGCTTGCTCACAATACGTACACACTTAGGGCATGACTTCCAATTATGATGGAGGCACTCATTGTTGTTTTGTTCACTTGATAATGCTAACAATGTATCATCTTCTTCATTAGATATTTCACATTAACATACTCGAGAGTATTCTAGGGACTGAGAAGTGAAAATGGTTGTCTCCCTACCTACAATATTTTGCTTTTTAGGATTTCACATCCTCATCCATGAATCTTTCTGGTTTAACCCATTCTTCTTTGTCGTGCGTGATTGCCCACATATTGACCCTAGTTGTTGCTCCTATAGGAATGAAGCTACTACTAAGATGAATATCGTTAATGGATAAACGACCCCAGTAATCATAGTCTTTTTTGTTTATTTTTTATGTGGATCTTTATGTTCAGTAGGTACCTCTAAAAATTAGGGATTTAATATGACATTTTGTAAACTAGTATTCCTCTATTCTCTACAATATCCATCTAATAACTTTCCAAGAACTCTAAAGTGTTTTTTTTTTCTTTGTTTATTTCCATATCTCCTTCTTTATCTGCCCATTCACTCTTATCTTCCCATTCTATAGTGTAATATTAAAATAAAAATGCCAATAAGAAAAAATCAATTCAGCCATACCTCTTTGCACTTGAATATTTTCTTGGAATGTGGCCAGAGAAGACAACGACGAAGAGCAGAAGAGGAGATAACGCTGAAGAGAAGAAAATCGCATGAGAGGGATGCAATAGGAAGAAGAAGATGCAAGGGGGTGGGGGGTGAAGGAGAACTTTAGGTGAGTTTAATGTAAAAGAAAATAACATTGTTTACGTTGAAAATTTACCAACGGAATTTACCGATAGAAAATCTTTTTTCATTCCACCAACAATTCCCGTCTTATTTATAGATGGGCATATTATATTGTCGCTAAAGTTCATCGAATTTATCAATAAAAAATTTCCGTTGGTAAACTTAAACATTTTTTATTCTACTAACAATTTCCGCCTTATTTACCGAAGGGTATCTTGTATCGTGGATAAAGTTTGTCGCAAAATTTACTGTTAATATTACCTACGAAAATTGGATTTTTGTAAGCAATTTGCAACGATTTATTTTCCATCGGTAATTTTCAGTCGCTAATTCCTACTTTTCTTATAGCCTATGAAAGTGAGTGTGCAATTTTCTAGAGAGTCTACCCCTAGTTCTTCTACTAATGATAAATTAAAGGAAGAGGAAAATATTGAACTATGAAGAAGTAAAAGAGTTAGAGTACCCATTAGTTTTGGTTTTGATTTTATTACTTCCTTTGTGGTGAAAAAACCTGAGAAGATAGATGACAGTTTTGTGATGACTTATATTATTGAGGAAGATTCCAAAACTTATGAGGAAATATTGAGATCTGTGGATGCTACATTTTGGAAGGATGGCATAAGTAGTGAGTTAGAGTCAATCATGTCTAATAAAACTTGGATTCTAGTTAATCTACCTCGAGGGCGTAAGTCTTTAGAGTGTAAGTGGATTTTCAAAAAGAAATTAAGACCCGAAGGAACCGTTGAGAGATTCAAGGCAAGACTTGTGATTAAAGGCTTTAAACAAAAAAAATGATTGGATTTTTTGGACACTTACTCTCCTGTTACTACAATTGCATCTATAAGGATGTTGTTTGCTATTGCCTCAGTATTTAAGGTTCAAATGCACCAAATGACTGTTAAGACAACTTTCTTAAATGGTGATTTAGATTAAGAAATTTATATGGTCTAGCCCGAGGGGTCTAGAATGCTTGGTCAAAAGCAAAAGGTGTGTAAGTTGGTTAAGTCTTTGTATGGACTTAAACAAGCTCCCAAACAGTAACGTGAAAATTTTGAAAGTGAGATTTTCAAACATAGTTTCATCTCTTGTGATGTTGATTCTTGCATTTATATGAAATCTAATGTAAATGATTGTGTAATCATAACTCTTTATATAAATGATATGCTTATTTTTTGTACTAGTGTATCTGTCATTGATACTACCAAGAGTTTGTTAAAGTCTTCTTTATGGATTTTATTTTGGGAATTAAAGTTGATAGAACTGACTCTAGTTTTATGTTGAACCAAACTCATTATGTTGAGAAAATTTTGAAAAAGTTTGATTACTATGATGTTGATCCAGTCAAAGCTCCCTATGACGCTAGTGTTGCTTTAAAGAAAAATCTTGTTGACAGTGTAAACAAAACTGAGTATGCTAAAATTCTTGGTAGTGTGATGTGCTAACATTCTTGGTAGTTTGATGTTCTTAATAAACTATTCTCTTCCTGATATTGCATACTACGTAAGTAGACTTAGTAGGTATACTCATAATCCTAGTCAAGAGCATTGGAATGTATTGATTCATTTGTTGCGGTATTTAAAAGATACTATACATTATGGTTTTTTTGTTGTAGTCATCCTCCTATATTGGAGGGGTATTTTGATGCTAATTGGGTTATGGAGAGTGATGATATACACTCTACTAATGGTTATATCTTTACCTTAGTAGGAACTGCAGTGTCTTGGAAATCATTCAAGCAAACATGTATTGCGAGATTAACAATGGAGGCTCAATTTATGGCTTTAGAATTGGTAGGATGAGAAGCTGAGTGACTAAGGAATCTCTTAGCAGATATCCCACTTTGATAAAAACTAATTCCTTTTGTGTTCCTTCATTGTGATTCGCAAGTTGTTATTCATGTTGCCAAGAACAAGAGATATAATGGAAAAAGTAGACATATCAGATTGAGACAAAAAATTGTTTATACTTTAATTAGATATGGCGTAATTTCTCTAGACTATGTCAAGTTAAAGAGAAACTTAACGGATCCGTTTATAAAAGTTTTAAGTAGAAAACTAGTTACAGAGCATGCTAAAGGGATGTGGTTGAGCCCAATTAAATAGTAACCTTATGATGGACACCCGACTTGGGAAACTAGGTTCAATGAGTCAAACAAAATTATGTGGTGACTACTTACTTGTACATTTTTTGTGAAATAATACTGAGATATTCAGTTATTGAATAGTGTCCCTTAGCATGACTTTACTATGTTTGTTGAGGTTGGATTGTTTAATCCTTAGTGAATCCCATAGCCCAAGTTTAGGTGGTGTGAGCAATACACACTTGATAGACTTACCTACGTGATTGTGGGAGGCTAGTGACCCTCCTATGAGAGTATTTAGGCTATCTTTCTAGAGCGATCATGAGATCAGGATACTTTGAGACTGTTTATTTCTCTAACAGGTTCTGTCTCCGAAATTTTTTGGGCATCAAGTTCAAGATTTAGTTTACCTAGTTTTCTCCTATTTTTTTCCTAATCTGTTACAGTTTTCTCAAGTTTTGGACCAAGTGGATTGAGGATTGTTGATATTGATTGTTCCAAAAACTTGTCAGTTATACCTCACTTTTATTACAAAATAAGGCATATCATCGTAGCTGTTATTCTTAAACAACCATCATTGATATTATTAGTCTTTATTATATCCAAACGTCCAAAGCGATTCCCTTCTTTATTATTATTCTTTAATACACCCAAATGGTCATTTGTTTTTTCCTATATAAATAGCTTGTCCATCTTGTTTATGATACACACTTTGTTCTTTTTGCTCTCTCCCACAATCATGATTCTGCTCATTTTCCTATATAAAGCACACATTTTTCATATAAAAAACACCTTTTATACACATATCTTCTTGTCCTTTCTATTTTGTTTTTGTCTGCTTTTATTAATTTTCAGAGATAATTCCTATTCCGTTTTTTAGAGTGCACCGAAGCTGGTGGAGAAAGCGTTAACCTTGGGGGTCATATCTCGTTATCCTACTATATTGTAAAGAAGAATTTTTGACTTAGGACAGTGATTTTCACGATATCTTGCATTTCACATTAGCCGTTTCAATTTTATGTTTTTGCTATATCCTCTAACAAAGAGATGCTATTATGATGTCTTGGAGATATAGACATAGTTCATTTCAATAGCTTTAAGTCTGATATCGAAGTCTCGTAGACAAGTTCTTATTACAATCTAGCTAGCTTGTGCTGATTTATAGCATCAAACTCAGCTAGGTCTTTGAAAGCACTCGCATTAATTGACAAAGAAATTAAATGCTTGATATTCATTGGTAAAAAAATGTAAAAAGAACAAGGAGCATAGTTTCTATCCATGAACGTGAATTCATTTCGGACAATGTGCAAAGAAAGATTAATTCATTAGAATTTGTTAAAATGTAGAAAATCCTTGATTTTCTGAGCTTGTTAACAAAACAACACACAACACACAACACACAACACACAACTTACAATATCTTATGTGCATGACTCACTAACAATAATCAATTGAACAAAGTATATGATCATTATTTTAGTGTCATTCATGATCTTTAAGTTTAATGTTTTAATGTGCGTATCAACAAACAATTTAAGGTATATAAAAAAGACATAAGTACACTAATTTTAATAATCACTAAAACGATAGCTACTTCACTACAAGTATAATATTCTTGTACATTCACTTTCATATATTTTTCTGCCTTACTGTGATAGAAAGAAGCATTGCAACTTCCTGCCCAAAAAGCAGTCGAACTACAGCACATGTAATAACTAAGATTATGTATATATAGATATTATATGGAACATTAAGATGATAAAAAAATATGGAACTTTTAATGACGATCAAAGTATGGTTTGGGGTTTTGTGCTTAGTGTTCTATTCGTGTTTAGCATAATTTCTGCAATATTGGCAAAATTGGAAATGCTTGTATCTTTGTTTTTCTGTTTTCAATGCACTCAATTCAAAGTTCCTCGTGCCACTAGCTCTGCATTAATACAGACATGAATTATATATTCGAATATCATGCAACGTTCCTTGTAGTTCAAGGTTGGTCAAACATGTCATAGTTGGTTCGTGCATGAAAGAATCCTCCGTGACGTCATTAGTTGTATGGATATGCTGTAGGGTCTAAAACCTAAAAAAGAGGCTACAATAAGAGACGTTGGAAGTACCATTTGAAACAAAGGTTTAATGATTGTCCATTGATATAGCTGCAAAAACTGTTAGGAGTCTACTTAATTTAACTAGGTCCCTCAAAGCTTTATCAGATTTTAGTGTAGTATATACAACGGATCTTGAACTAAGTCCCACAAAGCTTTATCAGATTTTAGTGTAGAACTTAATGGACCTTGGCCAAAGTTACCAAACAATTTTCCCGCCTCACATACAATTATGCAATAAGTGGAAGGGGACACGAGAGGCGTTTTCTTTCTGGACTTGTCTGAAAATGAAAGCAAACAACACCCTCTAAATGGTTATCTAGTCATCATTTGCACTTTCAAACAAAATCAACAAGGGAGACAATTATAGTGGATAATTTATATAGCAATGGAAATAAAATAATTTTGTGGTTTTGAGGATCCTTACATCACTAGTCACTTCCAATAATTATTGAGACTACACATTACCAAAATATACAATCCTATACTTTCTAATGAAATGTACACTTCATCATTGTAAGGCAAACGTTGTCCTAGCCTCTCCTATATGTACCAGCTATTTTGTGTAATGGGCAACAAAAGATGGAATGCTCAAGAGTCCGAGAAATGGAGAGCCAAAACCAGGTCTCAAAGGCCCAGGAACCTGTGAAAGGCACCACCTTCGTCAGAACTTGTTTCAATGGCCTGAATGCTCTATCAGGTTGCTTCTTTATTTCTATCCTAGTTTTAGTAAACCAAAAAAAGAGATGGCAAGAGCTGGCCAATTAATGTAATTTCTGATCTCCCTCTTCCTTACCATTGGCCTTTCAGGAACTATGTTTCAAACATTTATGCTTTTACAAGCACCAATTCCTCAAACATCTATATACTAACATGAGCATACTATTTATAACCGTCAATTGTACTTTTGATATGTTATATTCCTAACAATTTCATGTGCAGGTATTGGCATACTTTCAATATCATTTGCCCTTTCTGAAGGAGGTTGGCTAAGCTTAATTCTACTTATCGTAGCAGCAGTTGTATGTTGCTACACAGGATTGCTTCAAAGACGCTGCATGGATACTGACCCAGCTATTAAATCCTATCCTGATGTGGGAGAGAGAGCTTTTGGACACAAAGGAAGGGTTCTAGTATCCATTTCCATGTGTCTTGAGCTATATTTAATAGCCGTAGAGTTTCTGATACTAGCAGGTGACAATCTAGACAAACTGTTTCCTAATATGGTTTTTAAATTTGGGGTCGTAAAGTTAGAAGGCAAGAAAGGATTTGTTCTGCTGACAGCACTTGTAATTCTGCCAACCACTTGGCTGAGTTTAGATGTTCTGGCATATGTTTCTGCTGGTGGGGTCCTGGCTTCAATCATGCTGGTATTTTGTGTTGTATGGACTGGTACAGTTGATGGCGTGGGATTTGGCGAGAGAGGATTGCTTTTGAATTGGGGAGGATTGCCTACTGCTATAAGCTTGTACGTCTTTTGTTATTGCGGCCATGCAATTTTCCCCACCTTGTCCAATTCCATGAAAGATAAAATCCATTTCTCCAAGGTACAAGGATACAGTGTTGAGTTAGGTCAAGTTCATACAGAGTTTAAAAAAGACTGCTTATCTATCTTTTGTTGCAGGTTTTACTTGTCTGCTATATAGTTAGCACCTTTTCTTATGGCTCCATGGCGATTTTAGGGTATCTTATGTATGGTGAGCGTGTCAAATCTCAGGTGACCTTGAATCTTCCCATCAACAAATTTGTTACAAAAATAGCCATATATGCTACTCTATTGAACCCCCTGACCAAGTATGCAGTTATAATTACGCCAATCGCTGAATCAATTGAGGATAAATTTCTACTCCGCAACAACAAACTATTCAGCATTCTCATCAGAATCACCATTCTGATCAGCACAGCAGTTGTGGCTTTGACTGTTCCCTTTTTTGCGTATGTTATGGCATTCATTGGTGCGTTTTTAAGTGTTACTGTGTCAGTGATATTTCCATGCCTTTGCTACCTTAGGATCAACAAAGCTGCTCCAAGTTTTGGATTGGAGTTGGTCATTGTTCTGATGACAATAGTAGTAGGGGCTTTCGTTGCCATAGTGGGCACGTACACTTCTGTCAAACAGATCGTAAACTATGTCTAATCAAAGAATAGCTATGCAACGGCGAGTAATGTGAGGTTCATGGAGGTCGGGTCAAAGGCTCAGTTCTTTTGGTGCAGTATAATAACTCCACTGCTCTATAAAGTTGTAACAGTATTCTTGATAAATTATAACACAGACACCCCTGTATATTTTCCTTCTTTATTAGGTCGCTTCTGACTTACACGATTACTTCCTCCAGGCTATAAAAAGCACCAAACAAAAGCAATATTACAAAACTCAATCTTCGACTAAAAATTTTGACCTATTCAATATTTTAATTCAGTTTTAAATTTTCTAATGCAGCCATATGCACTTCAGGTTGCTAAAATTGTCTGAACCTAACAAAATATCCAAGTTGTAACCAAACTTATGTCGTTGATGTAAATCTATAATTATAGCCAAGTCTGATTCAATTAGACAACTATTTTCCACTTCATTTTTTTTTTTGTGAATAAGGGCTCCTTGTATAGTTTCCTTTTGAATTGTTTCAAGCCAGTCACATGTCATTTAAACTAATATCAAAAACTGCCAATTAAAAAATAGATCAAAAATCACAAAAAAGAACTCTGGGAGGTCTTGTTGTACACATCCATAGGAGCACACAATATTAAGCTCAAATTTATCAACTATCCACGATGAAGCCACAATCAAATTGAGCTTCTTTAGGATAATTGCTAGATCTTTATGGTAGATATACAAATTGGCTGCAAAAATATCGACTCAATGGTGTCGACATCACAAAGGAAGTGAAGTGCTAGGAATCACGCATTTAGTTCTCTTAAATCCCTTAAACATAAGCCTTATTTGGTAATTAGTAGATTGCATTAGCTGTTAACTAATTCTATCAATGGTTGTTGGACCAATGGTGGTTGACAAATTAAATCCCTTTATGTTTTGATAATAATAAAATATCTAGAAATTATTTCAGGTATTATTAAATGAAAGAATTGTGCAAATCAAGATGGGCAAGTGACAAATCATTGAAGAATCAAGTTGGAAGTTTCCTTATAAGTGAAAGAGGCATAAATAATGAGGATAATAAAAGATTTAGTTGGATGTTACCGTTGAAGCCAACATAAGTCGACTTGCACAGCATAAGTCGACTTATACATCAAAATCCAAATAGCATAAGTCGACTAGAACAGCATAAGTCGACTAACACATAAAGAGATGTCAAAACAAGTTGACTAATAGTACATAAGTCGACTTATCGAGGACCACAAGTCGACTTACACAGCACAAATCGACTTATAGAAGAGCGGAGTTGAAATTTTACAAAAAATGTTGGAACAAATCGACTTATACATGACGACAAGTCGACTTATGAGCACAGCAAATTAATTTTAACGGTCCAATTAGTCACAAATGGAAAGGAGATTGTCAAGGAACGGCTATAACAATCATGCAACGGCTAGAATGAGTTTCAACAGCATAAAATTATTTAATTGATAAAAGACATATCTGAAAAACAAGCATAGGCAACCTATTTATACTAGTATAGGACCTAATCCAACTCCTAATAAGAAAAGGAAATACTAATTAAAAAATAATATGTTAATCCTATGATAACTAGGAATCCCAATAACTTAAGAAATACTAAATAGTAAGAAATCCAATATTAACTAGAAAAACTAAACTAACTGCTCTTGCATCAATAGCTGTAATACCTTCTAACAATACCTGACTAACCGGAGTCCACTTAAGTGAACTACAAGCCAAAGAAAGTGATCTTACTATGTTTCCATGTTTAGCTTGTTTCTGGCACTGCCCCCTCTTAAAAGCTCAAATTCAGCCTGTAGAACGAAGACTAACAATTGATGAAACAAGGTCTACCAAAATGTTTTAATTTAAAAGACATGAATTGATTCATAACATCAGAAGACCTTGTTCAATAATTAGTACAGTTTGATCAACTGAATGGTGCAGTTCAACTAATTTTCTCAAGATC
>JANIHY010000003.1:26443356-26454168 GCA_027479065.1 Erythroxylum brevipes
AATCATGTGATACTCTATGAACTGTGTGAATATGCGTGAATTGAGTGAACCATCGATGATGGTTTCTCACTGAGTTCACAAAACTCACCCAAAATTTGCAATTATTTTTCAGGACTCAGAAGAATACCCTGTTAGATAACGGGCGTATGACATCTGTTGGTTAATGAAGTAGAGAAGGGGTCGGGATCAGTTCGTGTCTGCATTAGTGTATTTTATTTTCTAAATTTTTGTATTAATGATATTGTATTTATGAAAAGGGCCCCGAGGCCATTGAATTGTTTATGTAAATTGTTTCCGCATAAATTATAACGTGTGTGTGTATGTGTAAAAGAAAAAAAAAATTTATACTGAGTTTTGACTGAGTGATGTAGCACGCCATCCTCGTGGGGCACGAACTCGGATATCACCTTCGATGTCGGGTTCGGGTCATGCGGGAGTGGGGTGTTACAATGACACTCAAAACTTCTTTCAAAACTTTAGTTACAGTTTCACCAGCATGTTGAAAGCGATATGGGGTATTCCTATTAGGAGCACCTTTACTTAGGACATGCACGAATAAACCTACTTTCTAAAAAATTAACATCGTATTTGAAGGTCTCAAACCATAATTTTTTCCCAAACCATGTATAATTGAGGAAATGTATTTTGATTCATCCTAAATGTATTAAAACACCATTTTCCATGACCATTCAATAATTGATTCATCCATAATTCTCCTATTTGATAGGAAGTCATGCATGGTTCATTGTATATATGTTTTAAAAATGCACACCCATATAACTCACTACATAATCCACCATATCCCAAAACTCATTCTTGTTGTCCAAAAATTGTTTAATTTACAAAAGTTGCATGATTTGCATAACATTATCATCCATCCCTACAAATCAAAAAGTAATATTATATTCTAAATAAACAAGACACTTATATGTCTATATATAAAGAAATAAATAATATAACACATAATATAATTATAGATTACTAACAAGATAACATAATATAACAAAGTAAGCTAACCAAGTTCACAATGTCTCGAAACACACCATGTCAACATAAGTGCACAAATCATAAGAACAATAAACTAAACATAATAATGCATTTAAACTATGTTTAACATTTTTATGCTTCCCATGCTCATATGTAAACTGTATGTATTCAATTTTTTTGTATCATCTAGTTAATTGAAAACATAGACCTTCTTTGCAGATCTTCAATCAATATGCAAGCAAAGTAAAATTTAGGAGTACTAGTCTCTAAACCAGACAAAATACATAGTGTTCTTAAAGCATTTGTAACATCATGATGTGACACACTAGCACCAGTACTCTATGATAAACTAATAGTCATCGCGTTCAATATTTTCTTAATGAAAGTATTTGTCTCCATGGTTGCATTGGGTCTCTCTAAAAGCCTTTTTCATCTTCTTTTGTCACTCCCTTCATCATGTGTAGCTTGAGGGGCAGCAGTAGGAGTAGATGCAGTGGTCGGGGTAGGTTTTCTCCACGCCTATTCCCAATCACCAATCACATAGTAATTGTTTAAACCATTACTCTCATATATATTCTCATGATTATAAGGTGAAGAAGGTACATACACTTCTTCAAATTCTCGTTGTCCTTGTGGAGGGCCAACATAGAATAAAATGTAATATTTTCTCGAACCAAACATCTAAAAAGTGGATCTAACTTACATTCAAGCTCAGTTTCAAGTCCTTCCTCTTTAAATGTTTTAAAATTGATGTTCTCTTATAAAAAATAAATAGAGTAAATATAAATTATTTAACTAAATATTTAGTATTAAAGTAAAAGAAAATAACTTAAAATAGGGAAAATAGGCTAACCTTAATCTTCAAAGTCCACCATTCCTCACTGGCACCATTCAAAGAAGGAGGAAAGGGAGAGGATAAACTTAATAGAGAAAAAGTTACTGGTTAGAATCTGATTGACACACTATTGTAACGTTCTTCACTCTACGTATCAGTGAAGTTTAGGGATAGTTTTTCATATCAGTGTGTTGTAACATTCTACTCTCTGCGTAACATTATGTTGAGCTTTTCCATTTTAAATGTGAAAAAGAGATGGTGGGGTAGTTGTGAGTAATAAATGGAGTTAAATGCAAAAAGTTTTTGAAAGTAACAAGCAGTAAATATAAAAAGTAGATTTGAGTTATAACTACAGTCTTCAAGAACACATCGATAAACAAAGAAATGAATGTAACTTTCTATAAGTAATAGATTGTGTTAAACAAACAGAGTTCACAGTTCACTAACATTATTGAAACCTATAATATACTTAGCTTGAGATTTAGTTAGAACTGTAGCAAATCCAGAAAACCTATGCTTATAGTTGTAGAGAATCAATTCTTTGGCAACTTCTTTACTGTCACCAAAAAGCATAAAACTTCAATCACTAACATTCAATTTATGAACCATCTCACCATGTTTGTCTCTACTTAATAATATAATATATATCATCCTAAGACATAAACATTCATCGATTTTGTCAAATTCCTTTTGTGGAATGGAAATGGTCTGCTCAGCAGGTGGATTTCTTAAGCTCCAATTCTTAGAAATCTGTAAACTAGATACTCTGTAGGAATGGAGGGTTGAGCTTAGAGCTTTTCCAAGCTTGCTAAGCACATGAGTTCGAAAGAATGGTTGTTACATAACCTTTTGGATGAATTAATACCTTTTAAGTCTCTCTGATGAATTAAAAATTTAGTTTGAATTATGCCACAATAACATGCTAGTATAATTGAAACTATATGCATGGCTTCTCATAACAAATCTAAAGGACAGAAGTAAAAGTATGGCTTCATTTATGCATGGTTTCATTGATGGCTTTGTTCAGGCATGTCTTCCTTAGTTGCAAAAAAACATACGTAATAATAATAACTTAAAGGGTACAATAGCAGATCGCATGATGCATGTGAGAAAATAGAAATTAATAACTTTAAGCCTCATTCGGGTAAAGGATGATCTGACAAAAAAATATGTTATCCAAGATAATATAGTGAACAAATGCAAATTGGGAAAAATGACAGTTACTCCGAGACTGCCTGTAAAAATGAAATGATATTGACATAGTAAAAAGGAGTATCCATGTGAAGTTTTGAATTAACTAACTGTTAGATATGCCTATTCTGTAACCTAAGTATTAGTGTTTTACCTCTAGACTCTTGGAATTCCAAAAACCCTTGCATGCAATCTCTTATTACTTCAACAACTAATGCATTGCATTTAGAGCGAGCTAGATGTTTCATTTGCTCAAATGAATTATTCTTTTTTGGGGATTTCCATATGTATAGCATTTTGTTTTCTCTTCTTGTTGTGAATGATTTCTAGAATGAGTTAGATGTAGAATCTGTGACAACCAAGCTTGCTTTCTATCTAAATGGTAAAATTTGAACTCCTTAATCATCTTTTGCATAGATGAATTCTTTTTTAATTGAGCTAGATGGTTATGTTAGAATATTTAATGGCCCATGTAATTTATACAGTTTGAGTCCCATGAAAAGAACCCAAGATGATGGTTATTGGGTATTAAATACAGGGATCTCAAATAGGTCAATAACTCTTTTCCTCTCTCTTTTCAAATGAACCAACATGATGGTTGGTGAAAGGACATATAAGTTTTAGAAACTAGTAAATTTATAATCTAAACCATTAAAGATACAAATCAAAGAAGAAGAAGAGAGGGAATTAAATCCTTATAAAAACTATCATAGATACAGGTATGATAAAATTAATTGATCCAATAAGACAATTGGTATTAAAACCAAGATGTTGCATTATTTGTGTTCTACCATCGTGAACGATTTTGTATCTTCTGTATGGTTTTTGTTTGTTTTGTACGGTTGTATTTTTTGTTCGTTTCTGTATAATGTTTTTCTGTATTTGTAGTGGCTTAACTTTCTTTGTTGCATTTCCATGAAAGGAACAAAGAAATGGAAACATAGAAATACAAACAAAATAACAACGAACCATAAGTTTTCATGATTTTTGAATGTTAATAGAATTAGGGTTATAAGGATTTGAAAGCCATTCTCACTACTTAATCGAAACATAATACCTATGGATGGACTAAAACTATATATAGAGGGATGGTTTAGAGTGAGAAAAAAATCATAGGTTTGTTTCATTTGTTGAACACCAAAGAAGTAAATGTGGATGATGTTAATGTTGGCTCAAACCAAGAAAGGATCCTAGAAAGATATTACAGAAGAATCCATAAAAGAAAGAAGATTTAAAAAAAACATAAACGAAACTAGTGTCAGTGAGGAAGATGAGGTGTGTGCAACGTACACACCTGACCTGCCAAGCTAGACTAACACGGGCTTGTGTACATATTTTTTGATATTTTTAATATCATGATTGTTTAATAAAATGATTTTATGGGTTTGAATATTGATCCTACTTAAGGTATTTTAATTTTGGGTCATTAATTAAGTAATGATTTAAATTAATTAATTAAGTAATCAATTAATTAGTTTAGATTTATTTGCATAAAAGTTATGCATATGTTTGTTATGCATAATATACTTTTGTGTCATATTATGTTTTAATTGGTACTTTGACCATTTATTTTATATGATGCTAGGAATTACATTTTCTTATTATATGTTGAATGTGTTACATGACATTATGGTAATTTAGAATAGTTTGTTAGTCATCAAAGTGACCAAACTAACTAAATTAAATTTTGTCATGTATGATAATTATCCAATTAAATGTTTATTGTATGGAAAGCTTGTTAGTCACCAAAGTGGCTTAGCTTGAAAATATTAATCATTTAATTGTGAATGTTTCAATTGTTCATTATGATATGATGCTACAATGATATAAAGTTTGAATTGAACAATTACGATTATTAATTACAACATTAAGAGGTTACCCAAAGGTGGACCATTGCTTATAATTAATGACATTAAAGGGACTTTATCAACATATTTAGTTAATATGATTGTATATCCAAAGATAACACGCATGTTGACTAGAATATGATTGATTGTCTATTATAGTGAACTATATTTGCATCATAATAGGTTACATCTATGCATTTAAATTTCACCCAAAGGAGAATTTAAATGCATAATTAAAGTGTATTAGTTTGAATCTATTTGGGTTTACTCAAAGCATTAATATGTGAGCTATATGTTGTGTTTGTAGCATATACTAATTTGTTTGCTTTAGGAAATGGGCTAATCAAGTTCAATGGTCTGAACTATGCTAGTTGGTTCGAACAAATCTAGTTCCAACTAGGTCTAATGGATTTAGACTAGGCCATAGTTTCAGATGCAAGACCTGTAACCATAACTGAGACTAGTTTTAAAGCTGACAAATCTTATTATGAGGCTTGGAAATAATCTAACAGGCTGAGATTGAATTTCATGCGAATGATGATCGTAGAAAATGTAAATCTATCAACGCCTAAAACGGACAATACAAAAGAGTTCATGTTGAAGCTTAAAGAATACTCCCAATCTGAGATAGTTGACAAGTCCACAGTAGGGACTTTAATGAGTGAGATGACAACCAAAAGTTTTAATTGGTCATCGCCTATTTATGATCATATAACACATATGTCAAATCTAATTGCAAAGTTGAAATCTATGGGTATGGATATAAGTGAGTCTTTCCTTGCACAGTTTATTATCAAGTCATTTCCTTTTAAGTGGCCAGTTTTATGTAAATTATAACACCATTAATGAAAAATGGAACCTTCAAGAAATTAAGGCCATGTTGGTTCAGGAGGAAGAGAGATTGAAGAAAATGAAGGAACACTCTGTTCATGTCACGTTTCATCAAGGAGCTAGTAGCAGCAAGAACAAACCAAGAAAGAAAGGCAAAGATAAAGAAAAAACTCTCAACAAAGTTAATGAGGGTCGAATCCATAAAGATAAGAGGTGCCACTTTTGCAAAATTTCTGGTCACTTTAAGAAGGATTACCCTAAAAGAAAGGCTTGGTTCGAAAAGCAAGGTACATATTATGTCTCAGTATCTTTTGAATCAAATCTTATTGAAGTGCATTATAATACCTGGTGGATAGATTCTGGTGCAACTACTCATGTGTCACATGTTAAATAGAGATTCATTTCAATCCAAACCATAAACGAAACTAAAAAGTTCTTGTATATGGGGCACATAATGAAGGCACAAATAGAGGGCATTGGGATGTACAGATTGATCTTTGACACTAGATGTCACCTGGATCTAAAAAATTATCTTTATGTTACTGACTGTGATAGGAATTTAGTTTTTGTTGCAAAGTTAGATAATGATAATTTTAACTTTAAGATTGGAAATTGTGTATTTTCTTTATATAAACACAATTACTATTATGGTTCCAGTACTTTAATTGATTGTTTACATCGTTTCAATCTTGATGTTGATTTTGTTGAATCTTTGTTTCATGTTGACCATATGATAGGAATAAATATAGTGCACATAAGGAATATTCTGCTTTTTTGTGACATAAAAGATTAGGTCATATATCTAGGAAAAGGGTATAGAGGTTAGTGAAAAATGAAATCTTACCATAATTGGATTTTCATTTTACTGACTGGGATATATGTGTGGATTGCATTAAAGGTAAGAAAACCAAACACATATTAATGAATCCAGCCACAAGAAATAGCAAATTACTTGAATTAATATACACTGACATCTGTGGTCCTTTCAACATTCGTTCTTAGGGAAGTGAAAAATATTTCATTACCTTTATTGATGATTTCTCATGATATGGTTATATTTATCTACTACATGAGAAGTCTTAGTTTGTGGACATCGTAGAGATATTCATTAATGAGATAGAAAGGCATTTAGATAGAAAAGTAAATATAGTGAGATCTGATAGAGGTGGTGAATATTATGAAAATTTTGATGAAAGTGGACAATGTCTAGGTCCATTTGCAAAGTTTCTTACAAATCGAGACATATGTGCACAATACACAATGCCTTGTAGATTGCAACAAAATGGTGTAGCTGAAAAGCAGAATCGCTCTCTTATGGATTTGGTTAAGAGTATGTTAAGTTATAGTACTATACCTTCATCATTGTGGATGCATGCATTAAAGACCACTGCGTATCTGCTTAATAGGATTCATAGTAAGGAAGTTCCTAAAATACCTCATAAATTGTGAACAAGAAAGAAACCTAGTTTACGACACCTTCACATTTAGGGTTGTCCTGCAGAAGTAAGATTGTATAATCCACATGAAAAGAAGCTTGATGTAAGAATCGTTAGTGGTTATTTCATCGGCTATCCCAAAAAGTAAAAAAGGTATAGATTTTATTGTCCTAATCATAGTACAAGAATAGTTGAGTCTAGTAATGCTCGGTTCATTGAGAATGGTCCAATCACTGGGAGTGGAGCATTGAAAAAAGTGGATATTCACGAGAGTCAACTAAAAACTACTCCAAGTCAAGTAGAAACTACTACATCAAATGTCATCCCACTAGTTGTTATTCCTCTTGTTGCATCACTGATACACAATATATTGGAACAACAATTTAATGTTCCAATTTCAAAAAATAAACATATTAATGAAGAACCAGCTAATGATGTTCAAGTTATAAATGATCAAGTGATGCCACAAGAAGTAGCATTACGAAGGTCTGTAAGATAGAGAAGACCAGCTATTTCGAGTGATTATGAAGTTTACTCAATTGAACATGAATGGGACTTGAGCATTGATCAGGATTCAGTCTCGTTCAAATAAGCCATAAAATGTAGCAATTTTGAAAAATGGTTCAATGCTATAAAAGAAGAGTTGAAATTAATTGATGACAACAATGTCTAGGAATTAGTTAGTTATTAGAAGGTGTAAAGCAAGTGGGTTGTAAATGGGTCTTTAAGACCAAATGTGACTCACAAGGCAACATTAAAAGGTATAAAGCCAAACTTGTAACCAAAGGTTACACTCAAAAAGATAGTATTGACTATAAGGAGACCTTCTCTCCAGTTTTAAAGGAGGACTTTTAACGAATTGTTATGGCCCTGGTGGCTCATTATAATTTAGAGCTTCACCAAATAGATGTAAAGATCGGTTTTCTAAATGGTGACTTGGAAGAAGAAGTTTATATGCATCAACTAGAAGGTTTCGTGACCACAGGAAAGGAACAATTAGTGTGTAAATTCAAGAAGTCAATATATGGACTAAAGCAAGCTTCCCAACAATGGTATCTTAAGTTTAATGATATCATTACGTCTTATGGTTTTATAGAAAACACCATTGATCAGCATATCTATATGAAGGTTAGTGGGAGCTTCATTATATTAGTCCTATATGTTGATGATATCCTTCTTGTTGCTAATAATATCATTTTGTTACATGTTGTAAAGAATTTTCTCGCTATTAATTTTGAAATGAAAGATACGGGTGAGGCATCCTGTGTGATAGGAATTGAATTATTTCGTGATAGATCACAAGGATTGTTAGGATTGCCTCAGAAAGGTTATATCGAGAAGTATTAGAAAGATTTCAAATGAAAAAATGCTCAATAGGGATAGTTCCAATTCAAAAAGGGGACAAATTTAGTAAAATGCAGTCTCCATAAAACGATTTGGAACGTAAGGAAATGGAGTCTATTTCTTATATGTCAGTAGTTGGGAGCTTAATGTATGCTCAAACATGCATTCGGCCAGATATCAGTTTGTTGTCAGAATGCTAGGCCGATATTAATGCAATCCTATAATGAGTCGTTGGAAGGCTGTAAAAAAATTCTCAGATATTTACAAGGCACAAAAGACTATATGCTCACATATAGAAAATCAACTCATCTTCAGATTCAAACTATGCCAGTTGTGTAGACTGATAGAAATCTACATTTGATTATATGTACCTATTAGCTAGAGGAGTAGATTCATGGAAAAGTGCAAAGTAGTCCATCATTGCTACTTCCACAATGGAGGCTAAATTTGTGGTATGCTTTAAGGCCACAGTTCATGGATTGTGATTGCAGAACTTTATCTTCGGTCTTGGCATTGTCGACAGTATTAATAGACGATTAATAAGTTATTATGATAATTTTATAGTTGTTTTCTTCTCTAAGAATGACAAGTATTCAAAGGGTGCGAAACATGTGGATTTTAAGTATTATCAGTGAAAGAAGAAGTGAAAAAACATAAAGTCTCAATTAAGCATATTCGTACCGATCTCATGATAGTGGATCCGTTAACTAAAGGCTTGCCACCTAAAACATTCATTGGTCATGTTGAACGGATGGGCCTTACAGATAATTCCTTGTTAGCATAGTGTTTTGATATGTATATACATATTGCTCAAATTGTTATGACATTTATGAATTCATCATCATCACCCAGTCCAAAATCCCGCAATAAAGTGAGGTCTGGGGAGGTCCGATAGTACGCAGCCTTACCCCTATATAATAGAGAGGCTATTTCCAGTGAACCCACTTAGAAATGAGACAATATAAGAATGATGTAGGTGACAGAAATAATACAGTAAAAATGAAAATACAAATAATGGAGAATACCGTAATGAGGCCAGAATTGCGAGAACCTAATAAAACGAAACACAAATAATAATAATAATAATTAAAAAAAACTAAAACTAGTAGAAGACTCAATACAAAGATAAAAATAAAATAAAATAATAACAATAACAACAAAAATAATAATAATATTACTAAACGACTAAAAAGAATAAAATAATGAAGAAAACGTGAAAAAAAAACCACGAACTTGATTAATAATAATAAAGTACTAAAGACACTAATGAAAAGATTAAAGGTAGTAATAAACTCATTAGAAGGATAAAAATAAAAGGAAAATAATAACGATAATTACAAAAATAATAATAATAGTAAAAGTAAAAATTTTGAATACCACGAAATTGTGAATTCAATTACAGTTATATGTTTTTTTTCACTTGTTATCCATATTATGTTGTATACATTAATTATTATTTGTGAGATAACAATTACAGAATTACCCACTTAAATTTTTATAAGTTGAGTTGATTATGTGATACATAGAAGGAATCATGTTGTATAACTTGTAACCGCCATGATCCCGTCATCTTAATTCCGTTAAGGATGATTTGATCAATTCTATGTATTATGTGCACTTAAAGTTTTCTTATTGAATCATCAAGTCGTAACATAGGCCAAATGGGAGATAGTTAGAATATTTAATGGAGCTTGTGACTCATATTTTGAATCCCATAAAAAGAACGCAAGATGACAGTTATTGGGTATTAAATACAAGGATCTCAAATGGGTCAAAGATCCTTTCTCTCTTTCTTTTAAATTAAACCAACATGATGGTTGGTGAAAGGATATATAAGTTTTAGAAACTTCTAAATGTCTAATCTGAACCATTATTAAATTCTTACAAAAACTGTCAAGGATACAGATATGAAAAAATTAATCGATCCAATAAATTGCCTTACAACTTAATCTGAGTTAACCATTAGGTTCTTTCTTTCCATTGTGATTCATACCTTTCGCCAATGTGATCAATTTTATAAGTCCCAACAATTTATTTCCTTAAGAGCCTTCTTTTTTGAAAATTTGCTAGCAAATAAGCATTTAATCAACTAGCCAATGTTTGCTTTTCATTGGTGAAAACCACTGACCTAAAGTTGCAGCATTACGTTTGTATTCTAATGACTATTGCAAAGGATTCTTATGTAGTCCTATTTACGGACATATTTCATAAAACACTCAACTAGTTATGTTGGGCCCGGGCCCCGGATGTCCGAATCCCGAGGTGGCCCCTCGGGCTGCGCCCCAACGGGCGACCCGAACCGGCGGACCCGATCCCAACATCCATACAAATACACATTCGA
>JANIHY010000003.1:26496482-26508544 GCA_027479065.1 Erythroxylum brevipes
ATGTTCTACGATTCAAGAGTTGGACTCCGGTACGGGATCCAACAGTTGGGATCCGGTCTCCGGGTCGGGTCCTAACATTGATGATCCACGTAGTCTTTATCAATGGGAAGTACTTGGCAAGGACAACTTGGGCTACTTGCTCCCATATAGTAATCTGAGATGCACTAAGTGAGTTGTACCATGCCTTAACTGGATCTCTCAAAGTTAATGGAAATAATCTAAGCCTCATTGCATCATCAGACATCCTTTGGAATCTAAAAGTGTCGTATATCTGCAAAAAGTTTGTTAGGCGGGCATTGAGATCTTCAGTTGATAACCCATATAATTGATCACTGTTTTGGAGTATGTTCAGGAGTGTCAACTTGATTTCAAAATTGTTTGCTATGACTGCAGGCCTTGTAACTCCTTGTGGACTAAATCTGGGCCTCATAAAATCCATCAGTGTTCCCTTGACCCCTCCTTGTTCTCCTTCTTCCGCCATATTTGTTTAAAGATTTTCTTAGCGCTTTGCTCTCCTTAACCTCCTCTCTCATCTTGTAATATCAAAAAATTCTTTTTTAAAAGCTTTGTCATACTTTCTAATGCTCCTTGTGTTCATGCACCTGCAAATACATAAGGAAAGGTATCAAACACTCTCAAAACAAAGTTACCTAAACTAAACAATATACTAAACAAATAATTCCCAGCAACGGCGTCAAAAACTTGTTGAATGCAAAACCAATTCACTAGTTTTATGCTCAAAACTACAAGTATACAGGGTGTAGCTTGTAGTAAAGAATAGATATCAATCCCTCAGAGATTGTGTCTAGACACTACTTAATTCAGTCTGCTTCATTTTGAGAAATAATTTTATTGAATATAAACTGAAAAATTAAACTAAATCAAACAGCTAATAATGAACAAATGATAAAGCAAAAGTGTAGAAACTTGGAGTACTAGATTTAACAATTAGAGATCACTTTTTTCCTATCTTATCTTTCTCTTACCTTGTTAATTAATGTATTAAATGCCCTCTCTCAAGGTATAAATAATTATCCCTAGCTGAATTAAGTGGAAACGATTAAGAAATCTCTCATTCTACAAAATCAGTTTGCCAGTTTAACTAGTTATGAAATTATCCTATGGGTAATCAACTGATTAGCCAACATCTCTCTCTAACTAATCAATTAACTTGATGAATGTAGTTCTATAGAGTACCAATTCTCACTGTACAACCCAACTCAATTTCTTAATATATTGCAAGGTATAAGCTTAACATTCATCAAAAGCACCATTCAATCAACAAAGTAGTAGTTCAACAAGTAGTTTAAAAGTAATCTCTACAAATAACTCAGCCACTTATAATGTCATTAACATCCCCAACAATAACAAAAATCCATCATAAAGATGCTAAAAGAGAAAAAGGAAAGAAAACTAGATGAAGCAAGCTCCTCCCCTTCTTTTCCCAAATCTATAAAATCTGGAGTTGATATGCTCTTTGCCCAATTAAGAATGGAAATCTTAATTCTCTATCTCTTTCTCGGCTCTAAATTTTTTAATAGCTTAAGGAGGTAAGCTCTCCCATCAACCTTTGGGCCTAAGGTTATGCCCTTATATATAAGTCATAAAACCCTAAAAATAAGTGAACCACATGTTTTTTCTGACTCTAGTTCCCACGATCGTGGGAATTAGCATAAATATTGTAGGTTCTTGTTCTATAGGTCCTCCACTTCTCTTTTCCTCTTTTGGTCCCTAACTCAATCACAAATGTGGCCACCCTCCATTCTTACACCAAAATGATCAATTCTTACCCTAAACCAATATCAAACATAAAAGAATAACCATAAAGATCAAACTAAACAATAACACACAAAATAAGTCCTAAAACACAACAATAACAACTTGTTATGCAAGAAACACATGCCAAATACTTAGAAAAAATACACACTAATACACTGTTTATAGCTTCACACTATCTCTTGTCCTCACAACCTTTAGGAATTAACAACTAGTATCAAAGCTGGTCACCGATTTAGAACTTAGTACATTAAGTTAGTGTAGATCTATGTTTCACAATTATGCTCTAAGAGAAGGGTTATTAATCATTAGGCCTCCGTTACTAGATGATTCGAATTACCCTACTTGGAAATCAAGAATGAAAGTATTCATTCAAGCACAAAGCACTATGGCATGGACTTCGATGTTGAATGGCTAGGCACATCCAATGATGATTGATGAAAAGAATGAAGCAGTACCTAAAGATCCATCTGAATAGATAAGCGCTGAAGAAGAGGAAGCACTTGGCAATTCTCATGCATTGACTGCAATCTTCAGTGCTATCGATGAATGACACTTCATTATGATTTCTATATATGAATTGGAAAAAGAAGTGTAGGACACTTTGCAAACTATACATAAGGGATCAAAATCTGTAATAGCCTCAGAACTTTAGATGTTAGCTGTGAGATTCGAAGAACTCAAGATGAATGAGAGTGAAACTATTGGAGACTTTCATGAGAGATTGCATGACATAGCAAAGCAAACACATCAACTCAGGAAGAAGTATTCTAACCTGAAACTTGTTAATAAGACTTTGAGATCATTACCACTGAGCTTCATATTGAAAATTACAACCATTGCAGAAGCTCATGATATCAATGAATTGTAGTTGGATAAGGTAATTGATATTCTTACCAATTTTGAGCTGAATTTGTTGAGGGATAAATGAGAGAAGAATAAAGGATTGGCATTGCAAACCGAGATTGGTAAAGTCGTGAATGAATTAAAAAATGAATTCAATGAGAATGAGGATATGGAGTTATTGACAAGAAATTTCAGCAAGTGGTTAAAGAAAGTAAATAAGGATAGCCCTAAGTTTAGATAGAATGGTGGAAATTTATCAAACAACAACTTTAAACAACAAGATAAAACTTAAAAGGGTGAAAGAAAAGTGAAGAGAATTAAATATCATGAGTGTCAAAGCTTTAGACATATATAAGTGAAATGTGCTACACTTTGAATAAGAGAAAAGGAAAGTCTTATACAAGCACTTAGAGTGAGAATGAATCCGAAAGTAAGTATTAGAGTGGGAATGAATCCGAAAGTAAGTATCCTATGTTGGTTGCTTTATACAACAAAGGTCCAGTTGCTTGCTTAACCATAGATAAATAAGTCCAAAATTTTAGGAAAAATGTAAATGAATCATCTTGAAGTTCAAGTTCAGATTATGACAGTGATGATAGTGATTTGAATTACATGAGGGAGGATATTTACAAAGCTTATGAGTTAATGTATGCTAAATGGGTCCAAATGTAACACCCCACTCCCACTTGACCCGAACCCGATATCGATGGTGATTTTCGAGTCCGTACCCTGCGAGGGTGGCGTACTACATCATTTAGTCAAAAACTCAGTATAAATTTTTTTAAAAACGTACGAGAAGATCAAGAATAACAAATTTGGGCCCACTTTTATTCATAACCCTTTTTATTTACAAGAGTTGCCAAATTTTTGTTTTCAAATACCAAAATTTCGATTTGCACATTCAAAAAAAAATCCAAGTGGGAAGTTATACACCACAAATATATTCAAATACACAAAATACAATGATTTGCGAAAATACAATTTAATGTGAAAAGACAGAGACACAATGCAAACGCGAACTGATCCCGACTTCTAGCTTTCATACTCTCGTTTACCTAACGGGGTATTCTTCAAATCTTGAAAAATAATTACAAATTTTGGGTGAGTTTTACGAACTCAGTGAGTGACCATCATCGATGGCTCACCCAGTCACATAACACACACAATTCATAAATCTCACTTCACCTCACATTTCACATTATTTCACAATCTACATTCACATTCACATTAGTCACATTCGATACACTTAATCATTCATATTATGTATATGAAATGCACATGAGACTCACTTTTCATTTGTTATTTTGTTGTGACTGAGTGCTTGAACTGTCCCATGTAGGGCTCATTAATAACTATCCTTTATCCATTTGGAGGATACAGGGCTCATTAAATGTTGAGCCTGAGGCTTTGAATCACTTTGAGCTCGAAGCTCATTTTCACTCGTTGAGCTTAAAGCTCTAATCGGTGGCGACTCTGGTTACAACAACCATTATATTTCATACACTTATGCAATGAAATGCATCAATCCCATGCACTCACTTTTACATGTCATCGGACTGTAGTCCGACACTCAACGATAGAGTTGAGAAACATATCCCATACATATGCAATTGTACAATCAAAACCCATTTGTCATCGGACTGTAGTCCGACACTTATCACTCATATAATGCGCATTCAAAACACATTTATCAATCACAATAAGTACACATAATTCATCTAATTCACATTCAAGTAGCACTTCAATATCCAAATCAGTATCAAAATCGTCGGACCTCCTGTCCGAAACCCAATACAATAAAAAATTCTAAGCTTTATATCAATAAAAATATCAGAATACAATCTACAACTTTCATGAAAAACTTGGAAGCAAAATCAACCTCTAAAAGGGTCAAAATCTCAATCAAAGTTTATGCCACCATAATTTCACCCTAAACCACAATCAAACTTCAAAAATTCATAACTTTCAATTCTTACATCCAAAAATGGCACATTATACATCATTAAAAAACTAAGACATTTTTCTATAACTTTCAATAAGGCCACTTGAGCCAATTCAAACCATAATAGTCCAGAATTTGCCTCAAAGCATAGTATCACAAAACCTACACTTATGGACATTTTCACAAACAAAGCACATGAATCTTTGGAATAACATCCCAAAGTCAACAGATCATAACTTTCAACCTCAACATGAAAAAATGTCATACTTTATAGAGATAGAAAGTTAACAAGAAAAGTTACAACTTTCATGAAGACCAATTTAACAAAATCTGCTTAAATCAATCTAGAAAAATTCCCAGAGTTTCAGATCACAAAATGCAATTCTCGAGCTACTGTTCATCCCTACACACTTTCTCACTTTCATGTCAAAATGTGGAACTCTTCAAGCCAAAATTGAACAACACTTCCTTTACAAGAAATATAGCCAAACACCTCTAGTTTAATTTAAGCTAAAAATCATCTCAATTGCATAACCATAGAAGCAGTTATGGCTAAATCATTGAAACATACTCAAATCAAAATTTTCCAGATTAGCACCTAACTCTTCTCCTACCTCTTCCATACCATTTCCTCACTCAAATACTACTCAATTCACTCATGAAAACAACCATAACCAAATCAAAACTTTACTTAAACAAGAGTCCACAAAATGACAGCACCTTACACTCAATCATTTTCCTTTTCATACGCTTATCTAACATATTTTCACTTCCAAAATACCTCTAACTTACATTAATCAATTTCTACATCATTAAGCATCAATCAAAGCAAGCAACTCACACACACATACCCATATCCTCCAACACAATTTTCATGCAATTAAATTTAAATAACATCACAAATAATTCTTTTAACTAACAATTCATGATATAGAACACAATTCTTACTTAATTCTTCAAATCTTCAAGAAACTCAAAATCACTAACTTCTTCACCATCTCACGATCATCATCATCTTAAGCTTCAAAGGTTTGAGTTTTTGGTGAGAAGGGAAGAGAGCAACTAAGATATGAGAGAGCTAGATTTATTATGGGTGGAGATTGGCAACAAAATGACAAGAAGAAGAAACCATCGAAGAAGGAGGAGGAGAGGATGAAAATGAGCAAGAGAACAAAATATCTTGGTCTTCACAAATGAAAGCATCGTAAATGACAACCAAGAAGGGAAAAAGGCTTTTAATTAACCAAAGGTGGCATGGTTAGGCAAGTGATAAGTGTCACTTGCCACATGTCCTATTTTTAGGCATTCTCATGGTTTCTTTTCAATTAAAATTCAATTTCTAGTTCAATTTTTTCCCAAAATTTCAATGGATCAATTAATAAATCCTACAATCACTTCTCTCAATTTTCAGTGCCATTAGACAGTAATTTCTACTACCGGTACACAATCAGCCTACCATTTGATATTTTTCTAGTCCAAAAATTACACCGAAATTTTAGAAAAACAATTTCTAAAATTCCCTAAAAATTCAAAAATCACAAAGACCCTCTCCAACTCAATTTTTCATACACACAAATCACATTAATTTACAATCACATTTCTTCACACTTATACCAAGAAATGTCATGAATGCATGTACAGTCATTTTTCATGTGCAAAATTCACTATTCTCATGTATGCGGATGCTAGATTATGCATGGACATGTAAAGGCATTTCTAAACGCTCTTTGACCACTCAAAATTATTATTTTAACCCCCCCCCCCCTCATCGGTGATGGGATGTTACACCAAACATGTAGAAAAATGAGAAGTTGAAGAAGGAAAACTCTATCATGAAGAACATCGTTCAAGATTTAGAGAAAAAGTTGCTATCTATAATAGATAAGCTAAATGAAACAAATTCGAAGCTAATTAGTACAGAAAAGGGATAAGAATTATACCACCCGAATGGATGTAGTTTCACCAAAACTTGGTTATGTCATAGTTGCTTTGAACTGTATATATGGTTGTTTGATTTAAAGCAATTGTATCAATAATTTATACATTTTCTAGCACAAACAAAAAAAGAAAAATTAAACTTGAAATAAACAAATCAACATACAAGATTTGGTAACACAGTTTGACATACCTTGCCTACGTCTTCAGGGCCCTCTCCCAACTTAATCACTTTTACCAAAGAACAACAATAATTTTACTCAAGACATTACCGAGCCGACTCACCCTACCCTTGACACTATCCCTCATCCTCACAAATCTTGAAAATAAATCACAGCCAATAGCACGATCACCTAGTACTAACCTCAACAGAGGATTTTCTCAACAATGTTTAATGATAATGATATGAAATAAACAACTCAAGTGATTAAACAATAAACAACATAAACAAAGACAACACTTAAGATGAAAAGCAACTCCTTTAAATATCTCACTTCATCAACAAAAGAATAGGAAGTTGTCCATCGAAAGATTTGTTGTGAGGCTTCAACATCGTCATTGAAAATCATATGCATAACAATCACAAAATGTCTTAAATCAACAAACATTTCTTCACCAAAATGTTTGATCAACTACAACTTACCACGGACAACAGTGAACCCACCTCTCCTCCACCATGAATCCACCACCGTTTGAGACCAGAAAAACCTCCCCCAACCTTTTCTTCCAGTAATCAACACTAACTTACCTCCTAGATCTCATAACCACAACTGCAATAAACCATCTACCACTGCTCCCACTCCCTCAATCTTTCTGCCACTACTCCCACACATAATCATTTCCATTTAGCAGCATACCTAAAGTAGTGGTCAGGTTTCATCTCTGAATTTTTTTCTCCAATCCTGCAAACCTAGAAACAAAATAGATATTAAACCATGGATGAACAATTTCAACCCTCCTTCCTACCATTAAAATAACCACAAACCCAAGCCCTAACCCTAACCCCAACCCTAATCCTATCCCTACCCCAAGCTAAAACACCACTATGCCATCCTCCTCTAAACCTTCTACACAAAACCCCTCTTCCCCATCACTTCCTACTACTATCTCCATTCCTGGTACGACAGTCCTTCCACATGGATCATCTCCTACTCCTAAGGCAGCAGAAGCAGCTAAAAGACATAGGAAAACCTGGAAACATGTGGTTGGTGATAGTTTTGACTCATCACTAGAATGCAACCCTCTAGTAGAGATTGATGGCATGATAATGGTGGCTCCTAGCCTAGATGTATTGCAACAGGGAGCCCAAACTTGGGATGCTACAATTGTAGGGGTCTTTATGGAAAAAAAGACCTACTTTTTCGATTATACAGGCTTGGGCATCGACAAACTAGAAAGGTAGAGGTCTAATGGAGGTGATGCTCACTGAAGAAGACAACATAATCTTTACTTTTTCTTCCAAATCAGAAGCTTAAAAGGTAATAGAGGATGACCCCTGGCATATCTCTCAATCTCCACTTTTCATTCAAAAATGGCAACCGGGGATGGAGCTTGAAAAAATCAGAACTAAGAACATACCCTTTTGGGTGAATATTTATAATATCCCTTTGGAATATTGGACTGCCAAGGGGCTGAGCACACTTGCAAGCTATTTAGGAAAACCTTTATGTATGGACGAGAATACAACCCTAAGGACAGAGTCAGATTTGCTAGACTATGTGTGAGCATGGATTTAACGAAGGAAATAAAGGATAATATCCCTATCTTAAGGTTGGCAGATGTAAATTCTCTTAGAGAAGATAAGGTCTTGGTAACATACCAATGGAAACCATCTCTTAAAGCTCAAGGCAAAGAATGAAAACTGATGGCTAGGGTTTTTTCAAAAGGTGATTATTGGGAATTGATAGGCATAGAAGAAAATATACCCGAGGAAACCAATAGAAATGAGGAGGTTGAACAAGTGGCAGCAAACCAAGACATCTCTCAGCCAGTAATTATCTCCCTAGAGAAAGGGAGGACAATCCGAAGGGGTATAAACATGATGTTGTTCAGAAGAAAGCTCTGTACAATCAACTAGAAGAAGGGTAGGTTCAGGAACTTAGGGAAGAAAGCCAAAATGGGGAATCATCGAATGGACAACAGAATAAGCAATGCCAATCTAGGACTGAGGTGCTAAATGGTAGCAATCTTGAGGAGCAGTATGAACAGGTAACCTTTAGGAAAAGCAGTAGGAGCAGTAGGAAAAGTTCCAAAGGGAAAGTTGTAACATCCCATAACCCATGTTAAGGAAAAAAAATAATAAATGAGAGAAATTCCTGAGAAAGTAGAAAGCACATTTTATGCTCATGCATAATATGTCATATACATATACATGAATAGTAAATTTATCTGCACATGAAAATAGGTGTACATGCATTCATGAATAATTCCGGGTATAATTGGATTGATTTGTGAATTTTTTGAGAATTATGAATGTTTTCACATTGGAAATTTTTGAGTTAGTAGAATTGTATTATTTTTGAATTTTGGTGAATTTAGGGATAATTTCAAAAATTTTGGAATTTTTTTGGACAGTATTCGTGTAGTGGGAAATATAGGGTATAGATATGAGACTGAAATGCTTTGACTTCAAAGGAAATAGAGAAGTAAAATTATTGACAAAGGTGAATTGGAAATGGTATGATTAAGGTGTACAAGCCAGGCTAATAAAGAGATAAGACGAGTTTTTTTAGCGTGACAATAGATTGGGTACTGAACTTGCATTTCTTGATGCTTCTGTAATTATAATGCTAAATGGATTGAGACTATACGCTTGGACGATAAAATAAGTGGGACAACTTTTGCAAATGATTGGAAACGAGATTCATGATATGCCACTATAGGGATAATGAGATAAGTGCTTTGATTTAAATTGTTTTATGTATGCATTTTGGTAATGATGATAACTCAAATGAGAAGAATGAAAGCACTGAAAATGTGTATGACGAGATGTTGTGTACAAAAAGGAGTTAAATGATGGAAAGTCGAAAAGAATTTCTGTTAATATATGTATTAGTATGAGGAATGAGTATAGATTATGATTTGGATCACCAAATCACAAGGGGACCCTACTTATGAGCAGGAACAAGAATAAAAATGAATTTTAGAGTATATAGAAATGTTGGTATCATTAGTGATTGAGAATGATTGAAAAGTGAGACAAGTGCATCTCTAGATAAGATAGTCTGAGTTAAATGAAATTTACTGGGTTATATAGTATAAGAGATTACTTCATTGGGCCTTAGTATCGGGGATATATTGACCTAAGAGGACATGATATGAACTTATTCAAATAAGATAATAGGAAAAGTGGAAATTGATTCTCTGGTATTTTTAAAAAGGACCTATCAGTACTTTGGACGATAGGTGAAGGACAGTATTGAGGTTTGTTAGAGTGGGTGTTGATCTTTGAGTATAGGCTTTCCTTGACATGTAGTTGAGATCATAAACCCTTCTCGCAATTCAACAATAGAATCTGGTAATTCTTTCATTGTCTAAAGGTTGAAAGTTCCTATCTGATACCATCGAGGGAGAGTGCTGGAAGGAACCGATTGCTGCAACGAAGGAATTTTGGGAACGTAAAATTATTTTTGACGTTGTGCAATATTTCATGGAATTAGGAGATCTTAGTAAATTTAGGAGATATCTTTGTTTTTGTGGAGAGAAATTTGGTCTGTTTCATAGGTTATAGAAAGGTGTGTGGGAATTACAAATCCTCACTGATGATGAGGTCTCCATCACAGGAGGTTTTGGTTTTAGATTGATTGTAATGAGTGGTGTAACCAGTATAAACGAACAGACATTGGTATGAGCTAATGGGGAATCTTTGAGAATTAAAAAGAACTGAGGAAATCTGCCGAGAAATGGGAAGTTTGATGAGAAATTCAGGACAACTTGGGATCATATTACTGTACAGAGGATTTAGTTACTCAAGGAATTTCAAGAATTATTTATAAAAGATTATACCTATGGGTATTATTTATGCTCGGATTTAATTATGTTACTGAAGGTTAATGGGATCCAAGCAAAAGGATATCAACAAGTGATTAAGATCTTAGTGAAGATAAATTTATGATTATATGATTATGAGGACATTGGTTAAATTGTATAACATGATTCTGGTATTGCTAAAAAAGAATAACTGCCTAAGCTAAAGTTAGACCCATGATTTAGAAACTTCTGCAACAATAATTGGATTGAAAGTGTAGAATCATGATGTGGACAGAATCATATGAACTATACATTGACTAGACAGATTAGTAGAGATAATCGTATGACTAGAAATTGGAAAGATTAAAGGATGGGGCTGAGGAACTTATGTTCCAGTAAATTGTATCAAACAGAGCATTGCATAGCAAAGTACCATATTTATGGATACTGGGTTGCTAAGACTAGTGTAATATAGTGGTTATGGTGACGAATTAATTGGGACAAGAGAAATGGAGGAAAACCCAAATTATGGATTTGGGGGATGTTGATGATATCGACATATGTGTATTACCATATAAGAAAAGGTCCTAGTAAGGGGACCCCAAGGGAGCAATTTGTAGCTAAGAATGTGGACTTGAGTGAATATGTTCGAACAAGTTTCGGCATTGTAAGCGATGCATTCTATCCCAAGAATGCATGAGATATGATGGAGTTGTGGTCGAGTTGCCTATTTGTAACGTTTCTACGTAGAGTTATGCTCCGTGATGTATTCTGTTTTGACTGAGCCTTCTGGCCAGTATTCTATTCTGACTGAGCCTACGGGCCAGTATTCTGTTTTGACTGAGCCTTCTGGCCAGTATTCTGTTCTGACTAAGTCTTCGGGCCTATATATTGTTTATGCATAAGGCACTTAATCACAACGACAAAATGAATGGGAATCTTACTGATGGCATTACAAGTGAATGTATGGCTAGGATTGTTTCAATTCGATTCATTTGGGTAGTTGTAATTGGGAATAACGCGTTGAGTTTTCTGAATACTCACCAAAGGCGTATGAAAGAAGTATGATTTCTCAATAACGAAAAGAAGGATATATGAGATAACAGTACCCCCTACTTTGTTCTGTGTCAAAATGAATTTCGAGGATGAAATTTTTATTATGAGGGGAGAATTGTAACATCCCGGTCACTGATGGGATTGATCAAATAGTAAATATGGATTGGGTCGTATTTTTGTACACAAAATTGTACATGCACTTGTGACAATTCCCAGTTTTAGTGTTTTTGTGAAAAATATGAATTTAGAGTGATTTATGTGAATTCTTCTGATTATTGCAAGGTGGGTATCGATGAGATTCCGGTACCGAAAATGACTGCCTTTTGGACACTCAAATTAAGGATATGATTTAGAAATTTTGTTTAGCGTGAAAAATTGAAATTGGGAAGGTTATGACAGTCAAAGCAAAAAAATTGACTGAATTGGAAATTGTTAGGCATGAAAGCGAGTGTTTCTGAAAGAATTGAACTTTAATTCGGCCCCTACGAATCCGAATTTTGAAGTGGAGTTGTAAAGTGATAAGAATTTGGATCAGGGC
>JANIHY010000003.1:26549072-26559347 GCA_027479065.1 Erythroxylum brevipes
GTACCGGTACCGGTTTCCGGCCGGTACGGAACGTACCGGCCGGTACCGACCGGTACGGTACGGTACTCGGATCATTGGTGTTAACCTATCAGATAAAAAATATGGTTTATTTCTTATCAAAGCTTATCAGAGATCAAAGTATAAAATGAGTTAGATTGTAAATCTATGAACAAAAGTGGGTAACGGGACTTATACAAAGGGAGATCAAAGTGTTGGATCCCGAAAATTTTTTCTTTAAAAGTAAACATGATTTAAAATAATTTTGGAGTTTTGATATGATTAGTTTTGAAACTATACTTATGTCAAGGTTAGTAGGATTTATTGAATTGGTAAGTGAAAATTAGAGTGTTAATATAATAAGGATGTTCAAGGATATTTTTGAGAGATCACTTTAACATAGAAGAACATAAGCTTATAAGAAAGGATAAGATGGACTTTTCGGGCTCATTAAAGGTAGAAATGGGATAAGAATATGTTGTTTTGCTTAGGAAGAGGAGAAAATTGTGAATTGAAGAGGGAGAAGAGAGAGAAAATGAAATTAACAGAGAGATGATAAGGGTTTCTGAGAAAGAAGGAAAGAATAGAAATCAAACTTATTAAAGTAAGTTAACTATCTTTCCTTCTTGCTTTATTGAAGGAAAAGATATTCATGTACCCTTCTTGGGAATCCAGACATAGCTAACTTATTTACCTTTACTGACTCTCATGTCACTTGGAATAAAACAAATCGTTTCATTTCTTTTTCGATGGAATAAGTGTAAAACTTTATTTATTGTTATGCTTGTAAGAATTTTGGAAACAACATCTCTATTAGTTAGGATAAGGCTGTCTATTATTATACTTCCCCATACTCCACGCATCAATGGGATTCATATTGAGTATTGATGTTGTTATTGTTGTTCATTTTGTTCTATGTCTGTAAGAATTGTTAAACTTCTAATTATGATCTTTTACTACTTAGTTGCATAAATCATTGTATTAATAGCTTACAATTTTCAATTTTTATGTATTATTATTTTATTGTTAATAATAATGATTAAGAATAATAGTCAACTTAAATTTATTAAATTTTAATCTTATTAATATATTAAATTTTAGGTATGCTTATCTTTTAATATCGAAAAAGAAAATTTATATAGTTTTTGTGCATTAACTATATATAAAAACAAATTTAAACGAACACTTATGTCAAAAATGAAAAAAATCATATATAAATGTCAATTATAATTAACTTTAGGATTATTAAGCACACTTACCATTAAAACATTAATAAATTAACATTATTAATACGTAATTCTTTAATCTACACTTTTTGCGACGATTTAAAGGTTTAGTCACCAAAAGTTCACATTTGGTGACGAAATATACATTTCATCTCAAAAGGGTCGAATACTTACTGACGTTTTAGGTTGTGATCACCAAATGGTTGATTTTTAGGGACAATATGAGTAAACTGTTGCAAAATTAACCTTTTTTAGCGACAACTCCTAAAAATCATCGTCAAATAATCCGCTTTTCCAACGATTTACTTTAATGTCACTAAATTTGAGACTTTGGATGATGAAATAAAATATTGTTGCTAAAAGTCTACATTTGGCAACAATTTATAATTTGTCATAAAAAAATGTGGCAAATAGATTATTATGTTATAATGCTAATTCACAATGATTGTGATAACCAGATTAATTGTGATTTGTAAATTTTTATTTACTAATTAGGGCTAGTTTATTTATAGCCCTAAGTGTCTCCATTTTCTCTGGATGTCAAGAGTTCTATCATGCGATTTGTAAATTTTTAAGTTCAACCAATAAATAAACTAGAGAAAATGAAAAAAAAATTACAAAACCATGAACACAAATGGCATGAAATAGGGCTAAATTTTATGAAAGAAGCTTTATCTGAAATCATCCATTAACTCTATATAGTTACAAGTTTCTAATAAATGTCTCGATGACATAGATACCGATACAGATCATGGGGAGTGTGACCCAAAGCACAGCTGTTGACTCCCAAGACTTGGGAAGCCTAGCCCAGCACGAAATGCACTCGACTTCTGGCTGTAAATTACATTGTTGCTCTGTGATTAATTAGCTCACATAATAAGCAAAAATGGATTAGCCTTGATTATGTGATTTTTGGATTTGAACCCCAATTTCTTCCTAAGCATTGAAATTTTAGTGGAGTCTTGTTTTTTTAAAATTAAAAAGATTGAGTTAAAAAACTGAACAATTTACGGATATTGTATTTTTCACGTGTTAACATGCCGATTATTAAAATAAAAAATAGATTATATTGACGCCAACCAACATATGTGATATGTGTTCAAATTCGGGCACCAATAGTGTAACAAATAACTATTAAAAAACACATACTGAAACTCTGTAAATGGTTAAAATAAGGAACCTACAAGAAACTTTGCTTCGTTTAGAAGGAAGAAACCTTCAATATTAGCCCTTCTGTCATTTTCATGCCTAGCCCTAGACCATTCTAATTTATTCCACATTTGAGCTTTACCTTTAGTTGCTTTCTGACACTGTTTATCAGGAACGTGCTTTTTCCTAAGAAACGAATCCATCTCCTAATAAATAAAACTGGGAATTAATCTAATCCCCTGGTTGAAGGTTTAAACATCGAAATTGTTTCCTACCTGTCCATGTTACGTTTAAATAATAATGATATATAAAAGTGTGTTGAAATTTGCGTGCTTGACTCAAGTTAATCAATTTCAGTTGCAAGTTGGGCATTTAATGGAGTGATTAGTTTGCGATGAATTCGTGTTATGTCAGTAAACCTAAATTTAAGGGCCAAACTCCAATAGATTAAATTTAATCCAACACTAATAGGTTACAGCTGGCGTCGTAAGATCTAAAGATTGAAACATATATAAAAATAGAAATTCATCGATTCGAAGTATTACCATGTTTTGTATCAACTATCAAGTGGTTAAAATGTTATTTTATTTATTTTTCACCTTAAACCACGCAGAGGATATGGAATGTTAAAGGGATGGTCCTACTCCTATGCCAATTACTTCAAAGTTAAGGGATACATACGCCCTAGCTAGATCCATTTGTTCCTCGCCTCCTCATTGTACGATTTGCGCTGTCCAATGAAATGTGCCTGTTACCATGACACAAAATTACCGCAATACCTCAAAAGAAAAAATAAAAAAAAACAGATAGGATAATAGGACCAGTCAAAAGCTGACACGTGAACAAGCAAACGAGCACATGAATTATTAGATTCTTGTGTCCCTTCCCCATTGGCTTTTCTAGTCAACTGTGAAGACTTTACTTTCCCAGTTAATCTTCAGTTCACCCTAAACTATAGGAATTTATTATCTCAGGTCAGAGTTAGACAATCACATCGATGCTTTCAATTTTGCTACTAATTGTCCGGAAGAAAAAAAAGAAAAAAGAAAAAAGTGTTTTTAAAACAACCGACTAAAACGACAAATAGCGAGAGAGTCCAAAGCATAAAACGCCACACAAGACCCTCTCGTTTACTTCGTCCACCACCAACACATACTAGAAGAAACTTTCCAAACGTTTCCTTTCTCGCATAAAATTTTTCCTTCAACTTCCCTCCCCTCTCCTTGCTTCGTTCTCTTGCCTGCAGATTCCCACTAGCCTTACAGGTGCTTTCCTATATCCCAACATCATTCTTCGCTACTACTTTCACATTCTACTTCCCATTCTGAGCACTTCTTCTTCTTTTTTTTTCTGCTGCTAACTGTTCCTATGCTGCTCTGCTTTGTAATTTCAGGTTTCGGTTTTGTGGTTTGGAGAATTCTTCAGGTACCTCCCTTTTTTTGATTTCCCTTTTTCTGATCGTGCTCGGATCTGTTTTCCGGTTTCTGTTTTTTTTTTCCTTTTCTTGTAGTTTCTGAGAATTGTGTCTTAGTTTCTGAGATAACTTCGAAATGCAAACAAAAAAATGAGAGCTTTGTAGGATCGTCTTTTTCTAATTTATCGTGTTTTTATCTGGAAGTTGTAAAACTAACGAAGTTGCATGTGATTTACTTCAATGTGTGAAGGTGAGCCAATTTTCTTCTCTTTCCACGCATTTTCTTGGCAACCAATCAGAATATCAACAGTGCACGCGTTTTAGGTCTCTAGACGTACGTGGATTGATCTTTTTCTCCCCTTTCCCTCCTTCTTTATTAGTTTCGTGTCAATGACGGCCTGCTGACTGTTATTTTGGTCAAAGATATAGCCAGGAACAAATTTCAGTGTTTCCGTATAAAATCCGAATTAAATAAGAACGCGATTTATTGGACAAGTTTGTGTAAACTAACTGTGAGAATTGGAAGGCAGATAAAGTTATGAATTTACTGGATGAGAAAGGACGTAATTGACAATTATGTTTGAGAAGTCAATTTAGGGATCAAATGTTGATTCTTTCTTTGGTTTAATTTTAAAAAATTGTTTTAAGTTCTTTTTTTACGTAAAGTTGAATGATTACCTGCACCAGAAGCTTTGGTGATCTAACATTTGGTCATTGTCCTAATATAGCATACATTTGATTGCTTTCAAGGTCTTCTAGTTCATGAAGTCATCATTTTGATTTCATATAAGCTTTTTATTGATCATGTAGTCCCAAGTGGATGTGATACAGCCACCAAAAGTTGAAAGATTAACTACTCCCATTAATTTGAGTTAGTGATGAGCTAGATTGTGCATTGACTTATTATCTATAGACCTTCGTTCAATTATACTTTTGTTGGTCATTATGTCAGTTTTGGGCTTTCAAATGGAAAGAACACTCTGATCCTCGATTGTGCTTTATACATCTGTTTTCCTTTGGATGAACATGATAAGGCTAGTTAAAGTTTTAGGATGGTCATACTCAAGAAATGCTTCTCTTGCTGTGCCTAACTAGCATAAAGTAGTATTGGTTTAGTTGATTATCAACAGAATCCTTGGTGTAGCTAAGATTAACCACCTATACATGCACTATGAATTTTCACTTCAAATTATTTCATTAAATTTATAATTTACCTTTTTGCAGATTGACGGGCTTGATATCTTGACTTGGCTTGGCAGTCTTGTGTGAGACATTCATGAGGAATTTCTTCCTTGAAGGAGCAATGAGTTATTGAGCATGTGGCCGTTAATGGTCAGCCCAGTAACAAATGTGTGCATAACTTAATAGTTGACTTAATCGGATAACTAATGAGGAAGGATCGCATCTCAAACCAGCATATGTTCAAATGATAATTCCAAATTTCCACATCTGAGTCTGGTTTATATAGCAGAATACAACGACAGAGTGCCCTGGATAAATCAAGTATTTCCTCTTTTTCAGAGCCTTCTGTGGGCATGGTTTAGAGAAACTACTCTCGAGAGACTTGTCTTCTGCTCTGTTTTTCAGGAAAGCAAACTGCATCGAAGACACTTCATGTAATCAGCATAATGAAGAAATGGTATGGTGGTGTAGTCGTTGTGTCCTTGTTTATGTTGCTGATCCTGAGGTATTCTCTTATGAAAAATCCTATTGGAGAAAGTTACCTGAGAAACCCTTTTTCCAATGTTAGTAATCCTCTTGAATGGGTACAAAGTACACTTCCGCCTGCTCTTCAAAATCCAGAGAAATCTTCTCAAGTTATTTCCACTGATACCATTGTCTTTGATCTGTTTACTCGGAGGAATATTTCCAATGCAGAGGAAATATCTTTGCAGACATGGTATCTAGTGAAACACTTGGTTGATCATGCCCAGGTCTTTCCAAATGGATTAGAAGCCATGAAAGAAGCTGGAAATGCATGGAATAACCTTATGGCTTCAGTTGAAGCAGAAAAGGTTGGTCATGGAAATGAAAGCTCAAATAGAAGAGGAAAAGAGAAGCAATGCCCTCACTTTCTTAACAGAATGAATGCAACTGAACTTGAAAATACAGGTTTTAAGTTGCGGCTTCCTTGTGGCTTAACTCAGGGTTCTTCCATCACAATTATTGGCATTCCAGATGGCCTTCTTGGTAATTTTCGGATTGACTTAACTGGAGAAGCACTTCCAGGAGAGCCTGATCCACCCATTATTTTGCACTACAATGTTAGGCTTCATGGGGATAAGATTACTGAAGATCCAGTAATAGTGCAGAACACCTGGACTATAGCTCATGATTGGGGTGAAGAAGAGCGCTGTCCACCGCCTGATCCTGCAAAAAATAAGAAAGGTACAAAATTCAGATGACCTTTTGATGTAGTGCAACATAGATCTTATGATACGCCCTTGGATTTAACATTGATGGCACAGTGTGTCTCAAATGAAAATCATGATCAAGTTTCATGGATAAATTTGTGTAATGTTACACATTTTTGTAAGCTTTTCTATAAATTTGTGTAATGTTACACATTTTTGTAAGCTTTTCTTTTGTTAGAGTTTGGGACCTATTAGACTAACTCTGTTATCTAGTTTATCAAAGTTTGTAAGGAACCTTCTTTCTACACTTGACCTTCAAAACTCTTCAGGGGCAATCGATGATAACACCTTGCTATTTGACATTTGCAATGCATAATGTGAAGGTCATTATTCATGATGATTAGAAGCTTTGAATGACCTTTCATTTGCCTGTAATTTTAATTGAGTTCTTAGTTCTGCAAATTGGCAATCTTATGTCAGTGGACGAGTTGGAACAGTGCAACAAGAATGTGGGCAGAAATGACACTCAGATGGCTGGCAAGCATTCTGAAGGTTCAAGGAGGTCTACGATGGTTCAGGAAGGATATAAAACGAGAAGATACTTTCCTTTTATGCAAGGCCATTTATTTGTTGCAACACTTAGAGTTGGTTTGGAGGGAATCCAGATGACAGTTGATGGAAAGCACATAACATCTTTTGCACACCGTGAAGTACTTTCTTCACTTGCGTTGCTGGAAATTGTGGATCAACTTTTTTGTATCCTTGAATTTAATTGCTTTCTTATATGTGCAGACTTTGGAGCCTTGGCTGGTTAGTGAAGTTAGGATATCTGGAGACCTGAAGCTGATATCAACTGTTGCTAGTGGTCTTCCAACATCAGAGGATTCAGAGCATGCAGTTGACTTAGAAGCACTGAAATCATCTCCTCTCTCTCCAAACAGTTCACTTGATCTCTTTATTGGTGTTTTCTCTACAGCAAACAACTTCAAACGTAGAATGGCTGTTCGAAGAACATGGATGCAGTATGCTGAAGTGCGGTCAGGGGCAGTTGCTGTTCGGTTCTTTGTTGGTTTGGTGAGCTTAACATGCAAATTCTATATGAATTTTAGTTTGGAAAAGACAAACAGATTTAAACGAAGTGGATTTCTCTTGTTTGATAGTGTGATGCGGGTGAAATCACGATTGAATTGGTTTTCGAATCGAATGCGTATATTTATGGCTATAGACTGAAATTTCCAGCCCATGTTTGGTTGCGTCAATTCTGAATTCTATACATCTGGAAAATTATAGTTAGTGACTGTTAATAACTGATTACATGTAACTAAAGTCTAAGGTCCCACATTGAAGAATAAAGAACCTTCATTTGTGTCCTCTTATTTCAGGTTATTTACACTGTCTAGTTCTATTGCAGCACAAGAATCAATTAGTTAACGAGGAATTATGGAATGAAGCAAGGACATATGGGGACATACAGCTAATGCCTTTTGTTGATTACTACAATCTCATCACTTGGAAAACCTTAGCCATCTGCATATTTGGGGTAAAATGTTGTTTCTTCTTTAAGATATAGATGATTGGACCTTCACCTACTGACCTCATTTCTTGAGCAGACAGAAGTTGCATCGGCAAAATATGTTATGAAGACTGATGATGATGCATTTGTTCGTGTTGATGAAGTGGTATCTTCTTTGAAGAGGATCAAAGTCAATCATGGCTTGCTTTATGGACTTATCAATTCTGATTCCCGACCTCACCGAAATCCTGATAGCAAGTGGTATATTAGCAATGAGGTAATGCTTTTCAGTTTACACCGTCTGATTCAACTGTCACATACAGTTTACCAATTTCTTTGAATTAAAATGATGTTTCCAACTTGAGGCAATCATACTAGAACACTGTACTTATCCTAAGCCATCAAAGAAGGCAAAGATAATTGACACTAGAGTCGGCAACAATATGTGCTCAGAAACATGACTCACATGTAAACACATCTAACTTGCAATTAACTTGATTGAAAATGTAACTAAAATATTGCAAGGGCTGCAAAATTCTGCTTGGTTTATTTCAGTTACAAGTTTAGATTTGCAGAAAGTGACCTCCTTCCGAGATCAGCCTTGATTATTCCCTCACCTTTGGACAGTCTCTTTATCTCTTCTCCTTTGGCTGTGTTGAAAATAGGAATGGCCTGAATCGAAATATCCCCCATGGGCACATGGTCCTGGTTATGTGGTGTCCCGCGACATAGCTCAGACAGTTTACAAGAAACACAAAGGAGGGATCTTGAAGGTAATTTTCCACGAAGAACAATTATTAACATGGATATTTATTCACAATGTGAATCTGTAAAAGCATGCACTCAACTCTGCATTTCTCAACTTGAAAGCCCATGAACTCTGAATATGGCAGATGTTTAAGCTGGAAGACGTAGCAATGGGCATCTGGATTGCAGATATGCAGAAGGAGGGCTTAAAAGTTAGATATGAGAAGGACGGGAGAATCCATAATGAAGGATGCAAGGATGGATACATGATTGCACACTATCAAAGCCCGAGGGAGATGCTTTGTCTCTGGCAGAAAATTCAAGAAGGAGCTGGAGCTAAATGCTGTGGTGATTAATAGACTTAAGTTAATCGAATAGATTCTTGAGGTTCTTGAAGAACCTATCTCCTTTATCCAAACAATGTGAGATTTTCAACACTCGGAGATGGTAAGCATTTTTTGATAGGAGTAGGCGTTACCGTCATTGAATGCAACTTCACGGATGTGATCAACTGCTGTGATACTTGGTAAAGGGATGGCTATAGTTCGGTGTACAGTTATCTATTAATAGTTTATACATGCTATCTTGTACGTGGCTTAGCTGTATACTGTACATGTAATTCTTTCTACTTTTTAATGTATTTTGCCTTTTCAATCAGTATCTGTGGTTTCTTTTCTTTTGCTGATAATGAACTTTGGGGGCGGCAATGAACTTCTATCAAAATTATGTACATGTTGAGGTCCAATATAATCCAACGGTAAGATGAGCGGTGGAATAACTGATGTAACCACCTTTTGGAGGTTAACGAATTGTCTTCTTTCTGCCATCAGCCTATCCTACCTACCGCCGTTGCTCTTGGTAGCAGCCTCGTTGATTACTTCTTCTTGCCAATCAGAAGTAACATTGACCTTGTCTTGCTACTAACATCAACCAGGCTTGCCCCTCTTTCTCCACCAGCAGTCTACAGCGATGACCCCATGCCGCCATTTTCTCACGCCAAACTGCCGACAGTTCATCTCAGTCATTCTCCCACAACCGCAAAGTCCAAATATTAGCCATCGATCAAAAAATAGAACAATTTCTAAGCTGCAGAAGCATCCATATGGGTTTCTAGAACCCTTGATACTAAAACGCAGAAAACGTTTAATATACTACATTTTAAATATTTTGCAATTGTATAGAAACAAGAATATTTCTTGTTTGTTTGATGGCATGTCATATAAGAAATCGTTAGTTGGAATCAAATCTAATTTAATTACAAAGGCTTAAGGCTCGGGCTTATTGGATTTCTAAATATGTTTAAATATGAACTTTCCTATTTCAAAATTAGGGTGGCTACGTTAGCAATCAAATCATCTTTGATTAGGTAGTATAAGGATTCATAGACATTCTTATGCATTTTTAAGTTGAATCTAATTCTATATTAGGTTAGGGTTCTTAGAGTGTGTAACTTTTAAGTTTGAATTCTGTAATTATCAAACAATTTTAATCTCATTGCAAAAATAAAGCTAACTCTGATACCAGTATTGAGAAATTGACGAAAAATTTTATTTCCTACATGGCAAAATAAATACAAATTATTTTTTCATTTGATTTTTCAAAAGTCAAGATTACTTTAAATTTTATTATATGATTAACACGTATAATATAATAAAGCATGAATTATAATAATCTATATTCTAAAGCTTGATATTTTTCTTGTCATTTCCTTTGATCTGTTTGTAAAATTGGTTCATTTTAATCATCGAAGTTGTATACATGTTTCATCTCTAATATTATCCACATAATAAATTGAGAAAACTTTACAAATGTTATAAAGAAGGTTATACAAGAAGTGCTAGCTCTTTTGGAGCATAAACTTATTTATAATATAAT
>JANIHY010000003.1:26634916-26646010 GCA_027479065.1 Erythroxylum brevipes
CATTATGCATCTGACTGTGTAGTGAAATTGAGAATGCGTGTGATATGTGACAATTGTGAAGTGACATGTCTGAGCTAGGTTATAGTATAAATGTGTAATTTGTGTACAGTGTTCTAAAATGCGTTAAAGTGTACTATGCGATATATTATGTGTATATGCATTAGTCGGGTGAACCATCGATGATGGTTTCTCATTAAGTTCGCAAACTTACCCAACATTGCAATATATTTTTCAGGATAGCGTCAGTAGGATTCTAGCTCCCGGGATAGACGTTTCCTGCAATGTGAGTTCGTGAGCAAGTGAAGCGATGGCACACAGGTCGATCAGCTGGGGCGAATTTTTGGGATAATCTTAGTATAGACGTTTGTATCAGTTTCCTTTTTGAGATGTTGTATTAGACTGTAGGGAACTGATAGACTTGTCTATATTTTGGATTGGTATTATGAAATGAAATATTATTGTGGTTTTTAAATTTCAGTGATTTGCATATGCGCTTTAATTATATTGATGCCATGCGAGTATTTAGTGATTGTTTTTTATCGTAGCACTTTCTTGCTATGGGATATGCGTCGGAACGACCCACGGGCGTCCCGGTGTGTACTCCACGGTAAGGAGGCGCTACATTTATAATGTAATATAATGTCAATTTGTTTATCATTTTACATTCCATCCTAAACTATCAATATCGGAGGTTTTTTATTTTTATTGTTTAGTATGGAATGGGATGTAATATAAGACCCTCCTCTTCCATCTCATTCCATTCCATTCCATCATAAACCCTCCTCCCAAATGATTGACTAATATGACATTCCATTCCATTCTATTCCATTAATAAACCCCCAACCAAACGTAGCCTTAGCTACCAATCAGGCTTTATAATAGTCTAGGGAACCATCAAAATTAAGCTTTATACGAAATACCCACTTATAACTGATATAACTGATAATATTTACTCCTAGATGAGGGGGAATAAGGGATCGAGTATTAGTGTGACCAAGAGCTTTGAACTCATCAAGCATAGCTTGTTATTAGTGAGGAAATTTGTTTACTTGAGTGAAAGAAGTAAGGTCTGGTCCAATTGGTGTACGAACAATAGTGTTGTAAGTAATATGATCAGGAAAAAGATTTTAAAAGTAGAGTGATGTCCCAAATACGGGTGACCATTGGATGAGAAGAGGAAGATGATGATTGAGAAATAAGTGGAATAGGCAGGGAACAAGGTAAAAGAGGTATGGATAAGGTAGAAGTGGTCAAGACTGGTGAGTCGGAAAAACTAGGCAATGGTGGAGTTTGCAATAGTGAAGATAGAGAAGTGGTAGAAGAGGAAGATATGTTTGGTTTGAGTGTGAGTTTATCAATCTTAGTATGAGCAAAGAAAAGATAGCATGTGCAACCAAAAAAACAAAGATGATTAAGGTTAGGAGAAGAGTTGAACAAAATTTTGTGAGGAGATTGAAATGTAAGGTAGATGATAAAAAAATTTATAATGTAAACAACAGTTAAAAAGGTTTTGTACCAAAATCTCTTTGGAAGAGAGCTGTGAATAAAAAGAGTGATTCCTGTTTTATCTATGTGACAAATTTTACATTCAGCAATAACATTTTATAGTGGGGTATGAGGATATGAAATATGAAAAGAAGTGTCGTAAGTGGTGAGAAAAGTAGTGAATGATCCTTTGATGAGTTCAAAAGCTCCATCACATTGAAACATTTTTGTTTTCATTGAGAATAAGTTCTCAACAGTGGATTTAAAATTTTCAAATTTTTGTAATGCTTGAGACTTATAATCTAGAGGACAAACTTGGGTATAACGACTAAAATCATCAATAAAATTGTAAAATGTCTTCAACCATAAAACGATAACAATGACAATGGTCACCAAATGTTGCAATGAATAATTTAAAGAAGTGCAGTACATACTCTAGTAGATGTAGGAAAAGAAAGATGACAACTTTTGCATTGAAGATATGAATTACAATGAATATGGGTACGAGACACTGAATCAGACGTAAATAGTTTGGAAAAGATTTGAGAACATAGATGGTTAAGACATTGATGCCAGAGGTGTGAAGAACTATGTTGAGCAAAAAAAGCCAAGGGATCTGTGAGATTGATAGGAAACTTGAGAGGGTAGAAATTATATGGATGTTTCCCATGAGAATTGGAATTTTTGTGGAAGGTCCTTCACAACATAACCAGAGAGATTAAATTCAATTAAACAGGAATTGACTTTAACAAATTAAGCAATAAAAAGTAAATTGGTAGTAAGGTTAGGAACAATGAGAATATTATTTAAGTGAAAAGGTTGAAGATTTGTATATAAAGATAAGGAAACTTTGGAAGGTATGGGTAGAGTAATACCATCACCAAAAACTACTTGGTCAAAACAGTGTTATGTTTGAATGGAGTTGAGAATATTAGTGTTGGGTGTTATATGAGAGGAAGCAACAGTATCTGCAACTCATTCGATGATTTCATTGGGAGAGGGACGATTGGAGAAATTATTTTTGGATTGCATGTAGTAAAAGCGACAAATAGCAACCATATGGTCGATTGATTTTTGCAAATTTGACATTTTGGAGGTCGATGATTGGATTTGGGTCGAAAAGTGCAATTGGGATATGGATTGGAATTGTTTAATTACATTAGACCATAGGGCCTGGTCTGTTGGAGATATGGGTTGGGCTAGTGAGATTGGGTTTGGGGGTAGCTAAGTGGGCTAATCTAGGCTAGGACTTTATAAATTATTAAACGACCTAGCCCATTTAGAATTAAAAGAAGACCTATTTAGGTCTTATGTCCCAATGCCCCTGAGGCTTTGTGTGTGATGGTTGGAGAAATCACCATTGTGAGTGGAGAGTCGAGTGCCTTGTTGAGCCATGAAAGCCAATTCTAGTGGAATTTGATGGAGGGGCACAGACGTTGTTCATGAAGCAGTAGTTTGGCTTGTAACTTAGAGAAGGATGGAGGTGATTCGCGAATCTCTATGGCAGTGATGAACGAATCATATTCAGGAGGAAGCCTATTGATGGCGAAGAGAATCAAGTCGTTGAATGAGACTAGGTCACCTATTACTGTCAAATCTTTAGCTGAAAAGTTGCAATGGTCTTCAAATAATCTATAATGGTGGAATCACCCTTTCTGACGGTGTGAAGACAATGACGAAGGAGTGATTCTAAAGATGTGGTTTGTTAAAGGAAATGGGTCTCGAGTGCTATCTAGAGACTCCAAACAGTGTCACAAGAATGAGCAAAAGAAACGATTGTTGTGGTAAGTATTGTGATGAGACAATAGTAGATTAATTTGCCCTATTTTTTCCATTCCAAAAAGTCTGCTAAAGGGGATGAAATGTCATCGATTGATGCATCGTGCATAGATGGTAGAGTAATTGATAGAAGGATATTTGACTATATTTTACCTCCCATTTTTAATGCATTTTGTTTGATATTTTACATTTTATAGTATATTTAGTACTTAATTTACTCTAAGTGTGTTTACAGAGTATAATTGTCTTCATGGACTTGAAGGACAAGAATGCGAATGAAAACACTGCATAAAACAAAGAATCAAACAATACGAAGGAATGCACAATTGTGTATATACCCATGCACATTCCCATAGCCGTGCACTTTCTCGATATCTAGAGAATTCATGCATCAAATTGTGCATCTCTCTAAAATCCTAAATTTCATTAGAAAGAGACGTTTTGGGAGGTGAATGAGGAGGTAGTCGAAAAGAGTCATAAAGAAAATGTAAGGAGGTGATTCTAGACATGGAACTCGTTCTCTAGGAGCGATTTTGGTACAGAGAAGCAAAAAATACAAAGAAATTATCGTCAAATCCATCGGAATACAAGATCATATCTCTACATCGCAAAAATACTCAATAGAAGACAATCAAGGAGATTTAGAATTGTGAACCCTTTGTTTTCTATTTGTTTTTCTTTCAGTGTATGTTTGATTTTGTATTCAATCATGTATAACTAAACGTCCAGTTAGTATTTAGGTTAGATGAAACTTATGTTAATACTTTAATATGATTAAATTCTTTTATTAATGCAATTTGTTGTTTGATATATTGTGATCTAATTACACATTTAATTTATGTTCTAGAGACTATTATATCATAATATGATTTTATATATAGAGATTGAAAACTCTTAATATGAATTGATCTCCTATAATTAGGAGTTGATTGCAACCCTAGAGATAGGATAACATAAATCTTTCATAGTAGGGTCAAACATAATAGAAGGACTTATAAATTGATAATGCAATCCAATAAGATTTAACATGCGTGATTCAGTTAGAGACGTTAGGATTAATTGTTACTAGACTCAAGGTCAGCTATTAGAATATCATAGGAGTCTCCACGGTCCAATATATCAACAAATTAATTGTATGATAAAAGATCAATTTGTTAAGGGTTTAAGGGGATTCGAACCTAGATACTAATTACTCGATATTGATAATTTCCTAGTGCTTCATAAATTCTCTGTTCAATTGTATTACTTATTTTATTTTGTTTGTTTAGTTTTATTTTCTTTATTAAAAATAATTGCATCTCTCTCATAGACATGCAATTATTTTGTTATTATTAATAATAAAATTAAGACATATATAAAACTACTTTCATTAATTAAAGAGAATATTAGATATTCATAATTTTTATATAAAGTTAAAAGACATATTATAAAACACTTTAAACATTAAAGTAAGAATAGAGATCATATTGTATTTTTAGTAATAAATTTTTCATAAATAAAATATGAGTTTAGGTGCTACAAGAATGTGTAGTAATTTTGAACATAAATAGCTAGTTAATTTACTAATTAAAATGTTAGTTGATAGTTTCATTGAAAAATTATTTAGTAGGAGGTAAGCATGGGAAGTCATATAGGAAAATACAGCCAGACACCTTAAATTTGTACCATGAATTGCATTGCTACCTATCTGTAATTATCATCAAGGAACATATTAAAGAACAAATTATATAGAGGCAACCAATTAGGAGTTTGTATTGGTTTATGATTTATAGTCAATTAGTTAGTTATAATTATCATACTTATTTAAAGACCTTATTTATCTTTTTCCTCTTTATTTAATTAATTGATATATAAGATAAATTTGATAAGATAAAGGTTTAAAGGCATTTCTTTTTTATGCATGTTTATTTAATTAATTAATAAATAAGATAAAACTCATGAGATAAACATATATTGTCAAAGAAATTATAATGGCATCGAAATTATGAGATTCACATTACATTTATATACCATTTTTAAATTGTTCCTAGTTATTTTTCTATTAAGATTGGATATTTATAAAGTATAAAAGGATTAGTCCATATTATGCTTCTTTTTTATGAAGGAAGTAGTGAATCTCATAAACTATGTAGGATATTTATTAGAGAACAAGTCCAATGAGCTTACTCAACCTAAGAATATTATTTGAAACATTACTTGCATTTTTATAGAAATTCTTATTGTAATAATTGCATAAGTAATTATTTCACTTGCGATCTATTTGGAACATTAGTTGTATGTTTATAAAAATTCTCATTGTAATAATTATATAAGTGATCTTTTAATTGGAGATTTTGAAAGTATTTCATATAAAGATTATTTTATTTTGATACTAATTATGACCTGCTTTTATCAAGGATAAATCAATCAACAGTTATTAAATATAGCATGAATTATATATCGAGATAGTTGAGTGATTAACATACAATTTATCACCTTAAAGTAAGTAAAGATAATGTTTTGTTGTTCTTGATTAGTATTGATTCAAAAAATAACTAGCCAAGTGGAATGATACTTTTAAAACAGTTTTAAAATATCATTAAGAGATTTAATTGCTAATAGTGGAAAGCCAATATGATTGGAAAAAAAACACTAATTATATGCTATATATCTAGTCGGAGCATTATATGATCAAAAATGAATTATATAAGAAATTATGCATAGAAAGGTTAATTAAGATCACTTTGATATTCTCTATATTTAAGTAATCATGATGCATTGCTAGATACCAAATTTGATTTATGTAAATAAATTATTTAATTAAGATAAATTAAAAGAGATAAATTTATTATAATTTAAATTATAATTTAGAGTTATAATTTATATCTATTACTAACATATTTATGAAACTAATGAGTTGCGCATAAAGAATGGTTGAAGGGAGAAAAAGGTAATTAAATGAAGTTAAACTTGATCGTAAAAGTTTGAGAAATTTTGAAGGTTAAATGTAATGTATTTAATAAATAAGGAACTGAATGGGATATTGAATTTAATTAGAATTATTTTAAATCTAGTTTAAAATTAATTAAAATTAGAATTTTATTTCAATTAAATTACCACAAGGTTCAAACTTATTTTAAAATACATGTAGGATCTAAGGTGGTAGTACTTTTGACTTACCCCTCTTTTACCACTTACACAGTTTTCTTAACTTATTCATGTAAATATTATTACAGGTAGACTTTAAAATGATTTTAACTTTTGAAAATTTAAACAAAAAAGTTTTATTTTTATTCCACTATGAGTGAAGCCAAATCTAAACCTAATTTTCTAATAATAGTGTCATAATCATCTTTAATTATGTAATTTACTTATTTGATTATTATTGATATTTTTTTTGAATTACAAGGAAACAAAAGCAAATCTAACAGATTAGTGCAAAATTTGGCGGTATAGCGCACCGTGAGCGTCTCGAAGGAGACAATCTAGAACAGCCAACGGACCCTCCTGGAGGATGTGCAATCCTAGACCGGAGAGGGAGACAATTGAGGCGAGAATAATCTACATATTGATTTCCTTCTCTAGGAACGTGTTGAATCTGGAGCTCCCATTCTCTATGGAGGAGGCGTCTGGTACCTGCTACCAAAAGTCGATCATTAGTCAAAACAGGATCAGTAAAGGAAAGTAAATTGATGGCTTCAAGTGAGTCCATTTCAAAAATAACTTTACGGAAGCCAAGGGCCCAGGCAAGATTGAGACCCGAGTGGACTCCCCAAAGTTCAGTAGAGAGTGGGGACTCCTGGGTAAGATGTTGGGTAAAACCACCACACCACTAACCATGGCAGTCGCGAAGCAACCCCCCAGCAGTAAGAACTCAGCCTCCTTGTTTCACTGCCCCATCTGTATTTAATTTAACCTAACCCTCCGGCGGTTTATTCCACCTAATGAGGCTCCCCAAAGGTAAGCCTGAAGTGGGGAAAACACTGCTTTCCGCGACTCTGGCCCTTTCAATCCATTCTAAATGGTCCAGAATGATTCGGTCTCTCGCGTCGGGCCACTGGGAAGCTAGGTCAAAATTATTTTGATTTCTCCAGTACCAAAGGAACTAACAGGTAACTTAAAAAATGGTCGACCAGGTAAAATTTCGTACGTGGTTGGGCTACATAAGGTTGGTGGTGATCCATTCCAAGTCCCCTTGAAGGAAAAACATCGGGTCCCTGATGGCTTGAGGAAAACACGTCCAGATGGCCCGGGCGTGCGGACAATCCCAAAGAGTGTGTAAAATAGACTCTTCGTTGCCATAATAGTGGCACCCTTCATCCGTGGCCATGTGACGATGAAGGTGTTGTTGGTTGGTCAGCAGTTTGCCTTTGGCCGTCAACCAAAAGAAGGCTCGGATCCACTGGGGTCTGGCCCATTTCCAAATTAAGTCCCAGAGAGGGTTGTTATATTAAATTTTAGAATTGATTTTATAATTATTACCAAAACCAATTACAATAAGATTAAGATCTAAAAATTCACTCATTTTCAAAAACTCAATAATAGCAAATTGCATACAATCTAACAAAAAGAGGGGTCAAATTAGACTCAAATATTTTTACTAAAATTTAATTTAGACTTAATGTTTTAACTTGTTCAAGAAATTTTCAAAATTTCCTAAACGTTTAAAAACAATCCTGGCTTAACATTTTTATTAATTCTCTGCTATAAAAAAATACAATTTGTATATTTTATTAATTTTTTGTGATCTCGTTACTATAGTGAAAGTCATACTTATGAAGTGATGTCATTATCGATCATTTCTACCTTTATGGTTATGTTTAAATCACACACACACACACACACACACACACACACACACACACACATACGTATACATATACATACACACCATCCTCTCAGCTCTCTTCATCCCCTTTTTTACATATAAACAAACAGTTTTTTGTTCTTTGAAGCTGATCCAACAGATTTGGATGCAAATGATGTGCCATGTTGCAAACCCATGTTTGGACATACCTAGTCATTTATGTAGTTTTAGTTTCCTTTGTTGGTCATTTTGATCAAGTCTGGTGAGCCCCAGCAGTGAAAGAACTTGAAGAATATTATTCCCATTGTTAAAAATCATCATTTACTCTTGTTAACACTTCTTGTTATTAATGCCTTAGCTATAGAGGTACAACAAATTCTCTTATTTTTATGATACAGACCCTTTTAAGGTTACATCATAGAGATCAAAGTTGTATGGTGAATCATGTGTTTAAGTTCTTCTAGTCTTCCTTAACGCTCTTTTTCCATCTTGGGGAACTATAACCATATCAGCCACCCTCATTCTTGCCTTTAGTGAGGAATAATATACGTCAAATGCTTCAAGTTACTTTAAATTTCAACAATAATATGTTTCTGATAGACTATAAAAACAATAAATCTTTCTTTGTAGATTATTGTTGAGACTTTTCTCTATAATTATTGGGAATGTACAACTTAAATATATTCCTAAACTCTAAATTATAGTTGTAGGATTAATTGTTGAGATTTCTTCCCTTGTTGTACATTATAACTAGTACGCTTCCAAGAAAGCAATAATGAACAAAATTATTTTTCCTTCTTTTTCTTCTCATCTTTCAAGTTAGTATAGGAGCATACAAAACCTTTTAAAGATGAGTGAAAAATATGTTCCTATTGTTGTTCATTTTGAAGGAGCTTTTAATGCAGGCATCATTCTTCCTAAATCAAATTATGATGTTTGGTCATAACTGATTGAGATGCATATTGCTAAAAGGTGGAAACTTTCTTATATCTATAGAAAACAAACCCACTTGTAGAATTTGAAGATGTGTATGAGAAGATGTATGATGAAAATTAAAAAGTTAAAAGATGGTTATTGATGTCTATGAGTTTAGAGATTATGAAGTGATACTTACAATTACCCATAGTCTATGAAATTTGGAGCACATTAGCAAAAGCCTTCTATAATGGAAGTGATGAATTGCAGTTTTTTGCCCCGAACCAAAAGGTGTTCACTGAAAAAAAAAATGGAAGACCTCTAATTGAATATTATGGAGAGTTAACTGAAATCTTTCACGAATTAGATTACTAAAATAAAATTGGCATAAAGCATCCTAATGATGTTGAAGCATACCGAAAGTCGATTGAATGAATGAGGGTGCATATATTCCTAGCAAGTTTAGATGATATTTTTGAACAAGTTTATGGAGAGATTCTAAGGAAGGAATCAATTCTAACTCTAGAAGAATGATATGCATTGATTTGGTGATAGGTAATACATTGCGAAATGTTGAAAGGAGAATTTGAAAACATTAAAGATGTTGTTATGATGGTTGGAAACAAATCAAATGCAACCATTAGTAGTGAAAAGTCTACATATAAATGCACTCATTGCAACCAAATTGGACATTCTAGAGATCGCTTCCATGAACTTATAATATATCCAGATTGGTGGGACCATAATCGAGCACCCCAAAAGAATTATTTAAAAAAAACTCCAACTATTGTTATTTTCGAAAACAAAATCAATGATAATGATGATGTTGAGAAGAATTCTACATTATTAGCAACTGCAAATAATGGTGATGAGATTTTTAATATTTTTACATCTGTTTCTAATAGTAAATGGATAATTGATTCAGGTGCTACAAATAATATTACCTTTGATTCTAGACAGGTTATGAACTCACAGAGTCCTCACAAAAATTTGTTACTACTGCCAATGGTGATAAAGCTTCAATTATTAGGGAAGGATCTTTAATTCTCACTAATACTCTAAATTTGGTTTCTTCTTTGGTTATTCCATCCTTGGATTATAACCTCTTGTTTTTTTCTCAAATAATAATAGCCTTATCTTGCATTATAATCTTTTAGCCTAAGTTTGAATCTTTAAGGACGTTTAAACAAAGCCGACGGTTGGTTGTGGTATTAAGAGAGGAAAGTATTATTTAGACCTAGCGTTAAGGAGTTTAGACAATTGGCATCAATTTTTTTCGTGGATGACTCAAGGGTAGAGAAAAATAAAGCTAAACCCTGACTGTGGCAGTGACATTTGGAGCATACATCTTTTGGGTATCTCAAAAAATTATTTCCTAAATTTTTTGAAAATTTTGATGTCTCTAGGTTCCGTTGTGATGTTTGTGAACTTGCAAATTTTCATTGAAATTCATATATATGCTAAATAAGAATCCCTTGACCTTTATGGTTATTCACTCTAATGTATGGGATCTATCCAAAATTCTAACTTTAGGTGGGTCTCGTTGGTTTGTTACTTTTATTGATGATTACACAAGGATGACTTGGTTATGGATGATGAAATCAAAGAGTGAAGTGAATTTATTATTCCATAATTTTCATAAGATCATTCAAACTTAGTATAATGCACAGGTTTGAGTTTTTCCTAGTGATAATGGTGGAGAATATCAAAGATTTGAATTGGAACATTATTTGGAAGCACAAGGTATTATGAATCAAACTACTTGTGTGGATACACCCTAATAAAATGGGGTAGCCAAGAGGAAAATTTAGCATTCTTTAGAAGTTGGTCGTGCCTTATTAATTCAAGCTCATATGCCATTGACTTATTAAGGAGAAACTCTTTCTTCTTTTGTATATTTGATTAATCAAACTCACTCCACTTTATTAAATTTCAACCATTGCAAGTCCTCACTAATTGTTGGACCCTGATCCTTCAGTGAAAATTAGAAATATTAAAATGAATTCAATGGGTGTTTTCGGATATGAATTCTGTTATAGAAGTCTCTATGCTTTGAGGAAATTGATGAGAAAAAGAAATTATTGGTTTTGATGACTTTGAAGATTAGTTTTGGTTACGAAAGTTAAGTG
>JANIHY010000003.1:26646110-26657466 GCA_027479065.1 Erythroxylum brevipes
TTAATGTTTTGGTTCACTTTGTGATCAATCGTTTTATTCGTTCCGTCTTCCGTTTTCGGGTTGGGGCGCCGGTCTCCGGATCGGGTCCCAACACTAATGTTGTAGTTTCTCCACCAATACCAAATTTTCCACCTCTGTTTTTAGTTATGTAGCGTTTGTCCATATCCATAAACATCATCACAATAAGCTAGCTCCACCAGTCCTACGGTATGTTTTTCTTTGGTATGCAACAAACAAAAATGGGTATCAATTTTATTATCCTCCAACTAAATGTATGTTCGTCATAATAAATGTAGTATTTCATGAAGATACAATATGTTTCTTTAAGTCTAAACTTCAAGGGGAGTAGTAGAAAGAAATTTGGACTCTTTATTATGAACTTCAGAGGGAGTGCAAAGGTGACTGTCATTTTTTAGATGGTAATGACGTTAATGATGGTATTAATAATTAGTTGGAATATGAAGAGGAGGAAGAAAAGGATATTAAACTAAAGGATATTGAGCAAGAAAGGACTACTAGAGAAGAGGATGTTGGTCCATTAAGTGTAAAAGTTGATACTCTCATTAATAAACCACACCAATGTTTTAATGAGGATGTTCCTATTCCTAACTCTAAGCTACCCAGAAAATAACTACTAGAGCATCTTACTAAAGGTATTCCTAAGCCTACATATGAACTTGAAATTTCAAGTAGATTTAAATACCATTTAAGTCATTATGTGACAAATAATAATTTGTCATAATCAAATAAGTCATTTGTAAATCAATTATCTATTTTAGCTATCTTTAATAGTGTGTAGGAAGCTTTAGAAGTTCAAGGTGGAGAGCTACAATGAATGAAGAAGTGAACTCTTCACAAAAATATATAACTTGGAAGATTGTTGAATGCCTACCAAGACAGAAGTTAGTTGGATGTCGATGGTTTACACTATAAAGCACAATGTAGATGGCATAGTTGAAAGGTTTAAAGCAAGATTGCTGGCAAATGGGTATACCCAAACCTATGGGATTGATTACATAGAGACATTTACTCCCATACCTAAAATTAATATTGTTATAGTATTATTGCCCCTAGTTGCAAACTTATATTAAACTTTGCAACAATTTAATATAATGAATGCTTTTTTACATGGTGACTTGTTTAAAGAAATCTATATGGAACTTCCACCAGGTTGTATGGTAGTAGAACGAAGGAGTAAAAGGGTTTGTAGATTGAAGAAATCATTTTAGGGTTTGAAGCAGTCTCCAAGAGCATGGTTTGAAAGGTTCACAAGGTTTATGATAACTTTTGGATAACATCAAAGCAATTCTGACTACACTTTATTCTTAAAAAGAAGGCAAGATAAAATCACAGCTCTTATTATATAAATGGATGACATGGTGGTGACAAGAGATGATCCAAAAGAGAGGAAGACACTACAAGAATACTTGTCTAGAGAATTTGCAATGAAAGATCTTGGTTTCTTGAAGTATTTTCTTAGGATTGAAGTTTCTAAATCGAAGAAAGGAATTTTTCTATCCCACAGAAAATAAGCATTAGACTTATCACAAGAAACTGGTATGTTAGCATATCAACCAGCTAATAAACCAGTTACAGAAGGCTTGATGTTATCTGTAGAAGCAAACCAAATACTAGTTAAAAAAGAAAGATATTAAAAACTTGTAGGAAGGCTAATGTACTTGGCTCACACAAGACCTGACCTTGCTTATACTTTAACCATTATTAGTCAGTTTATGCGTAATCCAAGAGAACAACATATGATGACAATTATAAGAATTTTGAGGTATCTTAAAATCTCCTCTAGGTAAAGGAATTTTGTTTACTAAAAATATAGATTGACAAAGTATAGATGTGTATACAAATGCTGATTAGGCTAGATCAATAGAAGATAGATAATCAATTTTTGGTACTTCACATTTGTTAGTGGTAACCTGGTTACATAGAGAAGTGAAAAATAAAATGTGGTCGCTCGCTCAAATGCGGAAACTGAATTCAAAGGTATAACAGTTGGTCTATGTAAAGCTTTGGACCTCAGACTTTACATGATTTAGGTTATCCACTAAAGCAACCAATTATTCTATATTATGACAATAAATTTGCTTGTAGTATAGCTCAAAATCTTTTCTAATATGATCAAACAAAACATGTTGAGGTTGATAGGTTTTTAATTAAGGAGAAGTTGGATGAAAAGTTATGGAGTTACCCAGGATTCGATATGAGGATCAATTGGTTGAAATTCTTACCAAAGTAGTTTTAAATCATGTTCTAAAAATTTCTTGAAAAATTGGACATTCATGACATCTATGCACTAACTTAAGGAGGAGTGCTCAAATTTTTATTTATAGTTGTTGGCATTGTACAGCTATAAATGTATTCCTAGATTCCTAATTATAGATGTAGAATTAATTGTTGAGATTTCTTCCCTTATTGTACATTATAACTAGTACGCTTCCAATGCGTAACAAGGGCCTTAGTTACTAGCCTAGGATCCCACGTGAAAGTGAATAAATGAAAAAATGCAAAACAAATACCTAATCTGCTTTCCATATCTTCAAAGGAGCTGTTCAACACCGAAACCTTCGAGCTTTCTCAACGACCTTTTCAAACGTTAATCAACTGGATGTTGTTAACATCTTTTTGTGTCTTTCTTAACATGTGAACCTCATAACAAGTCAGAGAATCCAAACTTTCTTAACTTTAACATACAACAATAGACGTTAGCAACTATATAGTAACTATATTGGCCCTACCCATCACAAACCTAATGAATGTTTGGCCCATACTAAGTGTTAATGCTAAACTATCTGATATAATCCTTTTAGTTATTATTGTCTTCTTCCTTATTGCTTACACAATCTGTAGGGTAAATTCATACTTTGAAATTGAATTTTAATGATTTCATATTAAAGTATCTCTAACTAGTTGATTCATATATAATAATTTTCATATTGGATCTTGGTAAAAAAAACACTCTGCACTTTTACGACAAGCAAAATTGAAAACCTTAAAGCTTGTTTGTTTCCATTTTTTCTATTTTTTCAATTTAGTATTACAAAAACCCTGTTTGTTTGAATTTTTTGTTTTTGTTTTTGGTTTTGGTCTCTTTGAGTTTAGTTCATTTATTGAGTAACTCAAGAGCAACTAGTTTAAGCTTAGTTAATTTGTTGAGAAACTTAAGATCAAATAAATTTAAATCAAACGCTAACCCACTAGTAAGATTAGAATCATCTTTTTGGAATAGTAGTGAGAGCTATTATTTTAAATAAAATAATGTAAGTAACCAAATAAATGATTAAAGTCATAACCTTATTTGGTTGTTATAACATATAACTTGTTACTTGCTTTTTTACATTTATATTTTGTTCTAAGTAAAAAATTATCTTTGCTTAGTAAAGTTGATACTAAATGTTAGCAAACCATATTTCTTTGACATACGTTAGGTTTAAGAAGAGCTCTCAAAGTTAGAAAGAAAAGTTGTGTGACGATTATACAATCATTACTATAAATTGCTATTAAGAATTTGGTTATAAAGTATTAAACCACTTAACTTCAAACTTCAAACTTCAAACTAGACTATGCACCAATTATGCAATCATTACTATTAATTCTTATTAAGAAATTGGTTATAAAGTATCAAACCCCTCAACTTCAAACTTCAAACTAGATTGGGCCTAACCTTTTCTGTTATCCCTAATTTATAATAATCAAAATGATTCTTTTATATTTTTTGTCATTTTTCTCCTCGCCTTCTACCATTTTACCCTAATTTTATGCACATTTCTACATCATTTTTTGGATGTGATAATTAATTAAAGTATATACTATCCAATAAGTTTATAACTAAATTAGATAATAAAAATTTAAAATATGTCTAAAAGAGTGGATATCATCTTTAAAGCCCCACTGAATAAAATGTTTGTTTTAATACATAGTTATGTAAAAATGGTTCTCAAGATAAATAGTAAGAGTAAGATGAGGTTTGAAAGGTTCAAATATCATAATAATACATCCAATTAGAATTAGTGCCTTCATCAATACATTTGATGTATGATCAAAAGGTTATAAGAGAAAAGATTCACTATTATGATGAATTCAAAGAATTTGTATTTAGAGATGATTATGTATTTGTTATGTCCATAAGAAGGTTCGTTAGAGTATAATTACATTCTTTAGTAGGAGTATGTATGACATATTACTCAAAAGGAACAATAATTCATATTTTCAATTGTTAAATATATGATAGTTTAAGAATAACTCATATAAGATATGAAAAGGTAATAACTTAATTCTAGGAATTAGATATGTGGAGATGCGTACAAAAGTAGTTTACTTATTCTATTATAATTACAAAGATAATGTACTAATAAATGTTTAGTATTTGAGATGTCTAATAGTTAAGAAGTATCAAAGATATTTATTATTTCACATGTAAGTTGATATTTTAGTTCAAGACCACATGGATATTAACTTTAATTTAACAAAAGTAAGTCTTAGTTAAGGTATATTTTACTCGGAACAATATTATTTTGAGTTGCAAAAGTTTTAATGTAGTATTAATTGCTAATTAAGTCATAATGTTATGTCATTTATTAGAAATGATTATTTAAATCAAGAAATTCTTTAATAAACTTGGTTTAGTTCCTTACATTATTGACCTAGTTATGTACTGTAGAATATTATAGCTATTAGGCATATGAAAGAAGCTAGGATCTCATCAAAAATTTAAGTATGCATTTAGGTAATTTTTTTAATTATAATAATAATTGAGATGAAAGTTGTAAGATTTAAGCAAATGCTCATAACAAAGAATCTTATAAAAATTCTCTAACTAAACCAATATCCTAACAATAGCATGATCTTCATATGAAAATATGGTTTAAGATACTTAAGTGATTAGCTTAGTTTAAGTAGGGGATTTTTTTCATTTATGCCCTACAACTAGTCAGTTGGTTGTAATTTTAGTGACATATTTATTTAAGACATTCGTTATCTTATGCATATTTATTTAATTAACTGATATGTAAGATAAATTCCATTAGATAAATGCATATTGCAAGTAAAATTATGATGGGATCATAATTATAAAATTAGAGATAAACTAAAGAAGTTTAATTTTTTTATTCCTAAATATTATTTAGAATTATAATTTATATCCATTTATAGTATATTTAAGTATCTAATGGGTCACACATAAAGAGTGACTGAAGAAAGAAAAAGATAATTTAATGAAGTTAGGTTTGACTGTAAAGTTTGATAAACTTTAAAGGTTAAATATGATATGTTTAATAAATAAAGATCAATATAAAATATTAGATCTTAAATAAGCCTTATTAGTATTTAATTAGAATTAATTATAATTCTAATTGAACTTTGATTGAAATAAATACGAGATGTTATATCTTATTTGAGCACAATTTATATTTACTTAGAATTAATTATAATTCAAATTCAAATTTAACTCAAATTAAAATTTTATTTCAATTAGATTACTAAAACATTCAAACCTTATTATAAATAGACATAAAGTTAAAAATGCACTAATACTCTTGCTTACTCCTTTTTACATCACTGGTAGAGTCCTCTCAGCTTAGTTATGTAGATACTATTAAAGGTCAAACATGTTATATGCTATGGTAGTTTGGATGAAATGGTTTTAGAAATGATTTGATAAAAATATCAAGAAAAAAATATCAAATTGCGCAATAAGATATGATTTACTTTTATATTTTATTATGTTAATGCATTAATTATGTCATAAAATTTAAAGTGAATTGAACTTTTGATAAATTAAATATTATTAAAGGCTAGATACCTCGTAGAATATGATAGTTTCGATAAACCAATTTTACAAATGATTTGATAAATTAAAGAAAGATTAAACTACACAATAAGATATAATTTACGTTTATATTATATCTTATTGTGTTCATGTACTAATTAATATTAATTTTTGATAAATTAAATAAAAAATTTATTCTTATTTTATGTGTCCGGGATGGAACCCACCTCGACTTTTTCAATAGCTGTACATGCCAATCCATTACAAAAAGCTCAGTAACGTAACCCCATAACCTAAAAGCTGTGTCTATTTCTCCCATAAAAGAACCTTTTTGCAGGTAGGCTTCGTTTCCTCTTAAGGAACAAGAAAATGAGACATGTAACCTTGTTTAATAACATGATCACAAGAAGTCAATAATACTGGACCCTATAGTTCCTTACACTGAATAGAGTGGCCCAGTTTGAGGTGGGGCATTACTAAATTCTTAATTATGTATATGTATATGTATATAAAGGGAATTAAGCTGAAGACTTTGATGTTTTACTAACTGAACACCAACGTATCCTTGATCCAAATATGCATACAATTGATGAAAATAAATTCAATGCACATTTTTCATACTATTTATTATATGATAGGATTAAGATGTATATGTTTTTAGAGATTAGTATGCTTTTTAGGTCAAAATATTTCTTGAAAAAAAAATCCCATGTCAAACTTGTCCTTTTTTTCTTATTTATAAAATTCACCCCCTCCTTTCTTTTTCCCCCTTACTTTGGGTTGTAACTTGTAAGGTCCTAAAAGCATAAGAGCTGAAGAATAATCATCTAATATATTAGGGATCAGAAATTACGAGTAAAAAAATCAAAGAGGACAAATAAACTCCACAGTAACAAAACTTACAGAGATTCTAATAAATGCTCAAACATTAACGTTCTTGAAGGTGAAGGCCTATTGATAAAATATCAAGAACCATAATTACTTGTTTGATTTCTGCTTGCACGGCCGTCTTAGCTCAGCTGGTAGAGCGCATGGCTTTTAACCATGTGGTCGTGGGTTCGATTCCCACAGACGGCGACCTCTAGTTTTAAGCAATGTTTATTACATATCATATGTGCATAAATTAATAAAATATAGGTAACGAATTCTGAAAAATCTCTTCCAGTTAACATTTTTATTTATATTTTATATATTAAAATTCTGAAAAAAAATTAATTAAAAATGGAAAAACAAAAATTGTAGTTGTATTCATTTTCTTATTAATTTCAACAATGCAAGCACAGTAATCAAAATCTAATTTGTGTGTTTGGAAGTCTATATTTGAATGGATATCCGACGGAGCCTATGCATGATTCCATTTGTTGGCAAAGTATCATTGCCCGTTGAAAACGACTGTGTTGAAGAATGAATTGTGATGGAAAAAAAAGCAAAGGTGTAATTGAGCGTTGGGGTAGGGATTTCAGGAATGACGAGTCTCTACCACGAGACATCCACGGTTGAAGGTATCAATCACGTCTACTTGCATATGGGGTAACGGTTGAAGTCATGTTTCCTGGAATCCAATTAGAGGCTGCAATCCATGAAATTGCAATTAAATGTGTAATCATAATTTCATCACATTATAAATGCATTAGGCCTTAATTCTAATCCTTATTTTATATGAGGACCACAAAATTATAGCTTTATTAACGATTCGACGTACAAGCAAACTTAGACGGTAATAACTCTTCGTCCTAAGATTGCTTTAATTAAATTTCTACATGCATATATTATGTGAAATTATTAATCTCCGCACGCACCGGATCAATCTGTAAGGGGTAAAGTACTGGTCAAACAGATTTTTTCATTTTCAAGATTCGAACTCGAAATTTCTGATTAAGAGATGAGAGTGTTGAACCACTTACACCAACCTATTTAGTTCTAAAACTATTTATTTTCTATGTTATTATCGTTAACTAATACTATGTTAGAAATCCTAAATCAATGTAACCTTGAAATTGATACGCTGAATTCCCATAACGATGAGTCGAATATAAAAAGGCTTCTCCGAGTTCCCAAAACAAATAAGAAAACCATAGGAATCCTGCAATTCCTATTGGCCTCTGGGGAAAGTGAGAAGCAGTCAACTTAAAGGAAGTTGAGTAAACCAAAACATAGCGACAGGAAAAAGAGAAAAATCGCTTACTTGGCAAAGAAAAAGCAAGGAGAGTAGGAGACAGTAGAGCACTATCTTTATAAGCAAATGTGGGGAATCAAATACAAGGAAAGATCGTAAAGGCCACATAAACGTGTGGCTCATAAACTTCCTCTCCTGTCTGATCTGGCATTAACCCACCATATGGACTCTCCCCTTCAGTTTTATATTTACTCTTCACTGACTTGAAAGTCTCTTCGCCTCTCTCCCCGTACCGCAGAGATGCATACGAAGACAAGACAATCTTAACTAAGACTTTAGCAACTCAGAAGACAGATAGGGAGAGGAACCGTGTGTGTGTATGGTTGTTTAGTATCCACCGTTACCGAGAACTTGCAGGAAGAATAAGAGAGAATGTCGGATTTCAAAGACGCGGCGATAAAGCTATTTGGCAAGACCATTCCGATATTGTCACTCAACCAACAGGATGATGTGCGTCGAGATGAGAACGGTTGTTTCAACAATACGATTTGCTTAGGAGAGAACGTGTCTGAAAAGGAAGTGGAAGAGCGGGATGTTTGCAGGGTATGTAGTTGTGTCTGTTTCTGTGTGCTGCTTGAGATTTCATGCTTTCAAGTTGAAATATTTGCATGCTGCGTGCGGTTCTGAGGGCAACCATTTCTTGAAATGAAGTTGTTTTTGATGGTTCGACCTTAATTAGTTTATAATATTTCAAAATTTTGAGGAAATGAAACAATGGATGAGGCCATGGTAAACTCTTGAGAGCATGTTTAGTTGTTGCTCTTTCCTGCTGTGGTGATCGAAATATCTAACTTTCCAGTCAAGTTCATTCCTCGTTCTGTACTTTCCGGGTTAACCAAACTTCATGAAAGTCACATCACGTCAACCGTCTAATCATAAACTAGAGTATTTTGGCCTTGCCTTCCAATTGAAGCTTCACCTATTATACATTCAGCAGCAACTTTTCCTTTCAAATGCTCAAGTTAGCATTCCTGGTGAAACTGCAGTGTTTTTTTTTTTCCAAAAATCTCACGGTTTGTTTTTAGACAGTCCAGTTTTCGAATAATATTTGGTAATAGATGCTTGAAGTCACTTTACTTAATTCTGTGATTCTGGATAATAGTTTATGATAACTTCAAGATGTGTTCATCGTTTTGTCTTGGAGTTATTATATTCCGTTAAATTCATAAGCTCAATACCTTTTCTGTGGCCTGATCTGTCTGCTTGCGGTTTTAGGAAAACGTTGGGATCACTCCACAGATTCTTTTGCTTAAGCGACCAATCGCTACAACTAACAATAAGATGGGAATTCCATACAAGTTTTTCACTGTTGGGATAATCTACAAACAGAGACCTGAAGAGAATTCATAACATTGTTCTTTTCCATTTTCCTATTTGAAAGAAAGGGTATTTTAAATGGTCTTGATCAGCTGATAACAATAATTAAGAAAAATTCATCATATTTCCGGACAGGAATATAACCTGGTTTTACATGAAAATTGAAAATTCAAGTTAATTGTGCAGTCCCTATGTTTTTCAGTTCTTTTCTCATTGAAACTTTATTTTCGTACATTAGGAATCATCAGAGAAAGAAATCCAAGATGATAATCAGGAAGATGGTACCTTGAATTCGTTACCGAAGGACTCCAGAAAGCATTCGGCGTCAGCAGGCACTACTGAGAACCCTAAGACCCCTTCAGTCGAAACAGACATTTCATTATTGAAACGCTCTGAAAAAGTTGAGGAATGTGAGACTAGTATCTCGCAAGACAAGACTTTAAAGAAGCCTGACAAAATACTTCCATGCCCTCGTTGTAATAGCACGGACACCAAGTTCTGTTACTACAACAATTACAACGTTAACCAGCCTCGTCATTTCTGCAAAAACTGTCAAAGATACTGGACTGCGGGGGGAGCCATGAGGAATGTTCCTGTAGGTGCTGGTAGGCGAAAGAACAAGAGTTCTTCTGCTTCGCATTATCGTCAAATAATGTTGTCAGATGGTTTCGAAACAGCGCAGGTCCAGACAATTGATGATGTACGTAACTCCTGTTGGGGAAACAATGGGACTGTTCTTACCTTTGGCTCTGATTCCCGTCTCTGCCAGTCTGTTGCTTCTATTTTGTGCCTATCGGAGCAGACACCAAAGAATGGTCGAAACGGGTATCATAGGACTGGTGAAAATAGTTTCCTTGTTTGTTGTGGAGTTGCAGCAGATATTGGAGACGATCATTCAAGTGGATCGTCTTGGATAGCCTCGAATTCATCAGATCGAGGAAGTAATGGTGTTTCACTAGAAGCAAATGTCAGGAACTTTCAAGGATTTCCCACTCAAGTATCATGTTCCTCAGGCCCTCCATGGAACCTCGTAAAGCCTCAAACTTCTCTAAGCTCTTCAGGATTTCCAGTGCCATTTTTCCCAGAACCAACTTACTGGGGCTGCTCTTTTTCGAGTCCTCGGAATGTTGCCTCACATCTTTCCCTGCCGCAATCTTATCCACCAAGCACTAGTCCCACTTCTCCACTGGGAAAACATTCAAGAGATGGTAGCATACTTAACTCATATCACTCAGAACATTCCTCGGGAACAAGTAACAGTTCAGACAGAAGTGTTGTGGCTGCAAAGACTTTGAGGATTGATGATCCAAATGAAGCTGCGAAGAGCTCTATATGGGCAACACTTGGTATTAAGAATGAAAGGTCTAATTTTATCAATGGGGGAGACCTGTTTAAGGGCTTCCAATCAAAAACTGAAAGACCAGGCTTGAAAGGGTCAGAGACTTCTGCTGCGTTGCTAGCCAACCCTGCAGCTTTGTCTCGGTCCGTGAACTTCCAAGAGATCACCTAAGAGAAATGTCTGCGCATGCACTAGCACTCAACGTGATTGGGAAACAGAGAATTGAGGTGTTAACCTATTTTCACGTTGTTGGAGAGCAGAGCTATCTATCTTCTAGTTATGTCAACATACCTACTTTTTAATCTCTATGTTAAACGTGACGTAGAGTTCTCTTACTTTTCTTACGGTAACGTGTACATATATCATGGTAATTGGCTATACGTACCTGGAAACAAGAGAGATTCTTGGGCGTAATAAGATTCAAGTGTATAGAATAAAAAAAATAATGGTAAATCTTGCACAACGACCTTTATTAGGTGACAAAATATGATTTGGATAAAGCAGAATCTTGCCCTGATTTCCTTGCGATATACATGTTTGTATAAGGTTCCTTCTCATAATTATCATCACCTAAATCTAAAATAAAACAAAGGAGTCCATGTGGTTCCCCTTCCCCTCCAAGTGCAATCCGACTACATATATCCCATGTACTTGGATGCGTTTTGCATAGACATTGGCATCATTTTATGAAGCAAATTTAGTGGAAGGATTTTGTAGCTCTGCCCAAGTATGCAGTTTCTCTTGT
>JANIHY010000003.1:26721097-26731792 GCA_027479065.1 Erythroxylum brevipes
CTCATATAAAGTGTTATAAATTTATTATTAAAGTAACTCATATAAAGTGTCATTATTTTACATCACTTTCGTAACATTTTAAAATAGTAGCCTTTTGTAATGTTTAGTAACATTTAAAAAAAATTGTTATCAATGATAAATTATATGTTATAAAATCATAAAGTGTTACTTATCAAATTAAGAAACATAACATTTTAAAATATAATGTTACCGTAGATAGGTATTTTATAACATATTGTCAAAAGTGTTACTATCTAGTGTTACTGTATGTCATTTTTGTTGTAGTGTTTAAAAATGTTATTGTAACCAATGAAAAAACATGGTTCATCCTTTTTTTTTATATCAAATTTGTCTCTTTTAACATCTGACACATAATAAATATAAACACAACAAAAAATACAGAGGTTTTGGAAATTTGACTTGTAACCAAACTAGGCTTCAAATGGAGTTTTTTTAGATAAAACTCTAGTTGGCAACCTATTCAGTAAAAATACAGCAGTGTTTGCAACCTCTATCTATAGTTTCTTTGGTAGTTCCTTTTCATGCAAAATACACCTTTTCATTTCCATAACACTTCGATTTTTCTCTCATTTACACCATTCTATTGTGAGGTGTAAGGTGCAATAAGTTGGTATTCAACACCTATCACCAAGGCATGCTTCTGCATATAAAGAAGCCTAGTGTTATATTCCTAAGTCCAGACTAGGGGTCTTGCGAGTAGATGAACAAAACCAGAGAAACTTGCAACGTAGACAAGGGATGCGAAAAGTATCAGCAAGTATCTCAAGAGTAGGCGAGATTTGATACCCGTGGGTACACGTAGGTGGAAATCTTCGACAAGACATGAGATTTGGATGTGATGCTGCACAAAGTTAACGAACTAAGTCAAGTGAGATTTGAGGGTGCGCAAGAATGCGCTAAGGCATGCGAGTGCGACAAGGCACATAAGCATTCAACTTCGGTAAGACAGGTTGAAAATATGTAAAATATGCGAGGTTTTATACTAACTCAGATTGTGACTTGTATTTAGTTATGTAGCAACGAGACTGCACCATGAGAGAGCTTGATCATAGAAGATGGACTTGTCGATAGACGTGCATTGATGGACCTATGTGCGGATAGGCCTTGATGACTTAGAAAACACATTAGCAGTGACGTGATAACTATAGCTGATGTGACACATGATGATGTGGCAAGATTAACTTGAAGATCACATTGGAGATCCATCAAATCTAAGAGATAAAGATCGTGTGGGAGAATCATCTTAAGATAATAAAGATCTTCAAGGATATGGATGCAATCTTCCAAGTTGGCATGAAATCTTTATTTGATTAGATTTTGATGTAATGTCGACAATTAGAAGAGTCCTAAGGGAAAGGGGATGTCTTCCCATTGGTCGGTGTGATGCAATGTAATCTTTAGTTGATAGGATCAACTAGGATTGTAGAGATCCTTAAAGATCTTGAACTTACTTTCCAAGAAAGAGGAGCCTATAAATAACTCATTAGAGTTGAGAGCTAGGAACTCATTGATTTATTCACTTATTGAGAGAAATCACTCAGAGGAGAGAGCTTTTGGGGGAGTTCTCATTATAAGGGCTTCGAGTTGAGACTTCCTTGTAAATGCTTCGAGAAGGAGGTACTTGTATCTTTTGTTAACATTTATTGAGGGTTAACGAAAGATTAGCTTTGCCTATATATATATCTATTATTGCTTTCTTTACTCTATTATACACTTGTGTTATTTTGTGTGAGAAAGAAACACTTTAAATACTTGTGTGTGTGAGAGGTGTTTAAGAGCTAATGAATTTGCTTGACGACATTCATATGAGAAGGTTGAATCTTGCTTAGGTGGACCTAAGCGAGATTGTCGTGCGAAGGTGGGCGTGACTTACGGTGAAAGTTCAAGTCCAAAGCAGATCTTTGTGGCAACTGGTATTGGAGCCAGTCTAGAGCGATGACTAGTGGAAGTAGTCTGACAGAAAGGGTTACCAAAATAGAGGCGATTCTTGAGTCTCTAACCCCGACGGATGAGGAAGTAGTTCAACATTTTACAACCTTGGTGATGGAGCTTCAAGCAACTATGAAGGCTTATGAGAAGATGAGTTATAATTTGTTAGTGCTCAAGCGTGCGATAGCAAGGCACGAGATGAGTGTCCAAGTGGAAAGCATTATGTTGAAGGTACGAGAGCCACAAGTTTTTGATGGCAAGTAGAGTGCCACGAAATTCGAAAATTTTGTATGAGACATGGAGCAGTACTTTGCAATGACAAACATGACAAACTCGGAGAAGGTGTCAATCATAGTAATGTACATGGTTGGTGATGCCAAGTTGTGGTGAAGAACGAGAACCTCCAATGACATCAGTGCGAGGAGACCTCCCTCCGACACATGGGAGAAGATGAAGGAGTTAATGGATCAGCTCCCACAAATAACACTTCATGGCTCGTGAGAGAAGCTTTGAAGGGGTTGAAGCAAGATGACTCGGTGAGGGAGCATGTGAGGAGGCTCAAATCGGTAATGTTGGATGTGTAGAACATGTCAGAGGAAGACAAGTTTTTCAACTTAATTAGCGGTTTGCAAAGTTGGGCACAAATGGAACTTCAGAGGCTAAAAGCGAAGGACTTCCCTAGCGTAATAGTAAGGCAGATGCCTTGATAGATTTTTAATTGCCACCACCAATTCTACCCAACGAAAAGGGCAAGAAAAATGGTGAAACTTGGGATGATAAGGAGAAAGGCAAAGAGAAAGTGGGAGAATCTTCTCAACATAAGAAGAAGCAATTGAAGGGAAATGTTACATACTTCATTTGTGAGGGGCCGCATTATGCTCAAGAATGCCCAAAGAGGAAGAAGGGCGAGGAACAAATGAACTCCATAGTCACGAAGGACAAAGGAGGGAGCGATGAAGATGACTCGGGGGAAGGAGCCATCAACAAAATCACCTTTTTGAATGTTATGAACCTTGTGGAAGAGGACTCATGCAAAAACAAACTCGACGAAAAAGGAGGTGAAACGTGGGAAAGATGTCAATGGAAGAGAAGGCTTGCTCTAATCTTCGACAGTTGACGAATGAGTCTTCAAGGAAATCGTTCGTGGAGGAGTGCCCACAGATTATTTCAACGAGAGCGTTGAATTCTTCTAGTGAGGATAGTTTTTCAGGCTGCAGGATCGTGTAAGTGTTAGTGAGCCTTGGCCAATGCTTGGCACGTAGGTTAACATGAGTAAGGCGTGTTGACGAGAGAATAAGGTGAAGTCTTGTGAGTTAGTGAGCAAAATTTGAGGAACTTGAGAAGTAGGCGAAGGATGCGGGAAGTATCGACGAAGATTTCGAGAGTGGCGATATTCGATACTCATGGGCACACATAAGGGCGCATTGATAGAAATCTTTGATGAAACATGAGATTCAAATGTGAGGCCACATAACGTTGGCGAATTAAGTCATATGAGACCCGAGGGTGCATGAGAATACACAAAGGCATGTGAGACCTTGTGAGGATGTGCAAAGGCATGCAAGTGCGACAAGGCCCATAAGCACTTAACTTCGATGAGGCAGGTCAAAGGTATATAAAATATGCGAGGTTTTATACTAACTCAGATTGTGACTTGTATTTAGTCATGGAGCGATGAGACTGTATCATAAAAGAGCTTGATCATGGAAGATGGACTTGTCAATGGATATGCAGTGATGGACCTATGTGCGAATAGGCCTTGGTGGTTGAAAAACACATCAATAGTGACGTGATAACTATAGGCGATGTGGCATATGATGACGTGGTGAGATCAATTTGAAGATCACATTGGAGATTCATCAAATCTAAGAGATAAAGACCATATGGGAGAATCATCTGAAGATAGCAGAGATCTTCAAAGATATGGATGCAATCTTCCAAGTTGGCATGTAATCTTTATTTGATTAGATTCTGAAGTAATGTAACCAATTAGAATAGTCCTAAGGGAAAGGGGATGTCTTCCTATTGGTCAGTATGATGCAATGTAATCTTTAGTTGATAGGATCAACTAGGATTGTGGAGATCCTTAAAGATCTTGAACTTGCTTTCCAAGAAAGAGGAGCTTATAAATAGATCATTAGAGTTGAGAGTTAGGAATTTAATCATTAAGTTATTCACTCATTAAAATAAATCACTCAAAGGAGAGACTTTTGAGAGTTGAGAGCTTTTGGGGGAGTTTTTATTGTAAGGGCTTCGAGTAGAGAGTTCCTTGTAAGGGATTTAAGAAGGAGGTACTTGTATCTTTTGTTAACATTTTGTTGAGGGTTAATGAAAGATTAACTTCAGCTATATATATCTCTTGTTGTTTTCTTTACTCTATTATACGCTTGTGTCATTTTGTGTGTGAGAGAAACATTTTAAACACTTGTATGTGCGTGAAGTGTTCAAGGGCTAATGGATTTGTTTGGAGACATTTACGTGAGAAGGCCGAATCTTGCTTAAGCGGACCTAAGTGAGATTGCCTTACGAAGGTACGTGACTTGCGGTGAAATTTTGAGTCCAAAGCAAGCCTTTGTGACATCCAGCATGATAGAAATGTCCAAGTCTCTTGTGCCATAATGCAACATTGCTCATAATGCTTAAAAAAGCTATTTGCTCCTCCTCTATCAAGTTTAAAGCATAACTTCTAGCTCTCATTTTCATCTTCAATGCATCTTTTCCTTTTGCATCTTTGACCAAGCACCATTTTTCTTCAAATATGACTTTGAATCCTTTTTCAACTAGCTATGCAACACTAAGCAAATTTTGGTCAATGCAAGAATATATAAAACATCTATGATATGCTTCAAACATTTCAAACTCTCAATAGCTATAGTTGCTTTTCTCTTAACTGAGATAAAATCACCATTTCCAATTTTCACCTTGGAAATAATGGTTTTCTTAAGTTCTTTAAAGAGTTCTGGTTGTTGGTCAAATGGTTTGTAGAATTGCTATCTATTAACTAAGAATCACTGAAACTATTGTTTATAGTAAAACATGTTGCAACAAAAAGTTGCTCCTTTTAGATTTGATCTATGGACTCATTTTCCTCATCAAGTTGAGACTTACAAATTCATTATATATGCCCTATATTGCTACAATTTTTGCACTTGACATTAGGCCTATACCAACATTTTCTTTGAGGGTGATTTGTCTTTTTACATTGTGGACAAGATGGAAAAGCCTCATCATGTTGCTTGTTGGAGCCTTTAAATTCTTTGTTGTTTTTCTTTTTATTATTTTTGTTTTTATCTTGCCTCCTCTTTCGTTTTTTAATACAAACAACACATTATATTGCATCCGCTTGTCTCATCATTCTTCTCTGCTTTAGTGCTTGCAAAGCATTTACTAATTCTTGCAAAAAGATGCTTAACAAATCTTTAGATTCTTGTAATGATGATATTTTGGATTCATATTTTTTAGGTACAATAACAAGAATTTTCTACACAATTCTTTCATCGGGAAAATCCTTGTCAAGAAGTCGTACTTTATTAACAATGCGTGACAACATGTTAGCATAAAGTTTAATAATTTATGTCTCCTTCTTGCTTTGCATCTCAAATTCCCTGATCAACTTGAGCACTTGCCTACCTTTGGTTCTTTCACTACCTTGATATTCAGATTTGAGATAATCTCAAATATCTTTAGCATATTGTAGATTTATAAATATTGTAAAAATCACATTGACATAACTAAAAAAAGACAAACTTTCACCTTGAACGTCTTGTCTTCCTCTCTTTGTGATTCTTTAGATGTCTCTTTATAGGATTTTTGGATAATTGAAACACTTTATAGTCTTCTTCTATAACCTCCAAAGATCTAAAGCTTCAATATGAACAATCATCCTAATAGCCCAAGCTTCATAGTTGTCACCATTAAAATGGCTCGAAGCATGTTCAAGTCTAAGAATATGCCTAAAGAGTTTTGGGTTGAAATTGTCTCTAGTGTAGTTTACATATCTAATTGCTCACCAACATCAAGCATTAAGGATCATACACCACTAGAAGCATAAATTGGACACAAGCTTAGTGTGAATCACTTGAGAGTATTTAAGTCCATTGCCTACAAGCACATCCTGCAACAAGAGAGAAGCAAGCTTGATGATAAAAGTGTTAAACAGGCATTTGTTGGCTATGACTCAAACTCAAAGGGCTATAAGTTGTACAACCCAATTAGTGGCAAGGTAGTGGTCAGTGGTGATGTAGAATTTGATGAAGATGAAGATGAAGCATGGAATTAGTAAAGAAAAGAAGAAAGCAACTTGAGTTCATTCCATAATTTGTTGAGGAAGAAGAAGATGTTAAGGTGCCAACGCAAGACGTAACTCCGCCTGTTTCACCCACAGTTAATAATCAAGGTGAAAGTTCAAATGAACGACCAAGAAGAATGAGAAGTCTTGATCATCTTTAAGCTGAAACCGAAGAAGTAACTTTTAATTTGCATTGCCTCTTTGCTGTTGGTGAGCCATTAAGCTTTGAAGAAGCAAAGAAAGACAAAAGATGGAAACAAACTATGGATGAAGAAATCAAGTTGATCGATAAGAACGATACTTAGGAACTAACAAATCTTTCTAATGGTCATAAAGTCATAAGAGTCAAATGGGTTTACAAAAAATGCAAAAGGAGAAGTAGAAAGATACAAAGCAAGGATCGTTGTAAAAGGCTACAAGCAAAGGTATGGCATAATATTTGATTGCTTATCTCAATGATGACTAAAATAAAATGGAGAATCTATCAACTAAAATTAAATTTAGCATTCTTAAACATTTATCTCGAAGAAGTGTACATTGAACAACCACTTGGATATGTAGTCAAAGGCCATAAAGACTAAGTCTTGAAGTTGAAGAAGGCATTATATGGATTAAAGCAAATACCAAGGGCATGTAATAGTTGCATTGACAAGTATTTTTAAGAACATGGATTTGTTCTTTGCCTTTATGAGTATGATCTCTATATGAAAGCCTATGATAATGGAGACATATTACTAGTTTTCCTTTTTTTGTGGATGATCTCATCTTTACCAACAACAATTTGAGATTGTTTAAAAAGTTTAAGAAGGAGATGTCTCATGAGTTCGAGATGATTGACGTAGGGCTCATGCCCTACTATTTAATCCTAGAGCTAGAAGTGAAGAAAATAGAGGAAGGAGTTTTTATCTCTCAAGAAGAATATGTGAAAGAAGTTTAAGGCGCTTTATTGCAACCTGGTGAACACACCCATGGAGTGTGGAACGAAACTATCAATGTTTAAAGGAAGAGAAAATGAATACCCCGCTTTATTCAAAAGCCTTGTAGGAAGTTTGAGGTACTTGACATGCATAAGGCCCAATATTCTTTATGTTGTTGGAGTAGTAAGCCGTTTCATGAAAGTTTCTATAACAATTTATATGGAGGCACCAAAATGAATACTTTGGTACTTAAAAGGTACGTTGGGGTATGAATTATTTTATACTTCGTCCAATAATTTCAAGTTTATAGGATATTGTGATAGTGACTTAGCTGGGGATATTGATGATAGAAAGAGTACTACCATATTTATAGTTTATATGGATAATTGTGCAATTTCATGGAATTTAAAGAAGCAACCACTTGTTACACTCTCTACATGTGAATTCAGGTATGTGGCGACAGCCTCTTGTATTTGTTATGTGTTTTGGATAAAGTGATTGTTAAAAAAATTTCATTTGATTCAAGAAGAAGTAACGGAGATTTACATTTACAGTATGTCCGCCTAATCACTTGCTAAGAATTCGATATACCATGATCAAAGTAAGCATATAAACAAAAGATATCATTTCATTAAGGAGTATGTTGAAGAAAGGAAGTGGAGCTTAAGTACATGAAGACACAAGCGTAAGTTGTGGATATTTTCACAAAGGCACTCAAGTTCGAACACTTTTAAAGACTAAGATCAAGACTTGAGATGAAGAAGAAATGTTTAAATTAAGGGAGAGTGTTAAAAACATATTTTGAATTTTAAAGTTTCTAGAGTTCTCTTAAAAAAACATCTTTTTATTATAGAATTATAATGTATAGCTAAGATTTATTTATAAAATAGTCTTATGAGCAGGTAATGGCCAAAGTAGTAAATTTTTCTAGAGAGCATTTAATAAGTTAGTTAGATAGAAAGTTGTTGGGCATTTCTAGAGTAATCTTAAGTTCTCTATAAATACCTCTTGTACCTAGCATTTTATGCAAGTCAAAAATTTGAGTGACAGATACTCCTCTCTAGTTCACTCTTTCACCTTCAAATATTTAGTCTTTGTGGCTATTACTAGCTATATATTATCAACAAGGAATTGCATAGTAGTTCCATCTTGGTGCAGATCCGGTAAAAACCTTTAAAATGGCTCGACCGTCGTTATCTTTTTTTCTATTTTTTTTCTTATAGATTTTAATCCAAATTTTGTCTTGGCGTAACACAAGTTTTTCATATTGGAAATGTTAAACATGAACAACGCGATCATCTTGAAAGTTTCAGGTCCTCGGGGAAAAGCTAGTGGCAACACAACCTTAGTAGTTTCCATTAATCTTTTCTTGAAATATTCACATTTTGGGGGGAAAAAAGGGATGCTACACGTTACAAAACAAACATCAGTTAACACAATTCTTAAGGCCCCGTATATTCATATACAAAAATTACACTTCTCATTTATCCCCTTTTTTTATTGATTTATAATTTTTTATACCTTATGAAGGCTGAACATTCTTTCGCCAGTGTAAACTCGAATAGAAACAGGAAAATCTATCTCTTGACTCCTGGGAAAAGAAGAAGCAAAACTTGACCAACTTTCAAGTTAATTTAGAGGCGTAATATGAATAACAATCGACCCTTCAAACTAATAACTCTATACCATGAAATGATGCTAATCTTAAGTAGTGCTCCAATAATACGTGAAGAGAAAGCACTTGCAGAGATGTGTAACATCATCTGTGAAGTCCAAGAGACAATATAATTACGAGGAAAGCAACAACAATTGATTTTATTGTAAGAACAAAAAGTAGAGAAGATAAAAGGGCAAGAAAGAGAAGACAGGAAAGAGGAGAGCGAGAGAGGGGAGGCGACTGCAGAATTCTATTTATAAAATATTAAAATTCTTTTTGAACTTATTAATACTATCGAGTTTAAATTAAATTTTAATATGAAACTTTTATTTAAGAAATTTTATCTCAACGTGTATTTTAATTGAGCATCACCCTTTCGTTCTTTCTTCCCTAATTCTGTGAAAACTTGGTGTGTTAAGCGTAATATTCTTGGTTACATGTCAAATAGCCGCGCAATGATAATCAAAAAGTTTTCTCTATCTCGCTAAAAAAATTATAAACTTGAATGGAAACATACTTGACGCTAGGAGCCGAGATTTCGTGTTTCAAGTTGGATCTTGGATGTCGATAATGATGATATTTGAAAAGACAGGATGTTCCGTCTAATTTTATACTTTCTCTTATTTATAATAATTGTCGTTTTAAAAAAATACACTTTTATTAAAAAATTAATAAAATTATAGATATATTTTTATTAATTAAGATGAGAGATAAATGAAATGTTAATTTTGTCTTAAAATTGTGATCTGTATAATTAAGATGAGAGAGAAATGAAAGGTTAATTTTGGAAGAAAAATTATAAACATGTATACAAAGTCAAGAATGACACTTATTTTGAATAATTAAAATGTATCTAAAACGACACTTATTATGAATCAGAGGGAGTACTCTTTACCATCGTTCTTGTTATTTTCGTTTTCTGGAAATCATTGCGCCCTCCATAAGCCACAAACAAACTTTACTACCATCACTCAGCAGAGGCAATAAATGTAACTAATCATAAATCACTAGGAGACAGCCAATAGAACACAACATGACTACATAATTGTGGCCACCGATTAGAGTACGAATATATACGACAACAGACATAATTGTGGCTATCTTCGCTGCGAGAGTATGTCTGAGGAATAGGGGGCTCCAGGGGAAGGTTGAATACTCAACCAATAGGAAGAGGGAGGTGTGAACAAACGAAATATCAAAGGGAAGAAGAGAAATCTAGTAGTAGTGAGAGACTTGATTTGCTTGAAACACTAAAGGTTGCAGAAAGGTTTGATTTGGAATGTGAATATATTAGGGAGAAACTACAAGAAAAGAAAATAAGTAAAGTGCAAAAATGAGGACAAAAGTGGGGCTTGCATGTGGTGCCAAGGTAGCGTGATAAAAGATTAAACATTAGAGAGTGATGAAAGAAGATGATATGAGTTTGGGAAGGAAGAACGAAGAAGCAGTAAAGAAGAACAGTCCAGAATGAATCAACTTTCCCTTTTGAACTTTGATCATACATGTATACCTTTAATTAATTCGTTGTAAGAATTTATAATAAAAAGTATGTTTCCTTTTTAGTGTTGACAACATGAATGTTTTATTTTAGTAAAATTATGTTATTTTGATTAATTAAATTAAATTATTAGAAATTAAATTTTGAAATCAAGTTTAATATATTTTTTCAAAATAATAACGAGTATGTTTTTTTAGTATGTGAATTTATAAATGTTTTATTTTATTGATCGAACAAAATTATATTATTTTAATTAATTAAATTGAATCATTAAAAGTTAAAATTTGGGATCAAGTTTAATATTTTATTTGTCAAAATAATAAAGAGTATGATTTATTAGTATGTGATAGCATGAATGTTTTATTTCATTAATCAAACAAAATTA
>JANIHY010000003.1:26897583-26911394 GCA_027479065.1 Erythroxylum brevipes
CGCCACCCTCGCGGGTCACGGGCTCGGACATCACTGTTGATGTCGGGTTCGGGTCTCGTCGGGAGTGGGGTGCTACAAGTACTATAGCCCAAAAAGATAGCTTCGTCTAATCTCTCATCGAACTTTCTAAGGTTGTCTTTTTTATTGTTTAGAATGAAACACTTGCAGCCAAATGCTCAAAAGTAAGCAACATTTGATTTTCTTTCTTTCCACAATTCATTGAGGGTCTTTTTCAGAATAGGTCTTATGAGACATCTGTTAAGTACATAAAATGTCATGGATACTGCTTATGCCCAGTATCCATGAGGTATTCCATTTTAACAAAGCATGGTCTTGGCTATATCAACCAAAGTTCTATTCTTTCTCTCTACAACTCCATTTTCCTAAAACGTCCTTGGATAAGAGAAGTTGTCAGTTATACCATTGCTGTCATATGATTCTTCAAACATTCTGTTATCAAATTCTCCTCTATGATCGCTCTGAATTGAAGTGATGCAATACCCTTTTTTATTTGAATTTTTTTGTCGAACTTCTCAAACATTTTAAAAGCATCATCTTTATTTGATAAGAAATAAACCCATGTAAATATGGAGTAATCATCTATTAGTACAAAACTGTAATGTTTACAACCAAAACTTTGAGCTCTAGTGGGACTGAATAAATCCATGTACACAAGTTTAAGTGGTTGGCTAGTACATAATATTTTTAGCAGAAAAGATGCTTCTGACTTTTTTACCTTTTAAACAAGCTTTACAAACCTGATTGCTTTCAAACTTCAAGGTTGGTAATCCTCTTACTAACTTGTTTATGAAAATTTTGATAGAATGCTTATACTAGTATGTCCAAATCTTCTATTCCAGATAAACGAATCCTTTTCTAGAGAAGCAAAACACATAACACTTTGTGAGGACATGTCTTCTAGTGGAGCACAATGTATAGTTGAAGTGTGATATTTCACTTGTCAAGTATCCTGAATAGCTATTATCAACTATTCGCTGATTCTCCCTTGTCTCCGTTTTGAAACATATATATAGAAATCATTATCTCATTTTAGGTACTTAAATTTTTCTTGGTTCTTTCGAGTTAATAGTTTGACCCTTCAATCTTCAAACATACATCTGAGAAAATTTCTTTTTGCAAAAATTACAAAAATTTCTAATGTGACCATGTTTACCACAATAAAAACACATAATATATGAATGAGAATTGATATAATTTCTACCATGTATCATATTCCTACTGTTTTGACTATAGCTACTACTGAATTTGGCAAAGAAGTTCTTGTATGACCTAATATTGTTGTTTTCATTGTATCATATTCTGGCCTTACCAAAAATGCATTTACCAGTACCAAGAAATGTATCAAGATTCTTCCTTCCATCAACGAAAATTTTCAAATCTTTTTTTTTTTCTGGAGATTAGATCTTTCTAGTACTTTTCTCTTTTTCAAGTTCTAAGGTGGTGACTTTTTCTTCTAACTTTCTTACCTAATTAGAATCATTTTTTAGCATAATGTTTTTCAACTTAGCTACTCTTTCTTCAAAAACTTTCTTTTCAGAAACCTTTTACTTAAAGTCAACCTCAAAAGACATATTCCTGGTTGCCAAATTCTCATTCGCAGATTCTAATGATTTAATCTCACTTTTCAGAGATGCATCATTGCTTTTGGACTTCTCAACTTCTTTAAAATACTTCATTGTCAACCTTTTATACTGATCATACAGATCATGATATGCATTCAATCCATTAACTTCAATGTTAGAGTTAGAATAATATATCTCATCATCTTCTGATTTATCCATGAAGCAAACATTGTTGACCTCTTCTAGCTCTTCTTCTTCAAATTTTTTAGAATCCTCATTTGACCAGGCGATAGTCATCACTTGCTTTCTTGATTTCTATTCTCTGACTTGTTCTTTTGAGGAAGAGGACATTCTGGTCTTGTGTGTCTAGGCTTCTTGCAATGATAGCATATGATTTGATTGTTTTGTGTATTACTATTACTGTTGCTACCTTTTTATAGGAATATGTTGTTTCCACCTTTCTTATTTCTATATCTTTACTTCAACAACTTTTTTTTATAGAAGCGGGCATATTTTTTGACCATGAAGTTAAATTTGTCATCTCGATCTATTTGCAACTCAATATCACTTTCATCTCCATTTGATTCGTTAGTTGCTTTTAGTGTCCTTTTCTATAGGAGGATCCTTAATCTCACCTAAGCTTGGTTTCATGGATTATCATATTTTCTCTTAGTCAGTTGAGTGAAATAGTGTCTAGATCCTTTTCCGTTTCTAGAGCTATCACCTTAGGTCTCCATTCCTTTGGTAGTGACCTCAGAATCTCCATTATGAGCTCGTCATTGGGATATATTTTTCTCAAGTTCTTGAAGGCCGTGATGATGTTGTTTAAGCGTTCAAAGAATTAGTCTATGGTCTCTCCCTATTTCATGCCAATAATTTTATATGACGCATTAAAAGACTTATTATATGCTTCTTTACCTCATTCATTCCTTCAAACGTTCTTATAGTTTGTCCCACATTTCCTTTGTTGTAAACAACAAGATATTTTCTCACATTCTTCTGGAAATAAGGCAAACATCAGAAGATGTTTTACTTTAACGTTTAGCTGTGCATTTCTTCTATCAGCATTAGTCCATACTTCTACGTTATTTGAATCAGAAAGTGTAGCTCCAACCCTGATGGCTTACTAGACTTCAATATCTACATATTAGAGATAGATTGACATTCTCTCTTTCCAGTATGAGTAGTTGTTTCCATTTAAGTAAGGAAATTTTAAGATAGATTGTCCTTCAAAACTTCTCAAATTATTTTCCATGATTTATCACATGTTTCAAAACAAAAAAATTTGAAACCTTGATTTGATACTAAATGATAAAGCAAACATAAGCAAGAGGGGGTTGAATTGTGTATGACTTAAAAAATCCTACAAGTTACTTTCAGTTCAAAAGGAAATGACAGGGGCCTATCTAAAATTAAAAAAATAGGAGCTTATTGTGCGATAAGATTCTATTTAAACAAAAGGAACCTATTAAATGATGAAAAGCTTGTTAAATGATAGGAGCCTGCTAAACAAAAAATTTTAAGAAAAATAATTTAAAACAAAAGGAGCCTGTTAAAACTAAAAAGAACCTCTTGCAAGTTGAAAATGGAAGGAGCCTGTTATAAAGTGAAGAAGCCTCTTACTGAAATAAACACACATACACACAATATAATTCAGAAATTTAAAAGTTAAGAGAAGAGAGAGAAGGACGTAGTCAATTTATACTAATTCGACTTATAACCCAAGGCTACGTCCATTCCCCAAGTATCCAACTTGAGTATTTCACTATACAATCAAGTAGTATTTTGATGAGCCTCTTTAAGCTCACGAGTACATATCTTTCAAAGTTCTCCAATCTTCTACACTTGAAATATATAACAAGTTTCTAAAAGCTCATAGAAAAAAAACTAAAGTAAGTTATCAAATAACAATTTCTCTCTTAATAGAGTGATTTCTCTTTCAAAGGCATAATAAGAATGATATGACTCTCAATAATATAGATACTTCTTAAATGTTTTGAAAGTTTGTATATGCATGTTGCTTCACAAGTGTCGTTGCTCTTCTTTAAATAGTCAATTTATTTGATTAGTCATTGCTTCATCTTAATTCTAAGTTGACTTTGGATTTTCAATATCATCTCTACTACTAAAAAAATTTCGGAGCTAATTACTTGAAAAGGCAAGATTCCCCCAAATGTTAATAAGGAAAGTTTACTAAGAAGGTTTCTGTAAGAAATGAAGTAATTCTCCTATGATTTTATTTCCTTTACAAATATTATCTATACAATAAAATAATCCAATTTAATTTTGAAATATTATATAGTTATCATCAAAATCGTTAAATATATAAACCTTGAGCTAATACCAACGTACGATGGTGTTTTGCTAGATTCATATATTAAAGTTACAGTACATGAAAATCTTGATTTAACAATCGAAATAGGATTTGATTGGCGACAAATTAGGATCGTGATTCATAGAATTAGCGTATCAAATCAACTTACTTAAAGCCCCAAGTATTGGAATTGGAAGTATATGATAAAACCTCTACTTTAAAAGAACAAACTTAAGGGGAAAGGTTAAAAGCACTAAAGGAGTCTCCAGTTTAACAACTCTTAGCTTGGTTTCAATATTATGAATATTATATCTGTGTTAGTACCGAATTTAGTTCTAATATGGTAGGAAGTGACAATCACCTTTATGTTGGGATGAAGAGGGTCCAAAAATTATTTAAGGCCCATAATTGATTTAGGATATTGTAGATAGAGTGAAATTTATTCGAAGTAGAATTAAAGTGGCACAAGATAGACAGAAGAGTTATACAAATCAGCACAGGGAGGACATGGAATATCAAGTTGGAGATAAAGTATTTTTTAGAGTATCACCTTGGCGAGGAGTGCTGAGGTTTAATAAAAAGGGCAAGTTAAGTCCTATATACATTGGTCCTTATGAGATCATTGAGAGGGTTGAACCATTAGCTTATAAGTTAGCCTTATCATATGAGATGTCTTAGATTCACAATGTGTTCCATATCAGTAAGCTTAGGAAGCATCGATCTGATCCTACTCATGTGTTATTGATTCAGGAAGTTGAAATTGCAAGTAATATGAGTTATGTTGAAGAACCGATAAAGATAATTGGCTATCAGAGTAAACAACTGAGGAACCAAGTGATTCCATTGGTGAAAGTCCTTTGGAAGAACCATTCCAGTGAGGAAGCCACATGGGAAATGGAGGAGCACATAAGAAATTAGTACCCCTACCTATTTGACCATTTAAGTAAGAATTTTGAGGACAAAATTTCTTAAAGAGGGGGAATTGTGATATCCTATTTGTCGGTATATGCTTAGGGTTTAAACCTAGATTGAGTATTGCATATACATGGATAACATTAGCACTCATACACGAATTTATATTTAAACAAATTACAAAGATAGCATATGCACTCAATTGACTTATTCCGGGGTATGAAAAATGTTAAGTGATCATGATGTGAATTATGATTTGATATGTCTTGAATTTTGGTATGTTTGGATTTCAATTAGCAAATTGGGATTAAATGTTATTGATTGAGAGATTAATGGATTAAATGTACATTTGGTTTAGAATAAAAAGCCAAGTGGTAAGAAAAATTGATATATGAAAACTAGGATGATTAAGCCTAAAAATGAGTGACATTTGACATAGTTAAATTGGTGACAAATAGACTAGTAATTAATTAACAGATGGACTAATTATAATGAGACATATGGACTGATTAATTGGTGACATATGGCAACTGAAAGTGTGGATAAATGACAACTTATTAGGTTGATACATGACATACATGCCTTAAGATAATGCCTTGGCTAGATTACATCACCTAGTATTTAGTGAAGAAAGTTACGAAAAGGATAGTTCTGTAGTCTTCTCCTTTGTTCTTCACCTTCTCCACCGAAATTGCCTTCATCTTCTCTTTGAATTGTGGTTAAACCCTAGATCAAGTTACTACATAAAATTTATTTTTTAATCCCTCACAAAATAGCTAAGAAACCACTTTAAAGTGGTCTTGACATTGTTGTAATCAACCTATGTTCACCTTGAGTTTGTGATGAATCGTGCATGAATGGAGGCTTAGTTAATCTGAAGTTTTGAGCTAAAATTGGAAGCTTAAAATGTAGGTAACAAATATGATCTTTATGGTATGTTTATTAGTATGAGAATGATGCCTGAATTGGAATGAAATGTATGAGATGTTAATGATGAAGTGTGCTGGAAATTTGTTGAATGAACTTGGATATTTTATATTTGTTATTGGTGTATGAAAACCATGGTATATAGATTGATTCATAGATGAATTAGGTCTGTAATTGAAGTATAATGAAGGTGAATTTATTCCAAATAAATATGTTAATTAGGTGTGCTTTAATTGAGAAATGACTAGGACTGTATGCATAATAATGTAATAGTTTTTGGTTTGATTTTTGATGATACATGAAAGACTTGGATTTGTTAGCTGTTAATTGAATAATTTTGAATTGGAATAGGAGAGGTTATTGATGATGAATTAGAGCATGATTCGGGCTTAATAGAAAAATACTTGATTAACTATAAAATGGTTGTTTTAATTTTGGAATAAAGTTTAAAAAAGTCTGGAAAAGTGAAAGAGGAATTGTTGGAATATGTTGATTGTAGTATTTTCATTGAACATGCATCTATATTTTAGCCATATCCTGATCTGTAGACATTCTAATGAGATGATTTTAAGTTTATATTAAACTAGATACATATGGATATATTTTTGTTAAAGGAATCAAATTTGAATTATGTCTCTAAGAGTTTTAAAATTTGACTTGAAGTTGAGTTTTTGGATTTTGTCACTGTTTAAGAATAGTCTGTATAATTTTGGGTATAACTTGAAGAATACTAAACCAAATTGCATGAATTTTAGTTCATTAAAAATTGAATCCATATGGGAACATTTTTTTAGAATAATGTTTTACCTAAATACTTCACTTTCCTTGTTAAAATGGCCATGTAAAATTGACCCGAAAATCTATTTTGAGAAAAACTTGAATAAAGTTTGAATAAGAGGTAGTGCACGATCGTGCACAATCATGATAGAAACGGTCATTAAGGAGTTGCACGATCGTGCACAAACACGATCATGACAGAGGGAAAGTATCAAGAAGTGCAAGATCATGCACAAGCACGATCATGACAGTGAAGGTGCATAATTATTTGATAACTTTTGACACACCCTTCACTCTTTTGACCATAAATTCTTCTCCAGACTTCAGATTGACTTCAAATTTGAACCACAAATTCCTCACAGATTGCCCTCTCTTTCCACCAAATTTCATTTCCATTTGAATCCATTAGGAAAAGATTGATAATGATTGATTGATGACGTTATAATAATCAAGTGTATTGAGCTATGAACCTTAGTACATGATTGAGTGATGAACTTAGAATAAATTTGTATTATTGAGGTGTAAACCTAAGTTTAAATTATACATATAAGAGTATTGAGACATGATAAATGGTGAGAGACTCAGTTAGTGATCACAACTATTTTTGTTATTAGTCATTTTCCATAGGAGATCAAGTTAGTGAGTTAGCTGACATAAAGTTTGTAAGAGCCAATAAAGAGTCTCTTGTACCTAAGTTTACATAAATACCTTCGAGAATTCCATAGAGAATGGAAAGGAGATATGATAAGCTTTGAAAGTAGGGGGCTGTAAACTTCTACGAAAGAGCAAACCCTCTTGAGGTAAAAAGTTGGTTAGAGAGAACTGAAAGAGTGTTTGATCAGATGGATTACAAGTCAAATGAGAGATTAGATTATGCAGTATCACTTCTGTAAGGTCCAGCATATCAGTGGCAGAAGACTCTTCCAGGAAGTGTCATCAAACTTTGTAATTTGACTTGGGAATATTTTCTGAAGGTGTTTAAAGAGAATTACATACCGAAGATTTGTCTAGACAAACAGATGAAAGAATTTCTAGATTTGAAATAAGGAAGTCTCTTAGTAGCAAAGTATGAGACAAAATTTAATAAATTAATGGGGTATGCAATTGCATTAATCCTAACTGAGGATGAAAAGTGTAGGAGATTTGAAGATGGGTTAAATATAGAGATCAGAACAAGGTTAGCTATTTTTAATTTGGGAGTTTTATTGAACTCTGAGCGACCTGGATCATAATTGAATAGTTATTGAAGGATGGTTAGGGAGAGTATAGACAAGAGTCTAGACTAAAGGGACAAAATGAATATTAGGTTGATTCTTGTAGAAGCTTCAGTAAACGTTAGAACAGATTGTCTCAATTCCAGATTAGATGTAGACAATCTGGGTTTTGAACAAGAGGTGGATTTGTTCAGATTGGTAGAGGTAGAGGACAAGTGCCCTCTAGGCAGTCATAACAAAGGCCTAATTGTGAGCACTGTGGTAAGAAGCATGGTGGTGAGTGTTGGAGGTTATTGAAAGCTTGTTTCCAATGTGACTCTGTTGAGCATCAGATTAGAAATTGTCCTGAGACTTTAGGACCACAGTCCAGAATGAGAAGAGGAACAGTGACTGTGATGATGGTCCATTAGAGTAGAGCTATTGGATCAGTACAGAGAGGTAGAGCAGGACACAATTAGCAGAGTCTAGTGGCAGGACTGAGGTCTAGAGTAACCAGTCGCAGTCTCAGGCCAGGGTTTATGGCATCACCAGACAAGAGGCATAGAACTCCCAAGATGTGTTAGTAGGTGTGTTGAATGTTTTTAGTTTTGAAGCATTTGCATTGGTAGATCTAGGATCTACACATTCATTCATCACACCGTATCTGACATCTAGATTACATTGTGAGAGAGAGATACTAAAATGTGATTTAGTAGTGAGTACAACAATGCTTGAGTAGATATGTAAAGAGTGTATTATACGAATCGATCAGGTGGAGTTAGAGGTTGACCTGATAATACTACAATTGAAGGAGATAGATAGACAAGTTGATTTCTTCGATAAATGCTTTAAAGTTGATCTGAAGTGGATTGAGGCTTATTTAGCCAACGAGACTGACACCCACACTTGGTAGACAGTTCAAGAAATTCCAGTTGTTAAGGATTTTTTGGACGTGTTTCCCAGTGAGTTACCAAGGTTACCTTCAGAAAGAGAAACGGAGTTCATAATTGACCTTGTTCCAGGTACCGCTCCTATATCGATTCCTCCATATAGGATGACATCTATGGAATTGAAGGAGCTCAAGACCTAGTTGCAAGAGTTGTTGGATAAGGGTTTCATTAGACCTAGTGTGTCACTTTGGGAAGCTCCAGTGTTGTTTGTGAAGAAGAATGATAGGGCACTGAGGCTATGTATTGATTACAGGTGTAGGACCCCATTTTTGGAGCCTGACTATCATTCTGAATATCATAAAATGTGAGCGTGAGTATTACCTTGAAGGGTTATTTCAAAGAACCCTCATTAGCCGTCATCCCACAAGAGTAGTGTGCCCACACCAGTCAAACACCAAAATCACAATTTGACTTCTTCAACACAATTGTAGCTCCATGTTTCTAGTTTATTTTGAACTACGAATTTTCTCAATCGAAGCTCTACAGTTCAAGATATAAGTAAAAATACCAAAGTACGTTTGGTAAATAATCAATTCATGCTCTTCCAATCAATTTCCTCATTTTTCTCCATCAATATTTTGTAAAAACACTAATGAATACCAATTTCTATGGGAAGATAGAAAAATGTATTAGGAATTTGTTGCTTTAAGAATCACCTCATTTGGAGGTGGAATGGTGAAGTTATGACCAAAAGAATCAAACATGTTTATATCCTCAATCATATTGTACCTGTCTTGGCACAATTGCCATAACTTGCCATAGAGATGTCGGATTGAGATCATTTTTGACGGTTTGAAAGAAAACTTCGAGATACAACTTTTATGAAGGACTAGAAGCGAGATTCTAGCTCTAAAAGGGTAAAAATCTCAATTTACTAAAGCTATCCTGTGAATGTCCGTTTAATGGACATACATGTCCGCCTAACGGACATTGTTAGGCCTGGGGTGCTTTCCAAACCTGAGAAGGTCCATTTAACGGACCTAATGTCTGTTTAACAGACATGCACTGGTTTGGGGATGCTTTTACACTAGAGAAGGTCTGTTTAATGGACTTCAAGTCCGTCTAACGGACATTGGTGACCCAAAACTCTTTCCAAAACCTCTCCAAAGTTTCCTACATCCATTCTAACATCACATTCACTCATAATCTTCCCAAATTCACTTCTTCTAATGTAATATCACTTCTTAAACATTCAATTACCAAAATTATTTCATAAATGTCCTCCCAAATCTAGACTCAAATGATTCATAACATACACAAACTCTCATCATTCACCATAGATGTTATGATATACCTCCTATGCAACATTACCAACTTATAATGCTCATATCCCTCAACTTCGATATCTAAAATTTACATACTTTGTATCGTTGGAAAGCTAAGAGGGAAAGCTAAAACTCCCAAGAAAAACACTTTGTCTAATTCGGCCCAGATTAATCCATTTTCTCCTTTAAATTCAAAACACAATTCATCTCTTTCTTTTCCATAATACATCTCACTTATATTTAACAATAATTTGTATTCAAAATCGATCATCTCAATTTGATAACTTCTTTAAATGTACCTAATTCCAACTTAACCTCATCCTTAATTAATTCATATTTCAACTCCATCTCATTCATACACAAATTCACATTTCAACTTAACAATCATCCATACACAAATTCATATTTCATTAACATCATAAAATAAGAGTTTTACAAAACTTTAATGGCATTTCCAAGCCACATTACATCATCAATATCAAAATCCAAAATACAAAAGATACAAAACCCAATAATTCTTGAAATACATTTGAAGCCTTATTTTACATAAACTACTCCAAAACAAAACAAAGCATGCAAATTCAGAGTGATGTCTTGACTTTCTTTCACTTGGTCTCTTGCTCATCACCTGAATAGGGGAAGGAGAGTGGGGGTGAGCTTAAAAGCTCGTGGGTAACATGGTTATAACCAAGAAACAAAAAAAACTATTGAAATATTTATTTCAATTGTAAAAACCCACATTGTAAAATCCATATAATATATATTTCCCAAATTCACAACTTATCAAACAATTCATAAACATCATGAATCATGCATTGATCAAACTTGTCACAATCGTAAACACATAAGCATATCAGAAATGGTTTGGGTGGTTCCGTAACAAATTGTACTACACATTTCCCATAAGGGTCCTATGTAGCCGTGAACATAATGTACTATCGCAATCCTACAAAATGGTCTTGGATAGTCGTAAACTTATGAGAGTCTGTGAAGTAGTTCTATGCCACTAGCGGGTAGGTGGGAGAAGTTTTTAGTCAAGTGCATTTGAAAAATAGAACAGACCACCACAAACCCACATAACATATTATTCATGACTTGAAAATCGATTGCCCAAATGGCACATTTTGAAAACTTGTCTTTCATGAGCGCGAAATATCTCATATGCATTTCCAAAACTTAATTTCATAAACATAAAGTCTTTTCAAAATCATTTCCATATCACAATTCGCCATCAAAATTCATACACCAAAACATATAGTAATTTCGCAAATCATTCAAAAGCAAAAAATGCCACAATTACAAAGTAGTGAGAAATCATTTTATTCTCTTGACTAAAAAGAAAACATAATGGCTCATTATCCAATTATAAACATGAAACCCACCTTGAATTCCTTGTTTAATACTTGCTCAAAGAGATCTCTCCCCTTACTCCTCTTGCCTTCCTTGATTTTCTTTAACATAAGCCAAAAATTTCTTTCAATAGGAATTCCAATTGAGAACCCATAAGACACATATTCATAAAATTGATCTTAGAAAGCTTAAACCCTTACATTTCTTAAGCTATTTAAACCAAAACCCTTCCAAAAATTCAAAAGATTTAGAATAAACTTACGTTGAATCTTCACTAAATAGTGAGATTGTTGGCTCAAATGGAAGCTCTTATCTTCGTCTTCCTTTTTCCTTTCTTGAATAGCTTCAAAATCACTCTTTAGGACTAAGAAAAATCAAAACCTAGCTTTTCTTCTATCTCTCTCCTTTCTCTCTTCTCTAAGACTCTCTCTTCTTTCTCTCCTTTCATTCATGTTTTTGCTTCTTCCTTAAAAGCAAGCCAACACTTCTTATTTCAATTATGCCATTAATGATTGAGAAATGTCCAATTTTCCTTTCCTTTAAAGCCTTAAGACTTTAATGCTTAAGTGATCTTCCCAAAATACCCTCATACATATATACTCTTACCACTTAATTCAACTAAACCATATTTTAAAATCCTAATAACATTAACATAATAATTAACTCAAAATAAAATAATTAATCTAGCAAGACCTCAAAATTATTTAAATCATGTCTAACACCTTCCGAAAATTCAGACCTTTTCTGATTAGGTAATTGAAGGAATTTAATAACACTTCCTTCTAGAAAAATGTCTCTCATTGTCTTAATTTGAATGATTTGAAAATTTGAAATTTATATCCCAAACATTTTTGGACCGTTCTTATGCTGAAATAATATTCTATACTTCAATTCCATCCAAAATTTGACTTTCTTAGAGACTGAATTAAAACTCAATTTCATCAAACAATTTGTAATACTATGTCTCTAGTTTACTCCAAATTAAAAGCCATCTCATTTGGATAACTAAAGAAAAAGTTATGGCTAAAATACCGAAACATACTCATTGAACATGTTTCAACTATATTTTCCAACTTTTAACTTCTAACATTTCACATATAATAGTTCTAACTTTCAAAAAAAGTTTGGAGTCCAACAACAGGCAATTAAATCGACTTATAGTGAAGAATAAGTATCCTCTACGAGGATATATGATTTGCTTGATCAATTATATGGAGCTCAAGTGTTTACAAAGTTAGATTTGAGATCAAGATACTATCATTTAAAGATAGTAGAGGTTGATATATCAAAAAGTGCATTTAGAATGAGATATGGGAACTTCGAATTTTTGGTGATGCCATTTGGGTTGACTAATGCTTGAACAACTTTTATGGCCTTGATGAATAAGGTATTTCAACCTTATTTAGATCATTTTGTGATTGTATTTATTTATGACATTTTGGTGTATTCAAAGTGTAGAGAAGATGATTATGAACATTTGAGATTGGTTCTACAGATACTAAGGGAGAAACAGTTCTTTGCCAAGTTCAGTAAGTGTGAATTTTAGCTTGATCAAGTAGTATTCTTGGGTCATATTGTGTCTGGACAAGAAATACAGGTAGACTCGAAAAAATAGAAGCAGTGTTGAAGTGCAAAGTTTCAAAAAATGTGACTAAGATTCGAAGTTTCCTTAGATTAGCTAGTTATTACTAAAGGTTTGTCGAAGGGTTTTCACTAATTTCAGCCCCTTTGATAAAACTTTTGAGAAAGAATGTTCCTTTCAGATGGAATGGTGATTGTCAGGGGAGTTTTGAGGAGCTAAAGCATCAGTTAACTACAACACTGGTATTAACTATTCCATCTGGATCTAGAGGATATGTTGTGTATTGTGATGTTTCAAACCAGGGTTTAGGATGTTTACTGATGCAGTATGATAGGGTAATAGCATATGCATCGAGATAGTTGAGATCTCACGAGTTTAACTACCCGGTACATGATTTAGAACTTGTTGCTGTAGTATTTGCTTTAAAGATTTGAAGACACTAACTATATGAGGAAACTTTTAAGGTATTTACTGATAATAAAAGTTAAAAATATTTGTTAAGTCAGAAGGAGTTGAATATGTGGCAAAGGAGGTTGATAGAATTGTTGAAAGATTATGTTTGCTCTAACATACTATTGTCATAGGATCTGTACTTGAATGTCCTCTAGATATTCGGATATATACTCTAAGGTAATTGAATATTATAATTTAAAAAATCATTTAATCATCATATAAATATAAAATTAAAAAATACAAAGTATTTAAAATATTACAATATCATCATATCATAAATAATAATTAAATCAAAACATTAAATAATAATAATAATAAATATCTATGACTTCCTAACAATTGTAATTTACAACAAGACTTCATACTGAAGAACCAAAAGTGAAATTTGAAATAAAAATATTTACAATTATACTGTATATGAAATTTAACATATATATCAAATATAAGTTAAATTAAAAGAAGAGGAAAAATATAAAATTTCATTTAATTGAATACCCACTCAAAT
>JANIHY010000003.1:27062060-27073341 GCA_027479065.1 Erythroxylum brevipes
GAATGATATTGTATTTTGAAACTTCATTGTAATTGGGCTTGAAATGCCCACTAAAGCATTGTATGAATATGACATGATTTGATGATGATGGAATGAATGAGTTATGAAAGTAAAAATATTCAATTTTAATGTATTTTGAGAAATCCATGTATGCTTAAGACAATTGAATGGAATATGAATTATCAAATTCTGTACATTTTGGCAACCTTGATTTTAATCAGCAGTTAGGATGAAACTATTATACAAAGTAATGTCTACATTGTTAACAAACGTTTGGAACCGATGGCTATCTGTGAAGTAGTAGGAAAATTGTCTATACATGCTCGTAAGGCTCATTGCCTTCAAACACCTCATTGCTCCCAGATCAATTCCCAGGAAACTCCTTGCCAGAGTTGTCCCTTAACGAAAGATTCCTTTTAATGTAGTTCTGGCTAAGTACCTACTTAGTCCCGCGTGGGGGTGCACTTGACGGCCATTCAACAAAATCTTCCATCTGCAAGAGAAAGCCCCAGAACCTTGATGTTCTAAGCCAGGGACGCCATCTCTAAACCTGGGAAAATGCCGCAGATCTGGGGATTTTCCTTCCCAGAACCTGGAGCATAGAGGGCAAGAAGGACCATTTTACTTGCCTTCGATGTAGTCTGCTCCAAAAAACATGACCCTGTGAAACCACCCCAGCAACAGGCATGCCTCCACTTCTCACAATCCGATCAGAACTTCAGTGGGATCTTTGAGACAAAATTCTTACACAAGCCACATCAGAATACATCAGGTCCAATACGTGATTGATAAAAAATTTCAGATACAAAAGGTGCAGACAGCAAAATCAGTGCCACCGCTAGCATTACTCCAAGATTAGTATCCCGTCTCAAAAAAGTGGCAGCAAAATCCTTCCTGAGGAGTTGGAAGTCTCTCCTGGAATTTGACTTGGAAAAGTATTAGAGATGAATGAGTTTGGATGAAAAAGATTGCAACTTGCAAAGTTTCGATGAGATGACAGACATGATTTGAACATCGATTCAGTGTCACTACCATCTGAAATGGATGAAGTGAAATCACCAGTCTCAAGATTGTTAGAATAAGAAGATTGATTCTAGGATTATGTTGATGAAGTACAACGAAAATCACATAAATAGCTCATTGGTGCAGGGGAAACTATCCAAGAAGTTGACCTAGCAAAGAGAAGAATGCACAATACTTGTTCAAGCAAGGCTTTCAAACGATTAAAGGAAATCACATTACAATATTTTGGATAGCAATCTCTCCACTCTCCCCACAACAGCCGCCCATTGTAAGATGGATGCAATTGCTGAATCGATGATACTAGGTTACATGATCGAGTGGGTAGTCCAATTTAAATCAATCACATTTCATTAATAGTTGATGGCTCGTGATTATCAACATTGAGTTCCTGTATTGCTCAATGGCGGACCAACGAAAACAGTCCAACTCCATCAGAAGCAGTAGTGATTATCAACATTGAGTTCCTGTATTGCTCCATGGCGGACCATCAAAAACAATCCAACTCTATCAGAAGCAGTAAACTGACAATTAAGAAAAGACGGTTGCCGCTCACCAATTCATTAACTTCACTGTTTGATGTTGTAGAACCATAGATCATGTTACTGATCGAGTAGAACCATAGATCATATTACGGACATGCGATCGTATGAATTGTAGACCATTTCCGCTTACAAGTTAAGTTTTGTTAATTATTAGACATTAATGATTGGTTGACCGCGAGGCGAGCAAGAACAGCTCGCTTGATATTCAAACGTTAGAAAAATCCAAACAATGTAACCCAAAGTTTGTTTCTCAGTCGGGTTATACAATATAAATGTTTTGGAAAGGAGATATAAAGCTTGCAGTTTGCGACAGAAATACCAACTAGACGCAAAACTAAAAGAATTCTGAATTTATCTAGTGTTATAAACCCTTTACAACAACCAAAAAAAAAAGGGAAGAAAAATCTCAAGCTTTTCTTGTGAGGTAATTCTAATTTACTTTGCTCGTCCAGGTCTTTAGAACTTTAGACCTTATTTAGGTATAATGAGATCTTTCATATGGAATTTGCGGGGTACAAGGCTCACTTGTGCTCTTGGCCATGTATATAAGTGGCAGTATGATCTCACTCTCAGTTTCTACTTTCTTGCTATTCCATAGACTTGAGGATTTACAATAGAGGCACTGGACAAGAAAGCCGTGTTCAAATCAACATTGGAGAAACCAGCTTTATAAATATCTTTCCCTGTTTCCCTGGTCAGGTGGCAACCATCAGCAACAGCCTGCTGCAGTGGATCAAGAACACCCTGAATGAACCGAAGAATTGTTCCCCCTGCAACCTCATTAGAATTTTGAACACCATATTAGGTGATGAACAACCTCAAAGTGCCATATCAGTTTTGTTTCTTGAATTAAAGCACATGTTATATTACCTTTTGCAGCCACATGCTCCACAAATACATACACACCTCCAGGTTTAAGCACTCTCTTCACCTCTAGACAAAACAAGAAGTTCAAGAATCTCGTCAGTTGCTTAGATGTAGCTCCACTTTTCTAAGGCAAGCGCCCTCAATTTGTGTACGTTTGCTGCGTTCAAGATGGTATATTCTAATATAAGGAAGTTAAAAGGACTACTTGTGAATGAAGCGTAAGTCAAACAGTTGTTCTAGAAAAATTGCAAGTCCCAGAAAATTTAGTTACCTTGCAGTGTTTGATCAACATCTTTAACTGAGCAGAGTACAAGAGTTCCAACAACTGCATCTACAGAAGAATCGGTTAATGGTATAGCCTCCCCAACCTGCACATAGTCATTGAGTTCATGCCACTGAAAGGAAAATTAGTACAACTGACATATCTACCTAAACAAAATGGGATTATCAAAGTTGTCAAGTGATTAAAAGGACAACTCTTCTGTGCAAAGAAAACAACGTCCTGGGCATGCGTCATTATCTGTGTCTTGTGTGTTAAGAACATAATTTCTTTTATATATAGTGACCATGGGAAAAGTACACATACTGCTTGGATAAACTTGAAATTCATAGGCGATACACCAGCAGATAATGCTGCTGCCTTAGCATATTTTTCCATTTTTCTGTTAGGATCCATACCCAAAACCTGGACATCTGCGCCATTGGTATAATACTGGATATTAGAACCGGTACCAACACCAATTTCCAAGACTTTCTGTGCCTTCCCTCTCAAATTTGCAAAGAGCTGCGACTTGTACCCTCCAATCTTCACCAATAAGATACTACAACATTAGAAGAGAAACAAAACAGAAAGGGACGCTGGAGATCAAAATTTGCACGAACTAATCTTTATTTGGAAATACAACTGACCTCTGCCTCATAAGACTTCATGGAAGAATTCAGAACTGAAGCATAAAATTCCTCATACCAATCGGGTCTTGGAGGATGAAATCTATTCAATATAGTCTGCAACCATGTCACTTGGATTAAATCAAACCAAATATTTCTGCATATACCAGTTAACCATTAACTATTAGTATTCGTCATGATACCGTATAATCAGACACTGAATCAGGAGAAGCCTTTGAATGAGGAGGACAAATTGGAAGCAAAGCTGTGGCTGCGGCAAAAAAATGCCTTCTACCACATGGGCAAAGTCCATTGGCACGCAGAGGCATCATTTTTGTCGTCCCAGATTCGGCCGAACTCTCTGAAGTGTTGAATTGCATCTTGACACACGTCAAGGGTGTTCCTTTTGTTGGTAAAACGTCATGGGACGAGCAACGAGCGTTGAAGCTGAAGAGGGGGGTTAAGGACAAAGGAGAGCAAAGGGGAATCATCCTAAAGTCTCAAGTGATTTAACTGGGGCGCACCCAGGTAGAGCGTGAGTCCAATTCTGAAACTGCTAAAACTGATCGGCTTACAAGATAACTCATTTGGAAGTGTAAAAGACAATAGGGCCCATAGCCTCGGTCCTTGCTTGGTTAAAGTGTCGCCCAAAATATTTCATAAAGTTTTGACCTGGACTCATAACTTAAGATTTACATCCAGATAATCATCTCATTACCAAGTCATAATATATCTATTAACGTAAGCTGGCGCCCAACTTTCAGCATCTAATTAGCTATAATTTCCTCCTAAAATCATATACATTAATGATGTGTAATATTTAATTAATTTGTTTCTTTAATTAGAGTCACTTAGAGGGTATAATAGATAAATATACATCACATTATGGACACACGGAAATATATAGAATATTTTTCTGCCTGATTCTGGGGAGGCAGGACGTTGCCGTTTAGATCCATAAACTTGACTGTCTTTAACAAGAGTTCTTGCAAAATAACACAAGGCACGCCGGGGGTTGGTATCCGGCAGGCCCCTCTAACGCTCAAGTTAGTCTTTTTTTGAGGATTTTCGTCGCTGTGAAACAGAGAAAGTCAAGGTTCTAATATCGTACCTGAATTATGGCAAGATAATACCTTATATATTGAATAGATGCTAGGTTTAGGTTTTACATAGGTCTTTACGTATACATGGGAAATTTTCACCTGGGAATGGGCCGTGGATGCGTGGACCTGGGCCCGGGCTTAGCACAGCCGACCCGACCATAAGTCCCCTACTCCTCGAGTCTAACCTAGGAGAAGAGTCGAAGGAGTACATAAGGATCATATAGCGTGTCTCCAAGATAGCTCGTGCTAGGCCCGATCGATCGATCGAGGGTGATGACACGACGGATCAATCGAGTGGTGACAAAGCCGATCGATCGGCTATAGCGATATGGCAGATTGATCGGGTGCAACGATGAGGTTGATCGGGCGAACGTAGTGGTAGGGTTGATCGGTTTGACGTCACGCGTTAGGCGTGGTCACTACTGACGGTTCACGCCCTCTGACAGATTTTCACGTACGTTCTTTTGACTGCTGTGCAGCTGTCAGATGCGTCCTTTTAACTGTCGTGTCGCTCTGGATTTCAAATAACCCTAATTCACCTCAACTAAGATTCTGCCACTTGTCTGAGCTATGCTTGGATTTTCTCCATGTGTCGCGCGTTGGTTGGAAAATCCGTTCGGTCGATCTTCTATAAGTACTCAGGATCGGCAGTCTACAAGTTTTCTTCACGCTTATTTTGTTCTCCAGCTTTTATTATGCTTTCATTTGCACCTTCTTGCTTACAGTCTCTGGAGTTTTCTTTCAACCGCCGTCCAAATTCCCAACCTCAATCACCAAATAGGTACGTCCTTTTTTCTCGTTTCTTCCTCTAAGTTTGCTCTTTGTGAACATGTCAACCAGTCCTAGGAGTGGGGCTAGCCCTAGGGACGAAACCGTCGAGAGGGCGCCTGAAGTAATGGCGGAGCCGGGGGTGAGAGGCGTTGAAGGAGTCACGATCAGTTCATTTTAGTTTTAAATTTTAAATTTTAATTAATTGCTTAGGTTATTTCTAGGATTAGTTCTTATAATTCACAATTGTCATAATTATAGATGCACAAAAGGCACCAATAGGACATCATTAAAAGGTAAGTCCACGGTGAATTCAATTGATAAAATTCAATCTAAGATTGTACCTACTATAAGTACAAATCAAAAGTATGTTCAGATAGCCAAAGGATGAGATTGATTGAGAAACAAAAGAGATAATTTCACTATGTGTCATATAACACCCCCATGTCCACCTACACCTTAGTGTGTTTTGTTCCAAATGCTTACAACTCAAGGGAGTTTTCTACTCTTTGTTTTATCTTATGTGGATTATTTTTTTGCATTTGAGAATTTGTTGCATATATTGGGATAATATATGATTTAAGTTTGGGGGGAGTAAGAGTATATACAATGATGAACTTTGTGATTTATACTTAGATTCATGAATACTATGATTCGTAGGTTGATTATTTGTTGGGCCCCGTTTCTGGAACCCAATATCGGAAACATAAATCGAAAGCAAAAAGAATGGCTCGGAAAGCATAAAGCGGAAATAAATCAAAAGCGGAATCGAAGGAACGGATTTACAAACCTCGGAATCAAAGAAACCAAAACGGTTCAATCAAACTGATTGGTCAAGTTCTGATATCTAAAAACGTATGCTTTAGAAAAACTAGTGTTGGAAACCATAAAGACACACTTGGTCTAACCCTAATCTGAAACGGTAAATTTTTTTTTTCATTTTAGTCATCTTTATTCAAACCAATACACTTTTTCAAATGGAAAAATCATCCATCCCCCAATACATTTAACTCTTCAACATCAATCAAATCTCAGCAATTTAAACATAAATCTTAGTTTTCCCTTTGCCAATAGACACTTAACACACATATCCATGTATCCACAATTCATACACAAATAAGCACTTATGTATTTCAATCCATCCACACAATCATTGGACCTCCTGTCCAGAATCCCAACACAATCAAACACATACATACTCATAGCACTTCAATAATTCAGCTCAATCATCACAGTCATCGAACCTCCTGTCCGGAATCCATATCACAATCGATCATAATCATTACACAAGTTTATACCAAACCATAATTCTTCATACACAATTTTATAATTCAAGTCCTTATACAAATTCATAAATCATTTATCGTCCCATTCATATACCATAACCATACAAAAATTTGTATCTCAATTTCAGACACAAGTCCAAAATTCATTTACATTCCAAAATAAATGCATTACAAACTTTAATGGCATTTCAAGCCATAAAATAACATTAATCTCAAAATCCAAATACAAAGATAGAAAAATCTCCAAAATACTCAATTTATGCCTAAGCTCTTATTTTTACAATAATATAACGTAAAAAATACAATCATAAATATAAATACACGGATGTCTGATTTTCTTTCATCCAATCTCCTTCTCGATACCTGGAGATGGGAATGAAAGGGGGAAGGGGGTGAGCTTCACAACTCGTGGATAACAAGTTTATAATTGAAAAATAAGCGAAAACATTTTAAAAAACAAAACTCATTTCCAGTTTAAGGAAATTTCACAGTAGGATATCCTCAAATGTTTATTTCTCAAAATTTCTCAATTTTTCAAATCATTCATGAACAATCTTAAAATCATGTATGCAGCACAAACAAAACAAAGGAACATAAACACATCAGAAATTGGTTTGGATCGGTCTAGAAAACAGAACGTATTACACATTCTCGCATAGCAGTCCTATGTAGCTGTGAACAGAACGTACTACACCTTCCCCATAGCGGTCCAGTGTAGCCGTGAACTTATGGGAGTCCTAAAAGGAACTCCAATGCAACTAGCGGACAAGACAAGTGCACTTGACCATCTTATGAGACCTAACCATACCCACATAACAGACAATTCACACTTGAAAACATATTTGATTGAAGGCACATTTCCAAAACTGAGTTTTCATATCATGTCATATTCAAACACAATGTCATTCACAATTTCAACCAAAATTCACGTAACAATCAAATTTTCACCAAGTCAATCCAATTCACGTAACATATTCTCAATCATTCAAAGAATGCGACAATTATAGAAATTATCAAATCATTCAAACACAGTGAATTCAACAATTATTGCAAGTTCTTAAATCATTCCAAATAATGAATGTACAATTGAAACAATTTCTAAAATCATTCCAAAAACAATGAATTTAATCATTCGAAAACAAAATTTAAAAACATTTTGCTTTCTTGATTTTTCGAAAACACATAATTAGCTTATAATTCGAATTATAAACATAATACCCACCTTAATTCTATGCTTGAAACTTGTCCAAAGCTTCTTCTCTAATTTCCTTCATCACTTGCAAAAATCCCTAACCAATAGGAATTCAAATTGAACATCACCTAAGGCAATATCACCAAAATTAACTTTAGAAAACTCAAACCCATAACATTTTCAAGCTATCTAAACCAAAATCTCTTTTTAAAAAAATTCAAAGATCAAAATCTTCTCTTACCTTAATCTTCTCCAAATTCAAAATTTCTTGGCTCATATTGGAGCTCTCATCTTCTTCAATCTTTTTCCTTCATGAATAAGCATCAAAATCTCTCTTAAAATCTTAGAAAAATCAAACCCTAACCTTTCTTTCTTCTTTCTCCTTTCTCCATCCGAAATCACTCTTCTCATTCTCTTCTTTCTTCTTTCTTTCCTTCAATTTCGTGCTTGCTCCCTTCATATAAGAAGACTCCCCTTTTTAATTACCAACTTGCCATTAATGAATGAGTAATGACTCATTTGCCCTTCCTTATAAACTTTGAAACTTAAAACCTTAAGTGTTCTTCCAATTTTGCCCCTTATGCATTTTCAACACTTTAATTTAATTTAATCCAATCAATTTATGCTATATACTCTTACTCAATTTAACATGCTAATTTCTCACATTAACATGCTAATTAAATCCTCAAAATCATAAAATATAGCAAAGTCTCAAATAACATTAAGTCATGATTTGCTTAGGACATTTTCTAATCATCAAATTTGAAGGAATTTGCTAAAACTTCCTTATAGAGAAATGTTCCTCATTGTCTCAATTTTATAATGACACCAAAATCATTTAATTTGGTTCACTACTACAAAAGTTATACTCCAAACATTTCGGACTATTCTTATTCTAAAATATTTTCATGCGATTTACTTCTGTCCAAACATTGATATTCTTAGAAACTAAATTGAAACTCAATTTCTTCCGACAATTTGTAGCCTTATTTCTCTAATTTAATTCAAATCAAGAATCGCCTCATTTGGATGACTAGATCAAAAGTTATGGCCAAAATACTTTCAGCTCTTACTAATCTAAGATTGAACACTAAACCAAACTTCAATCTAGAAATTGAAAGTCTTAAAGGCTAAATTGAAATTCAATTCCTTCAGATAACTTGTATCCCCATGTCTCTAGTTTATTTTGGAATAAGAATCAGTTCAATTGGATCTCCACAGACAAAGAATTTACCAAAATACTGAACCATGTTCAGAAAATTATCCAACTCACTTTGATTAAATCAAGGTCTTTTAATTTAATCTAAAAAATCTACAATTTTCCATGGACAGATAGAGGGATGTCTTAGGAATCCAACGCTTTAAAAATCAGGTCGACCGAAAGTCAGACGAAAAGTTATGACCAAAAGAATGGAGAGAGGTCGGTCAGGAAAAAATTTCAAATCGAAGCTCGCACTCGCGAGCGGGTGAGAGCAGGTGGCTCGGCAGGGCGAGTGAGCGCGGGTGCTAGCCAGGGAGGGCGAGCACGGCCGTTTGCCAGGGCGAGCACGACTGTTTGCCAGGGCTCGCGAGTGCGGCCGCTCGGCCTCTCGAGGGGGTGGTACACCTTCTCTTCTTCCGACCTTCCAACTTCTAAAATTCATAACTTATGACTCAGAATTCCAAATTTTACAAACTTGGTATTAATGGAAAGATAAAAAAAAAGCTCTACAATTTTCATGAGAATTGAAAGATCAATTCCTTCTCTAAAGGGGGTAAAAATTCACTTGAAGTTTCTATCCAAAATCATGTCACCCTAAACAGTCACATAAATTCTAAAATTTCTATCTTTCAACACCAAGGTCCAAAAATATCATAATTTATATCAATGAAAAGATCAAAATGCAATCTACAACTTTCATGAAGGACAGAAAAATCAATTTGACCTCTAAGGGAGTCAAAAACTACTTCAAAGTTTATGTCTACTAATGATCATACCAAACAGTAACAGAAACTTCTAAAATTCATAATTTCACATTCCATGGTCCAAAATTCCATACTTTACATCAATGGAAAGATCAAACCGTAATCTAAAACTTTCATGAAGTACTTAAAGGCAATTTCAACCTCTAACTAGGTCAATTTTTCAATCAAAGTTTCTGCCAGAAATTTGTCATCCTATACCACATTCAAACTTTAAAATTTCATATATTCCAATTTCCACAATAAAAAATAACATATTATATATCAATGAAAAGATCAAAACCTAAACTACAATCTTTAAGAAGACTTTTTGGTCAAATTGTAACTCTATGAGGGACAGAACTTCACTCAAACTTTCTGGTCATGATTGACATTTTGACAGCACCTCCCTCAAGCTTCAACTATCCATATTTCTTCAAACACCCACACAATTTACAACACCTGCACAAATACTTCAATCATCCATATTCTCCAATTCTCACATCCAAACACAATACACAATACCTCATTTTAAAGCTATACAAATACTCCATAATCCTTAAGAAGACTAAAGAAGCCAATCAATTCCACATAAGTCCATAAATTTGTCTCAAAAGAAAGGAATACAATAAACATCATTCTATTCATTGGACGAGGCCATATGCAAAACACAAGGAAACTCAAATGTCTTTCATTTCATCAAATACTCGTAGATTCATTTATACTTTTAATTCATTTCAAGGAATTATACCATATTTCCTCATTTAATTTCATTTAATAATTTCTAATTTTCAAGAAAAGTTTGGAGTCCAATATTATTCCCTGCAGTAGCCTAAAATTTTCCTATTGTTGTTTAGAAATAGTCCTTAAGTTAGGATAAAACTTTTGTTTGAGTTGTAATACGTGAGAGAGCCGAGCATGATTAATGTTTTACTTTAAATATCCTAAAGCATCTTATTAGTTTTTTTTAATGAAAATGTGCAAGACTTAATGCATTTTAACTCCTTTGTGAGGCTTTGAACCTAAGAGCAATTCATCAAATTTGTGCTCATATACTTTTCTATATGTTGTATGTTTTTAAACATGGCTTATGTATTCTATAACTTGCTTTTGAATACATTTTGAGACTATATTTTTGGTGAATTTATGCATGGAGATGATAGGGGCACTAAGGATAACCTTTTTTTACCTACCTCAATTTTTAGTCCTAGAGAACTATTTTGAGATTTGACCTATCCTTTCTTGCATACAAAGCTTGTTACAAGCCACTTTTACCTTCTTTTTGTTGCTGTACTTAACAATTATGAGTTCCTAAATTAAAGGAATTATATGAAGCTTATTTTGAATATTTCTATGAAAAGTAAATTAGTTGATTGAAGTTACATTATTTTGATTTTTTCAAATTTTATAGAATAGGGGGGAAGTATAGGAAAATAAAAGAATAAAACTCCTTTTTGATGCTCTTGTTCAAAAAACAAAGAAAAATAAAAAATGATATGGTGATTGAAAGGATACTATTTGAATGAAGTAAATTTTAGGAGTGATTTGAGTTAAAACTTCTATACATGATTTTGTATGGTTTCCTTCAATTTGTTTGTTGGGCCCGGGCCCCGGATGCCCGAATCCCGAGGCGGCCCCTCGGGTCACGCCCGCGCCGAGCGCCCCAAACCG
>JANIHY010000003.1:27120379-27131634 GCA_027479065.1 Erythroxylum brevipes
TACTGATTTCTGTTATATTATGGTTTTAATTATTGCGATGTCATGTGGATATTAGTGGGAATGTTCTGGTAGTGCACATTTATCGTGGGTTACGTGTCGGAGTGACCTTCAGGCGTCCCGATGTGTACCATACGGTGAGGGGGCGCTACAAACGAGCTCTAAGATATCAATCCTCGGATCCATCTTGCCAGCACTGTGGGGAAATTGAATCAATTCTGCATGTAGTCGGGGATGGTTGTCGAGCTCGTCAATTCTGGAGAGGCTTTACCATCAGCATAATCTCCAATGATTTTTTTTTGGAGGAAAAAAATAACAGGTTGTTGGATAATTTGCAACAACATCAGAACCTCCAAGGGCTCGATTGGTCATTAGTATTTAGAACAACGTGCTGGTTCCTATGGAATTGGCGAAACAAATCAATTTTTGATCCCACGTTTTCATAGCTGATTAACCCTCATGTCATCATTTTTAAGTATGTTAAATCGATCGTTCATGCAAAGGTATTTGTGGGTAGGACACTAATGTGTCGAAGACTGCATGTGGAGACACTTGTTAGATGGTGTAACCCTCCACAGGGCTGGATACGTCTCAATACTGATGGAGCGTACCGAGCGTCGACTTTACGGGCTACAGCAGGAGGAGTCATTCGGGACAACACAGGGAAATGGCTAGGGGGTTTTGTACACAATATAGGTTACTGCACATCAGTTTGTGCTGAACTCTAAGGGGTATTCTCAGTTTTAACCCTGGCATGGAGTATGGGGTATCGAAGGGTGGAACTTGACATGGACTCACTGACAATCATCAATTTATTATCGTTATCTGATACATTGTATGTACCATATAAAACTTTACTTTTGGGGATTCAACAATTACTACAACGTGAATGAATTGTGGAAGCTAGGCATATATGCCGTGAGGCTAATAGAGCTGCAGATTTGCTAGCAAACCATGTCAGGTACCTAGATCTTGCATCCATTGGTATCAAATCCCGCCAGTGGGTTGCTTTGATATTCTCCTAGAGGATATAACTGAGGTCTCTTGTCCGTACCTAGTAGCTTAAATTGTTTGTATTTCTCCTTCTGAGTAAAAAAAAAAAAGATATTCTATCTTCAATGGTAAGTAAAAAAGTAAGCAATCTTATGAATATATTTGATTAATCTTGAATAAACTCTTTTTTACCAAGGTTAATATATTTATTCTTTGCCCTAATCATCGACCTCTAACTTTTAAAAAATATATATATAAAAATGATTTAAATAAAAGTGCTTCTGCTAGTACTTATAGGATGTTTGGCATGAGACTATAATATTCTTCTTAAATTTTGATCACTCGAATTTTTCATTTGGTACCCATAAAAAATTGCACAATAATGATAGTATTAATGTTTGTTGTGACTAAGATGAAAGACTATAAAGTTTCTTATCGCACCATTAATAAAAATGAACAATAGCAAAGAACCATTTCTTTCCACATAGATACATAAAACAAGTGCAATAAAAGTTGAAAATTAGACTGGATATGTCCAATCTTTCAGAAAATGGAATCATACACGCTAACAACCAATCCATGCCTCTACGCCATCGGCCTCAAACGTCAACAGCGCGTCGTTGCCCACCTCCAAAGTTGAAGCCTTAAGCCTCCACAATCCTCTATAAGCCACACCAAACTCCAGACAATTAAAGTTTCAATCTTTAAAAGAAAATATGGGATTGTTTGATCTAGAGAGGCACTTCGCCTTTTATGGGGCTTATCATAGTAATCCCACCAATGTTTTGATTCACATGATCTTCGTCTGGCCTATCTTTTTCACTGCCCTTCTCATTCTTTACTTCACGCCTTCTCTGTTCTCTCTCGCTCCGCTCCAGCTTCCTCTGCTTGGTTACCATTTAAACCTGTTTCTGAATTTTGGGTTCTTGTTTGCTCTGATTTATGCGCTGTTTTATATATGCTTGGATGCCAAAGCTGGCATCTTGGCTGCTATGATCTGCGGTCTTTGTTGGGTGGCTAGTAGTTATGTCGCTTCTTGGCTTGGTTTCTCTCTTGCTTGGAAGGTACGGTTTCTGGCTGGCTTGTTATTACCTTATGTGAAAATCAAGTTCTTTTTTTTTCTTTTTTTTCGTGTATTGGGTAATACAAAATCATCTTATTTGTCTTTTACACGTTGACTTGATGTTCTCGTTGAGATTAATCTTTAAAAAGTGCGTAGGGGTGTTGGTGATGGAGTTTCTGGTATTGTAAACTGGGGATGGTTCTATCTCATTCTCTACTTAAATTAAGACAATTTTTAGTACAAAGATATTATCGTCACAGTCTGATATAACATTGAACTAATCGACATTTCTAGATATCTACCAGAGGGGGCGAGAGAGAGAAAAGAGTGGGAAAAGTTAGAATTTTGAATACCACCTCAAGGTTTGTGTTTGAGATATGGACCAACTACATGATCGTCAGAAAGTGTTTTCCTTTAGTTATGAAATTTGGTGGCCAGTGTTTGCTTTTGAGTTGGCTATCAAATTTGTAGCTCTTCTTTTATATCTCCTTTTATTTTCTTCATGATCTTTGTTTTGTTCATAATTGATTTGCTTTTTAATCTATTTCTGTGCACTACTGTGTAAAGTTTAATGTGCCTAGAATATTCTTGCCTGATTACCTATGTGCTGAGAATTGTCGGGTTTGAGACTCAAGTCAAACTTGGGCATCAGGACTAAGAGTGGCCATTTTCTTAAAACCAAAATCTGAATGAAGATGGATCCGACTTCTGACATGGACATTGGACTATCATAAGATATTGGATTAGAGAATCAGTTACTAGGACCAGTCTTTCCTAGGCAAGACATTTTCACTTTGACGTTCATTACTTGCAGTTATTGTATGCAAGGTCTACACGTTATCATCTAGACCTTGCATGATAACGTGTAGGTAACAATGTGGGGACATGAACACAAATTTTATTCATAGCTTGTATGGTTGATAGTCTGTTTTGCTCCAGATGAATTTTAAACTTGAAATTACTTGCAGATCGTTCTTGTAACCCAAGTTGTTTGTTGGACTGGACAATTTATTGGTCATGGGGTCTACGAGGTAGCTGCTTCTAAGATAGTAGATCAGTTATCGGTATACTCTGTGTACGTCTAACTTCAATTGGTCATGCAGAGACGAGCACCTGCTCTTTTGGACAACCTAGCTCAAGCATTTATCATGGCTCCCTTTTTTGTGCTTCTGGAGGTAATTCCTTGAAATCAACTCTCTATTTTGTGACTATTTAATCCAACATCCAAGAACTGAGGCATTATGACTCTCTGCCTCAGGCTCTTCTGACCTTTGGCTATGAACCGTACCCTGGCTTTCAAGCAAATGTTCAAGCAAAGATTGCAGCTGAAATCGCCGAGTGGCAAGAAAAGAAGCAGAAGTTGATTTCTTAGACTGTACAGGTGTCTTGTTCATATAGCTTGTTGCCCAGTTTAAAATCCTTCTAATGGATGAACCCATTATGATTATATTTTCGACTTTTTGTCCACTGTGATAAAGCTGCACTAAAGAATCTCCTAGAGAAATGCATTAAGTATTACCTTTTGTAAATAGAACATAAAAATATACCCCAGCCATCAAATTCCCTTTTTTATGTAGTCGTGGTTGTTTCTACGATCAATATCATTCACAGAACTTCATAATTCAAAAACATCATACGGAATAATGCCTTTTCATTCGTTTATATTGGATTTCTTTTCAGGTATTTCTCTCAAGGATTGACTGCTTAAATGAGGAGCATCTTTAACAAGGCTTTACTGATTCTTTTCTTCTTCGTAAAGTGTGAAATAGGAAGTTGGTTTTGCATTTAATGGGCTGAATTTTACAGAAATAATTGCTGATGTCATATTTTTCCAGATTTGTCAAACTAACTTGTTGAAACACATTCACATTGTGTTCTTTTAAAACCGATCGATTTTGGAATATGTATTTCCATCTCATACGTATTGATTACGTTCTTCGATGTGCCTTATGAGCGTATGGCTACCTTAAGCTTTAACCCATGTGCCATTGATAAAATGGTCATCATCCTGTACTTCACGGGATGATTTGGGGCCAGGTTGAACTCGAAAAATCTACCCAATATAGCAAGTGCCATCTTCATTTGGAGATACGCAGAGTCCTTGCCGAGACAAATCCTTGGTCCAGCCTGCAGAAGATTAGAAAATAAGAAATGTGAGCCATCCGCTGCAAGGAGCAAGGCATGAATTGTGTTCAGTAGAGCATATAATGATCACTGAAATTTGACACCATGAGCAGCCATTATCTCTTGGTTGAAAATGCTTTCTCGCTTACTTGAAATGCTGTAAACTTGAAGGGTGATGCTTGTTGAAAGATTCCATCTTTAATCCATCTCTCAGGTTTGAATGAAGCCGCATCAGGTCCCCAGTTGTATTCCATTCTACCCATTGAATAAGGAACATAAGTTACCATTCCTCCTGCTTTTAATTTAGTCCCGTCAGGCAAAACATCATCCTCCAGGATGCCTTTTGGGTCCTGCAATCCTTCACAACATTAGCTTGATTGGTTCCAAATAGAAGGTCTAAAGCCTTGACCAGAATTTCATTTTTAACGACGGCGGATGTTTCAATCCTCTTCTCTTGAATGTCATTCTTTGTTTTGACACTAGTGGCTTTTTCTAATCTGAAAGGGCACGTAAGTCATACCTGAGGAACTGCAGGATACAGACGAAGTGTCTCACTGATTACTGCATGCAAATAAAACAATTTCCCCATTGAATCATATGTCAAGAGTCCTGAAAATTGCGTCGCTCTCTGATTGAATGATTTCAGGTCTTCTTTGTCAAAATGAACCAATGCAATGTTCTCTTCCCGTGCCCTTTCTTCTTCAAAATTTTGGAGTTCCATATAGAGCTTCTCTGCCACGTGCCGATGGGTCATTATCATGTATACAGCCCATGAGAGAGTTGTAGCCGTTGTGTCTCGACCAGCTATAACGAAGTTGAGGACAATATCTCTAAGACTTTTCTCTGTCATATTGCTTTCTGGATCTTCACCTAACTCAATGAACCTTGACAATATATCGTGTTTTACCTAAAATAACCAAGGCCAACACAGGTATGTTAGTGAGCACAGCTTTCTTTATTCTGAGAACAGAACATTCTGCGATGTATCTTGTTACCTTGGTGTTTCCGTCAGTATCTCTAGTTTCTTGTATTTCTGCCTTCCTTTTACGAATCACGGAGTAGGTGAAATCATCAATGATTTTAATGCTCCTATCAAGCAAAGCTTCTGAACCCACATTAAGAAATTTCTTAACCTTCCATAATGGATCGATGAATCTAAGAGTCACAATAATATTGGCAGTATCAAAAGCCTGAGCAAAGCGATTTTCTGGTAGATTTGGAGTCAATGTTCCTATCTCTACTCCGAATCCAACTTTGCAAATTGAGTCCAGAGTCATCCTCATAAACAAATCCTGCAAGAGAAATTTTGAATCAGAATCATAATCGAGACCATTTTGTCAACAAAGTAGGAAGGAATTTCTTGTTGCATTGTACAAAAAGTAGTCTAGTTTCTCAAGGTTCAATAAGGACAGAAGCTCTACTAGTTACCTGCATGTCCACTTCTTTATTACAGAAACATGCCTGACCAAGAATTGATGAGAGTTTTAAGCTATATTCCCTGAAGACTGTGGTGCTGAAATCCCTTAAATTCTTGGATGCAAACTCAAAGCTAGCTGTCTTTCTTTGTTTCCTCCACAGTTCACCATCCACATTGAATATACCATCTCCAAGAAGCGCTTCCATATAGGAATGGTAGGTTTCACCCTTCAATTCACATCAATCTCCGTCATAATCCAACACAAATACATGAAAGTACAAAGACCTTCAGAACTTGGTGAAATAAAAGTTAAGGATTAGAACTAAGATGAGTTTAAGCTACGCATAGGTCAATTCTCTGCAATCTCCTAATTTTTGAGTGTCGACTCAGTATTACTTAGAACCCAGAGGAAAGCAGTAGACATTAGGAACATGTACCTTTGGATAATTGGTAAAGTTGGTCTTAAGGACATGTTCCACATTAGCAGGGTCTGCAATGTAAGTATAGGTTGTGAATGGCATAGGGACTACCACAGTTTTATTCTCAGAAAGGTAACTGACAAGCCAGTCATGCATGCGATCAAAGTTCATGAGCTGCTCAATAGCTGCTCCTACAATCGGCCAGGTCTTGGGGCCTTTAATGTGTCTTTGGCTCCACCTATGAATAAATAACCATGTAAATACCATGCAAGCTAACATAAATGTCAAAGCCATTTTATACCCTTCGGCAATGGAAGAGAGTAGAGGCAGAAGTCTTATCTTCTTCCTATGTCTTTTTAGCAGATTCTTGTGATTAGGGTAGTGTTGTTAGTGAAGCAGTGGGTTAGTTATTGGGACTTGGGAACTATAATTAGCCAAATACTGATCAGCATTCTTTGCATGCTCTAGAGGTAATCAATATTTAAGTATTGCTTCACCTTTTTCTTGCCCTTCACCTACTTCAACCCAAGTCAGCTATTGTGACAAAAATTATAGCAGCAAAAGAGGTTAAAATTGCAGAAGTTTCAGTTGATAGAAATGTAGTCCATGTGACCCTTTCAAAGAAGCAAGAAATATAACTTATTCTAATGAAATTCCACAATTCTGACGTAATCAATGCAATCTCACATCTTTATATTATTGAATCGCTTTCATAGCCAAGGACAAATTAGCCCATGCATGCACCCAACCTGTGGCTAGACATTCAACACTTATTTCTTTCTGCATGTGCTTTTGACCAATTTCTAGATAAGCTCGTACGTGTATTTTAAAACAATAGTTGCATTACGCATTTTGAATGTCAGGCTGGCGCTTTCAAATCTATGATTTCTTAAAGGAATAGATTTACAAAATTATTTTAATCCACCATTAGTCATATATTTATTTAATTATACTTCTTATGGTGTGCCAACTAACATGCTACAAAAATATATGGTAAGAAAAAGGCTGCAAATGCTAATTGCTTCCATTCTTGGACAACAGGATGAAGAAGTATATATTTTCTTCCAGAGAACTTTTAGGTGATAAAAGTGGTGAATCTATAGCAGTTGCCAATAAACTTGTTAATATCATCTCTGCTTTTGACCCTATTTACAATCTTCGAGAGATTTGTCAATTAACATAGCTTTGATCTTTTTTTTTCAGATATATAATAATTATGTATTTTTTATGAACATGATCAGTTATCAATCGTTAGAAAATGGTTTCAATAAAAAATTCATAAAGCTCATGTTGCTAGTTTGTTTTCAAGGGGACTTGGAGAATAAAAATCCTTAGTGAAAAGAAAACAGAAACAGCCACAGGAATGAAGGTAATGACTACTGATCATGTACATCATTTTCAGTTTTGTCCTATTTCTGTATTGTATAGTACATATTATCGCAATAAACATGCTACAGTTCACAATTGAACAAAATCTAAATGCATGTCAGCAGCTGACAATTGTGCCTACATGGTCCTTGAGAAGACACTTTCCGCAATTCCTTGGAATAGGTCAGGTCTGTCAGGAATACCAAGTTTTTTTAATTTTATTTTTAATCACTGAAATCCATAAAATGTTGGATTCCCATACAGTGGCTGGTTTGGGATGCTATCCTGATCCTGATCCTGACCCTGACCCTGACCCTGACCCACCTGCAACTTTCCAAAGTCAGTGTATCTGTAAGGCATTTCACCCAACTGAAACTTTTCAATATGGTAATCAGTGCCAGCATTGGCCACGACGCTTTGAAAATCTAGACTGTTGTTGTATGCTTCATCATTCAGAAGCTGAGATATTGGAACCACACATTCCATTTCTAGCGGATGAGAAAGAAAAGAAGGCTTTGGGTGTTTGAACATCTGTTGTTCACTAACATCATTAACATCAGTCGGTTCCAGATGGGAATTTTTGTTTCCTAATATTTTATCTTCCAACTGTCTTTCTACATGCCTCTTTTTGTAGATCCTACATAGGACCCAATCATCCAACTGCAAGCACAGAAAACAGAAGTATTAACTATGTCCAAAACAGACCGCAAAAACATTAAAACCAAAAGTCCAAGAACTTTAATTTGAGGACCTTAGGCTTCCATAGGTGGCATTAAGCTTACCCTCATGGATGCCTTGGATCTGTTTCCAAGCTTTTTTGGTTCATTCAACCGATACTCATGCATAATCCACTCCGTCTTAATACCCTTTGGTGGTCTACCCTTGTAGAAGACAAGAGCCTTTTTGACACCAACATACCTAGACCCACTATATATGCCCTTATCTGTGCCTGTGGCCTTCCAGTAACCAGACAAAGTTGCTCTATTAGGCCTAATTCCATTTGGATACTTCCTGTCACGAGGACTGAAGAAGTACCATTCGTTTTCTCCAAAGTCAGTTTTCTCTGCACATCATACGAGTAAACAAGTGAATAATATGCGTAGAAAATAAGTTAGCGTCATGAAGAATAAGAATATGCAGGACAACATAAAGAGCATCCAAAAATGGAGTTCTTTTGGGGTAATCTGGAAACCAACCGGGCAATTGCCAAGGATCAAACTTGTAAATATCAACTTCCGGAATTATTGAAACGGGGCATGGCTTGGACGTGGCTTGGTTTCTGAGGTAATACACGATCAGTTCCTCGTCTGTTGGGTGGAACCTGAAACCAGGAGGAAGATCAGAGCTACTTTGGCCCTGCATTTGAATAGATCAAAATAAGAGAAAAAGCTTTGATGCTTTTGCTCAGGACTAGATAAATGAAGAGATGGGATGGGAGTGTTTGAAATGTTTAACATGAGATAGGAAGGCCTTATATTTGTGAGGGATATTGTCGTTTTATGGGTATTGCATGGATTGGATTGGTTGTTACTCTGACTTTCCAATACCTCGGATTTGATTAACGTGTTCGCTGTACTCTCATTTAAGTAAGAGTTGGACAAAAAAGAAAGTGCCTAAAAATACACTACGTTAATCCAATAAAAGCTGTATTGTGGTTAGGTTCCAGGTACTTGGCAAATTCCTGTATCAATACCTTTTTCTCAGCCAAAAGGGTATATCCTATTGGATACCTCCGTTATGCGACACTCAGCATTTCTTTTGGCACGTAGCCTAACTCCAAAGCTGCTGTTGTCTGTTTCACTCGATAAGACCACAATATGACCTACTCTCCAATCTTCATCACATGAAGCTGTATGAGTGTTCTTGTTCCATACAATTACATACAGCTAAAAGCTTTTTTGGTTCTTTATTTAATTGCGATTATGAGCTCAAGGGACAATGCAAAGTTAAGATTGCAGCTTCTTCTTCTTCTTTTTCCTTTTAATGTCATGAATAGGTTCAAGTTTGATGAATTTGAAACTTGAAATCAAATAGAGAATACCTTGCATGTACTATTATTAAAGTATTGAGTGTGGCCTTCAGAAAAATCCTTCATAAAAATATACCAGAAAGTGTAAGTTCATATTTGGGTAATATAGAATTGTTAAGCCTGTGAATTTTTCTTGTTGAATTGGATACCATATCGAATCACATAGTCACAAATTAACTTGGGAATCTTCCTGCTTATGTATCACATAGTCACTAATTAACTTGGGAATCATCCTGCTTATGTATCACATATATAGTCACTAATTAACTTGGGAATCATCCTGCTTATGTATCACATAGTCACTAATTACCTTGGGAATCTTCCTGCTTATGTACTTTGGCTTAAGCTCCCGTTGTTGAACCCATCAAAGTGGGGTGAAACAGAGATGCTGCTTTCCACTTTCCAACATTGGCAATGGTAGAAATTGGAGAAAACCCCATGTCGGCGTTTTGTAACTGATTCTCGTATGGATTATGGAAAAGTGTCGCGGGACCATACTTGCGCAATTGCCACGTAATCCCCCTGCCAAAAATGTCAATCTACAAAGTAAGTGGGATAAGCTTTGCAGAACATGTGTTGGCCAAAGCATCAACTACTTGTGTGGTTCTTATCTAGCCACCTCACTGGTGGGTTCTAATTGGTTCAAGTATGTAAACCAGCTTGATTAGTACCAATTTAAGACATTCTTTAACCCATTCAAATGTTAGCATTGGGTCCTGATCTAATATCTAATTAAATGGCTTTTGCTCCATCTTTGGTGTTCTATCATCTCATCAGCCGTCAGATTAGGTCAGCTTCCATTCAGGGGTCTCTTGACTCTCTTCAGCTCCATTGGGCGGTACCCAAATTACCCATTTCCTCCATTTCCTTTGTTAAGAGAGGATTAGTTTTACAGGTAACTTTACTTCCAGCCTCACTTGAACGCCTATGTAGAAAATATATATATAGTATTTCTGGTTATATATATATATGGTTTGTGAAGTAGTTTTGATGATTATGACTTAGGTTATGTTTGATTTTGAATGAAAAGAAATAAGGGCTATACCCACTTGTATGAGTTAGAGATTTTAGAAGTGCTTGATTTAGATATCATGAAATGAGTATGGGCTTGTAAATTATGTAATCAATTTTGAGAATTATGATGGTTATAATTTTGGACTTGGTGGATTATGGCTTAGGTAATTGTAAATTGGAAGAACAAGGGAACCTATGGACAAGTTGAAGCATTGGACAAGCTTATGGCATGGATGTAAGGTGGGTAATATGTTTGTTTTACAAATTTTAAGCTATTTGTAAGTTTTGGAAAAATCAAGAAAGTGATCATGTTTTATAAGTTAATGTTTTGGCAAAATGATTGAATCAAGTGAATTTGAAAGGATTATTAATGATTAAGTTCATTGTTTCAAATGGTTTAAGAAAATTCTACGATTATTTTGAACAAGTTTTCATGAATGATTTGAATTGTTTATCCAATGGATTTCGAATGATTTTTATAAAGTTGAAATACTTGTTTTAGTGCATTATGTTTAATTGATTGAAATTCAATATGTGAACTTGTGTGTTTAAGTGAATTATGGTTTGTGAATTATGTAAATTGTGAAGTGATGCTAGAAATGCATATATATGTCATGTTCATGAAATCAAGTTTTCAAGAATGTGCCTTTTGGGCAATGTTTTCAAGTTCATGAATTATATGTTATGTGGGTGCGGCATAGTCCCTCAAGAACCGTCACGTGCACGTTGACATCATGTGTATAGCCTTCTCCCAGCTGCCCGCAAGTGGCACGGAGTTCCTTTTAGGACTCCCTTATGTGTATACGACTACACAAGGCCATTTTATGGAAT
>JANIHY010000003.1:27193013-27213435 GCA_027479065.1 Erythroxylum brevipes
AATAATGATTTTTGAAAATTTTAAAACTAAAAAATTTAAAAATTATTGTGTTTTTTTGACCACGGGATAATATGTTTTTTTGTTTCCCTAATTAATTTGCAGAAAATAAACGATCCCTAGCCCCCAAAAGCCAAAACTGGAAGGCTTAAACAAAGCCAGCATCTGTTGGGATCCCACTTCTTCTCCCTTGGCCTCCTCAAAAGTTCTCACCTTTTTTCCATTCTGAAATCCTCCGATCTGTTAATGGCATTTCGCGTAGGGATTTTAAAGATTGGCAGCGCCTCCATATCAGGTTTCAGGAGATGGGTCCACGCGACTGCCATTCCTTCGCCGTCGGGAGCTTCCATCAAACCATCCTTCCACTCTTCGCCTATGATTTTACCGGAGTTTGATAATACACACAACAAAATCTTCGGATTCGGATTCCCCAGTTTCTCTTTTGGAGGTCCAATGGAGCTGATGGCTGTTCCCAAGAAGAAGGTGAGTTACTCTTTACCCTTTCCACTATCAAGTTTTGGATTATTGTCATCTCTTCACTTCACATTTGCAGGTTTCTCCTCACAAAAGAGGTATCAGAAATGGGCCTAAGGCTTTGAAACCAACTCCCGTTATTATTCGTTGCAAGTAAGAGTTTTTTTTTTACGCATTGACTCTTTTTTCCAAGGATATTAAAGGAATTTGTACAATATTTTAGGCAGGAAGCTACGAACTGGGATTCAAGTTCTGAATGAAGATCTGTCGTTAAAACAGTATATGTTAGTTGGCTCATTGTTTTGGTTTAGTTTAAAAGTTAGATATGGAGGATATGTTCAAGAAAATTGTTGCTTTTCTCACTTTCTTGAAGAACTTAGCTTTATCTTTTAGTGGCTTTAGAAAGAGCTCCAATAGAGATATGGCTTTGTGCCTGTCCATTTATTCAATTATAATGCATTCCTTCTTTACATGTGACCGTGATGCATTAATTGTTTTAAAAGGCTCCTCTAATCCCATAGGCTACAACTTTCTATCTTTTACGATCTTTATGTATTTTGTTCTCTGTTTCCAAAGATTTGAATACTAGTACAGTTTTTGGTAAATTGTTGCTTGATTGCAGGAGTTGCGGTCGAGTTAAACTGCCACACTTTTACTGTTGCAGTGGAGACAGAGGGGATGCCGGTGAACAAAATAAACGAGATCATTGAACTGCCTGCCCATATGCTCGCAATATTTTGTAGACTAGAGAGCTTAGTGTGTAATTTTTATGAATTACATGGTTGAAATATTATACAATATTCAATAATATTTTTTAGTTGAAGTTCCTCTCTGTTAATGCTGATTGCGTTCCTTTATACTTGAGTTTTCTTTTGAGTCACTCTTCAAGCTTTTCACTTCTAGCTGGAGCAATTTGGATCAAGAGTTGGTTCCACTTCTACATAATTGTATTCTCATCTTCAATTGTTGAAGTAAATTCACAGTACAGAGCAACTGTGGAAAGAACTGGTGGAAGCTTAAATGTAACAGAGCCAGGAAAATAGGTAGAATGTACACCGAGGCTATCATACTCTACAGACCTATTGGAAGATAATAGGCTGTTGGTGCATCAGCATCATATGTAAACTGGGGAGTTCTGCAAAAAGAAAAAGGCAGTATGTTCCAGCGGGAATGTATCTTACCTCATTTAGACTGAATGACTATGAAATTAAGTTGCTACTTTCACATATTAGGGGTAAAGTAGCTAAGAGGTGGAATAGAATGTCCTTGTTGAAGAGTAATGATCATACGACTGTAATGCATTGTGTTTCTTTCTCTAGTCATTAATAGCTACAATTTTTTGAGAAAGGTAAAGTCCGCTGGATTATCCATATCTTAACCAATCTCATCATGACTGTTAATAAGAGTTTATAATTAAAAAAAGAAGCTCTATGTCAAGTGCAAAGCTTTCATTCGCCATTTACTCCAGCGATTTCTGTTCAAGAAAGTTTGCAATCTAAAAATATCTCAGATATGTTTGGTTTTCTAATATAAGTAGCACGACGCATCAGTGTTGATTAATTTCTGAAAAGTTGCATGTAGAGAAAAAGAAAATATAAGATTTTTATATCATCTTGAAGGCAAGTTTAAAGTAAATAATGTAATTTTAGAGAGCATCTGCACAAGGTGGACTTGTGGTAAACATGATAGAATAGATTCCGACCTTTTATCTTGCAAAAACTTCCTGCTAAATCCCTAGCCTCTGTTAAGGAATAAATTCAGTATATGTCATTTTTTTTGTAACGATTCTGTTGGTCTGTAACAACTTACGGTTAACTTATAACAAACTCTGTCATGTATCGATAGTTTAGCTGTTATACATAATTCTTTATATATAATACTCCTTGACGAGAAGGAATAACATGAGCATTTCTCTTTCATTTCAGTATTTCTATTACTCTTATTATAGTATCAGAGCTTCTTGAAGCCTAACGGCAAAAAAATTTCGTCACCTTGGTTGACTATCTCTTCCTTCCTCTCTCTCTGCCTTCTCAAGTTTTCCTCTCTACTCCATTATGATTACTCTAGACGATGCCTCTAGCACCACCAATCATGCCCATCTCATTCCTTTCAACAACTCTTCTCTCATTGTTTGGAACACTACCTCCATTAAACTTAATGGTGCAAACTATCCGGCCTAGCGGGTGCAGATGACTACACTTCTTGTTGGCTACAGACTTCAAGGTTACACGGATGGCTCTTTCCCGTGTCCACCAGTGACTAATCCTGGCTATACCCATTGGCTTCGACAAGATCAGCTTCTTATTGAAGCCCTTCTTTCCTCTGTTGTTGAGAATATTGTCACGTTACTCGGCTCAGTTACCACTTCTAAACAGGAGTGGGACGTTCTTGGTAAGACCTATGCGAGTAGCTCTCACTCTCGCATTTTTTCTTTGAAGGAGAAACTCACTTGTATGGAGAAAGGTGATCAATCGGTGGCTGTCTTCTTGCCTCAAATTAAATCTATAGCTGATGAATTAGCCATTATTGGCAGTCCTCTTGATGATGTTGACCTTCTTATACATGCACTCAATGGTATTGGCTTCGACTTCAAGGAGATTGCTGCAGCTATTCGGGTAAAAGAATCTTCCATTTTTTTTAGGAGGTTCACGAGAAGCTTCTTGATCATGAAGCCTATCTTACAAGGATAGTTAAGTCAGATTCTACACCTAGTACATCGCTGCTTGGATACCGCACCCACTGGCCACCACAACGTCATCGCAACCAAACATAGGTTTCACCATCCCACCAGCGGCATCGACCTCAACCTTCCGGCATGTCCTCTGGTTTTGATGTTTCTGACCCATCGATACAGGCTTCAGCTAGTCGTGATTCCCATTATTCTGTTGTTTGTCAATACTGTGAGAAACCAGGCCATACGGCATGTCGTTGTTTTAAACTTCATGATCGTCCTCGCAATCGGCAACCTGCGGCCCATCACACTCACAAGATAGCCGTGCTTCCCTCTGATAAATGGGTCGTTGATTCAGGCGCCTCCCATCGTCTTACTAATGATCGTACTAATCTTTTTCTTGCCTCACCATACGATGGTTCCGATCAATTGGTAGTCGGCAATGGTAATGAATTACCGATTACACATACTGGTATCACCACTCTCCCCACTCCCACTACCTCATTGTCCTTGCCTGATGTTTTACATGTTTCCAACCTTACCCATAATTTACTTTCTGTATCTAAACTCTGCAATATTAACAACGTTTCGGTTGAATTTTTCTCCACTCATTTTTAGGTCAAGGATGCTCGGACCAAGGCAGTACTGATGCAATGTCCCTGTGCTGATGATTTATATTACCTTACTTGTCCGAAGAAGCTCTCTATGGCCTATGTCGTTACTACAGTCTGCTCTCGAGATTGACATCTCATTTTGGGTCATCCAGCTAAACCCATCCTTCAGCATCTTACTACACGATTTCGTCTTCATAGTAGCAACACTTCTCAGAGTCCTTGTGTGTCTTGTGCATGTTCTAAAAGCCATAAGTTGTCTTTTTCTAATACTCATCTTACCGGTAGTCGTTGTTGTTCAGTGATGTTTGGAGTCCAACACCTATTACATCTGTCGATGGGTTTCGTTATTATGTTGTGTTTGTTGATCATTTTTCTAAATATACTTGGTTGTATCCCATTTGTAAGAAATTTGAAGTTCTTTCCATCTTTATACGTTTTAAATCTCTTGTCGAAGCATTCTTTAACACCAAAATTATATCTCTGTATAATGACAATGGTGGAGAATTTGTTGTGCTTAAAACCTTCTTGGCACAACATGAGATTACCCATTTCACCACTCCTCCTCATACGCCTGAATTAAACCGCACAGTTGAGAGACGTCATCGTCACATTGTTGAGACTAGTAGAGCTGTCCTTAATAAATCCACCCTACCTTCCACCTTCTGGACATATGCTTTTCTAACCACCGTGTATCTTATAAATCGGTTGCCCAGACCAGTTCTCTGCATGACATCTCCTTATGAGGTACTCCACAAATCTCCTCCTACCTATCACCACCTGCACTCCTTTGGTTTCCTCTTCTTTTCATGGCTTCGACCTTATACAATCCACAAACTACAAGCTCGATCTACCCCTTGTATCTTTCTTGTATATTCTCCATCTCATTATGCGTATCTGTGTCACGATCCTCTCACTAATAAGACCTACATCTCTAGACATGTTATTTTCCATGATACCATATTTCCTTATGGCTCTCTTAGCTCCTCCACATCTCTGACACCCTACCTGTCTCTTTCTACATCATCTCAAGTCGTATCTTTCCTTAATAAGAGTCTCTCTGTGTCCCCGTCCGTTTCCTGTTCGCACAAGTCTCCACCTTCCCAAACAAATCCGTCTAATCTGGTTCAATCAAACTCCCTTCCCTACCATCCTGACCCCGCTTCATCATCTTCCAATAACCATGCTTCCGTACCATTTCCCAATGTGGATAGTGCCGGTAATATAACTCATTCTCTCCTAGCGGATGTTGGCTCAGTATCGCCAGTGCCTACAGACTCCTTGCCGACACCACCAGCCCTCACAAACACTCATCCGATGCAGACCCATTCTACGAACCACATTTACAAACCCAAAAAGTTGTATTAGGTCAGTAAATATCCCCTACTAGCTACACTTAAACCATCGTGTATATCACAGGCCATGCAGGACCCATTATGGCATGCTTCGATGAATACCGAATTTGATGCTCTAATCAACAACCACACTTGGGACCCTGTTCCTGCACCTCAAGGATGTAATATTGTTGGCAAAAAATGGCTATATCGGATCAAACGCCACCCTGATGGTTTTGTTGCTAGGTATAAATCTCGACTGGTTGCCAAGGGCTTTGCGCAAACTCCAGGTTTGGACTTCCATAAAACCTTTGCGTCAGTACTCAAACCTCAAACCCTTAAGATTATTTTCACAATAGCCATTGTTCATAATTGGTCCATCCTTCAAATGGATGTTAACAATGCTTTCTTACAAGGAGCATTAACTGAAGCTGTCTATATGAAACAACCCCCGAGTTTTATACATCCAGATCATCCAACCTCCATTTGTAAATTACGCAAGCCAATCTATGGCCTTCGACAAGCACCTCGAGCGTGGTACGAGTCACTGAAACAATTCATCCTCTCCTATGGTTTTCGGAATAGTGTCAGTGATACCTCTCTTTTCATTTATAATTGTAATGGGGTTGTTGGTCTATATTGATGGCTTAATCTTGATAGGAAACTCATCAGCGTTCTTGTCCAAATTTACTACTGCTTTGTCCACCAACTTCTTCCTAAAGCAATTGGGTTTCCCGTCTTATTTCTTAGGGCTTGAAATTGTTCCCACTACTGATGGTCTATTTGTCTCTCAACACAAGTACATTCGAGATATTTTGGATCGGTTTGGATTGTCTAATGTCAAGGCCATATCTACACCACTATGTCTCTCCACCCCATTATTCCTTGAGGATGGTACGACCCCGACTGATATCTCTAGCTATAAACAATTGGTTGGATGTCTTCAGTACTTATCCCATACCAGACCGGACGTAGTGTTTGCGGTCAATAAGCTTGCTCAATTCATGCATGCTCCCACTGTTACCCATCTTCAGTAAGTTAAACGAGTGTATCGTTATCTCAAGGGGACCATTCATTTTGGGTTACAACTTAGTAAATAGGACACACTTATTCTTCAACTCTTTAGTGTTCTGCAGTCAGCCCTCAAGGCCTACAATGATGTTGATTGGGCAGGTAATAGAGATGCAAAACCTCTACTTCAGCATATCTTATCTACTTCGGTGGTAATCCAGTCTCTTGGCAATCTAAATGTCAACGCACTGCTGCCCACTCATCCACTGAAGCTGAATATCGATCTTTGGCAACAATAGTGGCAGAACTTCAGTGGTTACAAAACTTATTATCCGAACTTCATCTCTCTTTCAAAGGCTCTCCTATTTTATATTGTGACGATCTTGGTGCTACTTACTTATGTAAGAATTCAGTTTTTCATACACGCATGAAACATATTTCTATGGATTATCATTATGTATGTCAACTTGTTTAAGCTAGCAATTTACATGTCGCCCAAATCTCCACACATGATCAGCTTGCGAATGCTCTTAACAAACCTTTGTCATCATGCCGCCACGTTGACTTACAACACAAGATGCATGTTATTGATGGAACCATACTCTTGCGGGGGCATGTTAAGGGACAAATTCAGTATATGTCATTTTCTCTGTAACGATTCTGTTGGTCTGTAACAACTTATGGTTAACCTATAACAAACTCTATCATGTATCGATAGTTTAGTTGCTATACATAATTCTTTGTATATAATACTCCATGATGAGAAGGAATAACATGAGCATTTCTCTTTCATTTCAGTATTTCTATTACTCTTATTAGCCTCTACTAATCGTATGGTTTCACATAGAGCAGGCTACTAAATACAAATACAGATAATAAGAAAGATATTAATAAAAAATTAATATTAGTTGCTAATACCAAACAAATTAAACAACTTTGAACGATTGAAATTTGATTTAAAGGTTGAACGAGTATTTCTCTAATTTGTTATTATGCTTCCTTTATTTAAGTAGGTTTCTTTATTGTTGTAAATAAGTAGTTTAGTTGTGGGCTTTGATGCTTGGATCTTTTGTTGTGTCAGTTTTTTTTTCTGTAAGCCTATATTAGGCATTGCTCATTTGTTTTATTTGTAAGCATCAGTTGAAATATAAAGCTCCTATTCTCTTTTGGCTTTATGTGCTATGTCTCTTGTTTTATTCACTTTTTTCCAACATTTTTAGTATTAGAGCTTGGTTTGGTTCTTTGGGCAATAGAGTGAAACGTGAGGTTTTGGTTCGTTGGATATTAAGTAAAACTTTTTTATTTTTTTGGGCACTAAACGGGAAATACAAGTGGAGTGTGAAAGGAAAAGCAGAGATGGTAGCAAACGTTTTTTCATCATCTTCACAGCCACTCGTACTGATTTTCACAGGTGAAAAGTACGAGTTTTTTAGTATTAAGATGAAGACTCATTTTAAGTCTCAAGACCTTTGGGATCTAGTTGAATATGGTTTCGTGGACTTAGTAGATCCAGATGAAGAGGCATAAAAAAGATTGAAAGAAGTAAAAGAGAAGGATTCCAAAGCTTTATTCCTAATTCAACAAGCTATTCACGAAACAATCTTCTCAAGAATTGCAGCATCAACAACGTTGTTGGTGGCTTGTTAGATTTTGAAGAAGGAGTTTCAAGGTTCTTCAAAGATTATAACAGTAAAATTGCAGACTTACCGTCGTGAATTTGAAACTTTTTCTATGAAAAGTAATGAACCTGTTCAAACTTATTTGTCTAGAGTCTCTTCTCTTGTTAATCAAATGAAGTCGTATGGTGAAGATATTTCTGAACAAAACTATTGTTGCAAAATTTTTAAGGAGTCATACTCCAAAGTTTGAACATGTTGTTACTGTTATTGAGGAAGCTCATGATTTATCAAATTATTAATTTGATGAACTAATGAGTTCCTCATAAAGATAGGTTGTTTAGGTCACTTGAAAAGAATGAAGAAAAGGCTTTTCAAGTGAAGGGGGGAGATACACGAAAATGTTGCTAGACGTAGTAGCAGTAGAAGTGGTATTTGAGGTCGAGGAAGAGGTGGAGGCAGAAGTGGATTTAATGAAGAGAGGCAGAATAGGATCTTTAAATGCTACTACTATGACAAGCCAAGTCATAGAGAGGCTTATTGTTAGAAAAAAAAACAGAACGATGAGAAAAACTAAGCAAGTTTTGTAGAGGAACCTGATGAAGAGAATAACCTATTTATGGCTCTTTTTTATGAGAATGAGCAATCTAATGATGCTTGGTTTTTGGACAGTGTTTGTTCTAATCATATGTGTGGAACAAATTCATTATTTTAGGATTTTGATGAGTCTGCTAAAATAGATGCGACGCTAGGAGACTGCAAGAAGATTCGAGTTAAAGGCAAAGGTACCATTAGCATTAAAACTAGTCAAGGTAATGCTAAGACTTTACAAGATGCGATTCTTGTTCCTGGTTATCTCATAATCTACTTAGCATTGGACAATTGATGATTAGTGGATATTAAATTTTGTTTGATGATGGTTTGTGCATTATTATAGAAAAAAATATGGGCAAATTATTGCTAAAGTTCCAATGGCAAAAAATAAAATGTTTCCTCTGGAAGTTTCAATGATTGAGAATTATGCTATGGTTGCTAGTGGTGATAGTGAGACTCGACTATGGCATTTACATTATGGGCGCTTAAATATTAACATATTAAAGTTGTTGAGTGAAAAAGGAATGGTTTTTGGTTTGCTAAAACTTGAGAATCTTGCTTTTTATGAAGGATGCGTTTATGGAAAACAAAGTAAAAAGCCTTTTCCTGTTGGAAAGGCTTGGAGAGCCTCTTAGTGTCTTGAGTTAGTGCATGCATATTTGTGTGGACCTATGCATATAGAATCTCTTGGTGGTAGTCGATATTTTCTAATATTTACAGATGATTGCAGTCGTATAAGTTAGGTTTATTTTTTGAAAAAAATCTGAAGCTTTTGACAGATTTAAGAAGTTCAAAACAGTTGTGGAAAGAAAAAGTGGTCTTTTAATAAAGACATTGAGAACAGTCAGAGGAGATGAACTTGTTTCAATTGATTTTAATGTTTTTTATGAGAAAAGTGGGATTTACAGGGAGCCTACAACACCATACACTCCAAAGTATAACGGTGTAGCTGAAAGAAAGAATCGAACTGTGGTAGAGATGGCCAGAAACATGAATTAAGCAAAATGCCTTCCCATTTATTTTTGGGTAGAAGTTGGTTCAACAACAGTTTATCTTCTCAATTTGTCTCCTAACAAAGCTGTTCGTAATCAAACACCATTTGAGGCTTGGATAGGTAGAAAACCAACGATAAGCCACTTAAAGGTTTTTGGATGTATAGCTTATACTTTGGTCAAAACTTATTCTATAAAATTTGATGAAAAATTTGAGAAATATATATTTCTTGGTTATTGTTCTCAATATAAAGCATTTAGGCTTTATAATCCTACTAATGACAAGATAACCATCAGAAGGGATGTAGTTTTTAATAAAGATGCAAGATGGATTTGGAATGAAGAAAATATAGAGGAGCATTTTCAAGTGTTATAAGATAATATTAAACCACCACTAAATCTAACACCAACAATTTCTAGCTCCGGTACTCTTGGAAGGAGCAATTCATCTATTCTTGCAAGCAATGAATCATCATATTTAAGCTCATCAAGTGAAACTCCTCCAGATTTAAGCTCATCATATTTAAGCTCATCTATTTTTGCTCTTCTTGTTTCAGATCTTATTTGCTTTGAAGATGCTGCAAAAGAGAAAGAATGGTGTAAAGCTATAGAAGACGAGTTGTTGACTATCCAAAAAAATCAGACTTGGGATTTGGTAGGCTTGCTAAAAGGAAAGAATGTTATTGGGCTCATGCCGATAGGAGCACTTAAAGTGGTAAAGGGTTATTCTCAACAGCAAGATGTAGACTTCTTTGAAACTTTTTCTCTAGTTACATGCATTGAAACTGTGAGAACTTTTTTAGCCTTAGCTGCTCAATTAAATTGGCCAGTATACCAATTTGATGTTAAATTTGCTTTTTAAACGGTGACTTGAAAGAAGAAGTTTATGTCTCAAAGCCTGAAGGTTTTGTAACTAGTGGCAATAAAGATAAAGTGTACAGGTTAAAAAAGGTGCTTTATGGCTTAAAACAAGCACCACGGACATGGTATTTTAAAATTGATTCGTTTTGCAGGAGAGTGGATTTAAAAGAAGTGAAAATGAGCTTACGCTTTATCTGAAAAGAAATGATAAAGATGAATTTTTGGTGGTATGTCTCTACGTTGATGATATGATTTATATGGGTTCTAGTGAGTAGATAATTGTTGATTTTAAAGCTGACATGATAAAGAAATTTGAAATGTAGACTTAGGTTTATTGCATTATTTTTTTGGTCTTGAAGTGAAACAAGGTTTTGATGGGATCTTTATTTCACAAAGAATATATGCAATGGATCTCTTAAAAAAATTCAATATGTGGAATTGCAAAGTAGAAGCTACACCCATAAATGTGAATGAAAAATTGATTCAAAATGATAGTGTTGAATTTGTAAATGCAACATATTTTAGGAGTCTTGTTAGAGGTTTGAACTGCTTATCCCACACTAGACCAGACATTGCTTTCTTAGTTGGAGTTGTGTCCAAGTTTATGTATAATCCAAGTAAGCTACATCTTAGAGCTACAAAGAGAATTTTGAGATATGTGGCAAGAACTACTGAGCTAGGAATTTGGTATTCCAAGGTATCAAATTTTAAACCAACAGGTTACACTGATAGGCTAGGAATTTGGTATTCCAAGGTATCAAATTTTAAACTAACAGGTTACACTGATAGTGATCATGTAGGTTATATGGATGATAGAAAAAACATATATGGTTTCTTGTTTAATCTTGGATCAGGAGTAATTTCATGGAGATCAAAGAAGCAAGAGGTGGTAGCTTTATCATCATCAGAGGTTGAATATATTATTGAAACAACATTAGCTAGTCAAGCAGTTTGGCTAAGGAGACTTCTTGTTGATTTCAGTCAGAAGCAATCTGGAGCTACAAAGATTTTCTGCGATAGTATGTCAGCTATTGCAATGGCAAAAAATCAAGCCTACCATAGCAGAACAAAACACATTGATTGTTATCACTTTATTAGGAGTCTTGTTATCGATGAAGAAATTGTGTTGAAGTCTTGTAATACAAAAGAACAAGTTGCAGATATAATAACAAAGGCACTTCCGTTGGAAAAGCATGAGAACGTTAGAAAACTTATAGGAATTTGTAACTTTGAATCAAGGGGGAGTATTGATATTTGATTCAAAGGTTGAACAAGTATTTCTCTAATTTGTTATCATGTTTCCTTTATTTAAGCAGGTTTCTTTACTGATGCAAATAAGTAGTTTAGTTATGAGGTTTGATGTTGGATCTTTTGTTGTGTCAGTTTTTTCTGTAAGCCTATACATAGGCATCGCTCATTTGTTTTATTTGCAAGCATCAGTTGAAATAAAAAGCTCTAGTTCTCTTTTGGCTTTATTTGCTATGTCTCTTGTTTTATTCACTTTTTTCCAACATGAACAACAATATTAGTTTAATTAACGTAAAAACTCGTAACTACCAACTAATCACAATCATATATGCATTTAAATGTACATAAATAATTGCAATTTAACTACTAACTTAACAAATAGTTTATAATCTACCAATAAATCCTCCTATATAATTAGCATGCTTCAAGTCTTAGACTTCCCACAGTCACCTTTTACTTCTTTGTAACATTTGACTTACTGAACTTTACATCACCATTTTTCACAAAGAAGCAAGTTCTTGTTAATTTCTTGAACAACTAGCAAGATAATACAATACTCCCATCTAGTGAAGAGGCCATCCATCTATCTTTATCTAAACTTTGCATCGATTAAACTATTTGTTTAATTGCACCCTTGACTTCTTTCTGTCTTGGATCAATATTGACCTCCTAATTAAAGCAACTAAGTAGAGATGAGGATCAAATAGTGTGGATTCCTGAAGCACTCTATTCAATATACGTGCATCTACTAGAAGAGGACTATCAAAAGCATACAGAAGAGCCAACTGCAAACAGTTTGAAATTGCTACTGCTATTGCGTCTAAAGCATATGGAAGAGCCTGCTGCATACCATCTAAACTTGTTGCTGCTGCATCTAAAGCATATGGAAGAGCCCGCTGCATACCATCTGAATATGTTGCTGCGTATATAGCATAAGCAGGAGCCTGTTACATACTGTTTGAAGATGCTGCTGCTATGTCGAAAGCATATAGAAGAGCCTGCTGCATACCATCTGAATATGTTTGTAATACCCCACTCTCGCATGACCTGAACCCGACATCGATGGTGATGTCCGAGTCCGTGCCCTGCGAGGGTGGCGTGCTACATCACTCAGTCCTTCCCATCGGTGATGGGATGTCACAATGTTGCTGCATGTTAGCATATGCAGGAGCCTGTTGCATACTATCTGAAGGTACTGCATCTTAGACATATGGAGAAGCCTTCTGCATAGTATCAAAACCTAGTGCATGTTAGAAATATGGCAAATCTTGCTGCACAGTACCGAAGCTAGTATATGTAAAACATATGGCAAAGCTTGTTGCATAATATTTGAAGTTGAAACATGTAAAACATATGGCGAAGCTTGCATACCATCGGAAGCTGCTGCATGTAAATCATATGCAAGAGTCGGTAGATTATATGATCTAGATCGAGAAATTGACAAACTAGCGCAATATTTACAGGGTATCATGGCACAAGATAATTTCGGTGACCATATGTAAATTCCACACGAAGACGCTTGTGATAAAGGCACCCCATTTGATCATGATTTCTACTTGTCATCATGGAGTTTGGACTTTGATAGTGATTACAACAACTTTTCACCATGGAATTTGGGTTATTACAATTACTTGCCATAATGGAATATGGACGGGCCAATGAATAAGTTGGCCTTTCTTGGGTATGTGATGTTGTTTTTCGTTGTAATAAGTTATTTTCATACCCGGCTAGTGCTCGACCTTCACCGTCTAATTACAGAGCTCCTTTTACTTGTTCAACAGAAGATTTGTTGCCCTTATAATATAGCTTACACAGCACCCAGTCATCAAGCTGCCAGAAAAGATTAATCACATAGAAATCGAATTTAAAAAATTAACTAAAAGGAAATAGTTAAATTATTGATGGAATTTTTTAACATAAACAATAGAAAGAAGAGTGAGCAGAAATGAGAACAATGAAATAAAAGGTAATGACGTTAACTCACACACCTCAATTAAATTATCAGAACAAGGCCTTATATAAGGCTTACGCATAGTGGCCAACATTGGTCACAAAGACATTAATAAAAACTACCCACTACTATTATCGTAACTCAACAACTAAGAAAAGATTTACTGACTTCCTAAAGACTCGGACAACTAAATAACCTTGCAAAACATGTGACATAAATCAAACTAATTCATAACACCTTCCTTTAAACCGAACTTTGCAGAATTCAATTTAGGAAACAAATTGACAACTTTGGCTAAGTCAACTCTTGCACAACTTCTTTTACACAGCAATTCAAATTTTCTGGAGCACTTCTCTCCATCTTCATAATATTATGTGAAGCACTTTTCTTCACCTATTGATGCACATCTCATCATCTTGTTGATGCCCTTCTCACCAATCTACAATCATTGGAGCACGTCTTTCCAAAAATATCTTGGTGCACATCTCACCAACTCTAAAAAAAGAGTTTCTTCACCAACCAACTCCTCCATATTTGCTTGCTCCTTTTTTAGTCTGCAATTTTTCTGTAAGTGTCCAAATCTTTTATAGTTGAAACATTGAGGTTTTCCCTTATGCCAACAATCTTTCTCTTCATGCCTTGGTTTCTTGCAATGATCACATTAAGGAATTTTACCTTTTCCTCTTGACGATTTGGCTAGAAGAGCTCTTTCATCGATTTACTCAGTTTCAAGTTTCCGCATAGCCCTTCTTTGCTCCTGTGCCTGCAAAGCATTAATCAATTCGGATAAAATTAAATCATTAATATCTCTTAAATCTTCAAGAGATGAAATTTTCGCCTCAAATTTTTCGGACAAACTTATAAAAATATTTTCTACAATTTTGCTTTCAGATAGATCCTCCCCCAATAGCCATATTTTGTTCACCAAAGTCATCAATCGATCAGAATATTCTTGTCTGCTCTTATGTTCTTTCATGCTCAAAGCTACAAAATCTCTTTTGAGATTTAAAACTTGCATCTTCTTCATTCTTTCATTGCCTTGATATAATTCTTTCAGCATATCCCAAGCGTTTTTAGCTGTTTCACAAGTCATAATTCTTGTGAAAACTGATTCTGAAACTGCAGAGAAAATAATAGATAACACTCTTGGAGCTTTTGTTACTTCTTCTTCGTGAGCTCTTATTTGATTTAGTGTTAGATTATTTCCCAAGGCTGGTAATTCCCTTTCTTCCTCCACCCATTGCCATAAGCCGAGACATCTTAACTGAGCTTTCATCTTGACATCTCATACTTGATAGTTTTCACTATTGAAATTTGGGGGGAGAGTAGCTGAATTGCTAACAACCATTGGAAGAGTTTTTTTATAAAAAAAAACCCAATCTCACAGTCCCTTAAGGATCTATGGCTCTAATATCGTGATGAATTTTTTTAACATAAATAATAGAAAGAAGAGTGAGTACAGAAGATGAGAACAATGAGATAAAAGGTAATGCCGTTAACTCACACACCTCAATTAAATTATCAGAACAAGGCCTTATATAACACTTACGCATAGTAACCAACATGGGTCACAAAAACATTAATAAAAACTACCCAATACTACTATGGTAACTCAACAACTTAGCAAAAATTTACTGACTTCCTAAAGACTCGGACAACTAGATAACCTTGCTAAACATATGACATAAATCAAACTAATTCTTAACAATTATTAGTACCCTCGTAGCATTAGAAGTATTAGTTTAGGTAGGAGCATCTTTGAGCCTATACTCGTGCATAATCCCATGAGTTTTGACACCAGTTGAAGATTTGCCGTAGTAAAACACCAAAATCCAATAACTTCACCGCGTTTCTTCAGTTCTTTATCGACTCCGGTAGCTTTCCAAAATCCTTTTCCTACTCTCCTATCTGGTCGCTTTCCATGCATGTACTTCCTGTTTATTTAGGAATGTCGCAGCATGGCAGATGACTTTCTGTTCAAGCCAGAATGAAATCATTTAATTAATCTAGGAACACAGTTATTATAGAGTAGATAATAAACACTACCATTCTAAACAATGAGTTCAAAAGTCAAATAAACGACTATTCATACTTGTCAAATCCTCAGGAATCAGGATTGAACTTATATAACTTAACGTCCCTAATCCTGTTTGGTGGCAACTTGTTATTCTCAATCTTGTTTTTCAAATAGCTATAAACAAGCTCTTTATCATACGAACTGAAGCTGGAACTAGACGGAATGGACAACAAATACGCCTCGTCTTGTTCCGAAGTATAGGAATTCATCATATTGTTTTAACCATTGCTATTGTCATTGTTAAGCTTCATCAGATACTTCCTAACATCATCACCATTACTCGCTGCAGAAGTGGTGGAGACGTTCATGCCTGAAACCTGATGCGTTTCCTAAAGAGATTGAGTTTAAAGAACACAGAGAGTGATCTTTCTCCCGTCGCTAATAAATAATATATATTGATCATAGATAAATTAATGATCCTTGTTAGGATTAGATCCTTACCTTAATATTTATTTTATTCGATTCTTATTAAATACCAAAAAAATTGCAATAAAACTCTTACATAATGGAATAGGCATGTAAATTAATTTTGAGTTATTACATCGGTAAATCAAATTACTTATGAAGAGAAAACGCGTCCATTCTCTAACAGGGGCGTAAGTTTTTGTACAATCACATAATACACAAAGTTGAAGCTGTAATACACTATAAACTTAGTTATACATGGCATAAGTTCAATAATTAATTATGCCTAAATTAAATGTAGAAACTTACTACTCCCTCCTATCTAAAATAAAAGTCGTTTTAGAGAAATTTTAATTATTCAAAATAAGTGTCGTTTACAATTTTATATGCATATTTATAATTTTATTTCTAAAATTACCCTTTAAATTTTCTTACATCCTAATTATACAGATTACATTTTAAAGACAAATTCAACATATAATTAATAAGGGTATATCAAATATTTTACTAACTTTTTTAATAAATCTACATCTCTCTAAAACGACACTTGCTTTAGATAAGGGAGAGTAACGTACAAGCAAGCAAATCAAACCAAATGAACAATTAAGGCCCTTCAGTTTTATTTATATTTTTTATTATAAGTTTTGGTATTTCTTATTTTGCACAAATGAACAAAATTGAAATGTTGCAGTCTCGTGCTCGGCCACGTAGAAGAACAACCAGCAAAAAACCATAATCAAATGGAAAGAAAATGTTAGCTTACAAAGGCACAAGTCAACTTAGAGAAGGGTTCGTGGCAGGGTTTCAACTTTTAAGCCACAACAACATGGCTTCACTTTTTCCACCTCCTTTTCTTCCGCAAAACCTCCTTAAACCCTACAATGTCCTCTTCACCTCCCCAAACCCCATTCTCAACCACTCGCTTCCCTGAAGGTTACCCAAGGGAATACGCTCTCCCCTTCACCAACAACGAAATCTCAGATGAATCAGATAACCCAGAACAGCCCATTGAAGCCAATAATGAAGATAACAATCATCAAGAGGCTGAAGATGAAGATGAAGCTGAAGAGGAAGGAGAGTGTGGGTTCTGCTTGTTCATGAAGGGCGGTGGCTGCAAAGAGGCGTTTATAGCGTGGGAAAATTGCGTGCAAGAGGGCGAAAACAACAAAGAAGACATTGTGGAGAAGTGCTTCGAAGTTACTTCGGCGTTGAAGAAGTGTATGGACGCCCATTCCGATTATTACGAGCCGATCTTGCGGGCGGAGAAGGCGGCTGAGGAGGAGGCCGTTAAGGAATTGGAGAAGGAGAACGCCGTCAAAGATTCACCTTCTAACGAGAAGGACAGAGGAGAGCCTCCTCTTGATTCTAAGGATTGTGAGGTAAAGGAGGTTTTGCCCGGAAAATGAGATTGTTACAAAAGTTTATTCTTTTTTCTTTTTCAGAAGAGCAAAAATTTGTGCTTGTTTTATGCTAATTTTGCTGAAATAAGTTCAATTTTGATGAATTACAGAATCTATGAACCTATGGTAGGTTCGGTGTGTGACCATCTTGAGAAACTGAAGTTGTTTATTACGGATACTTATTTGTGCTTTCTATGAGAAAAGCTAATATTAATTGGTCTTTCGTGAATTGCTATCAATGTTGTTGTTTGTTATTTATATTTTCTGTTGATCTTATATTAAAGTTATTTGTCTTGGTGAAAATTCTGCAGTGACAAAGAGTTTAGATGGACTTGGTTACTTGTTTTTAAGTGATGGAAATATTAAAACTTGTTCACAGGAAAACAATCATCTTCTCTCCATTTAGTTGCTAATCATAGGACATCCTATGCTGTCATCAGGCATCTAAGCCCATGATGTAAGTCGTTGGGAACCAAGTTTGAGTCTTAACTCTATAACTCGTGGAGTTCAATGTCAACTTTTATGACATCCATTCTGAGGTGTGAGAAGATGAGTTTAAGCTGACTTTGAAGATTGATCACACCATTTTCAGAATTTCTCTGGTTCAACTTTCTGAACCATTTACTCGGTGTTTAGCTAATCTCCTTTGGGTTTCTGTCCTTTTAAGTAGTGATACTGTTCTTTGATCTAAGAACAGCAACATAATTGACTGAGTTTGGAAGATAAAGATCTTGCCATGAAGACCATACTTCGGGCAGGGCCTGTTTTAGTGGTAGCGGAGGTAAATGGTTTTTAAAAAGACTAGTACATAGTCCATTCTAGTGTTATTGGAAGGGAAAATGTAGGTAAGCTTTCAAAAATAGGACGCATTTAGGTTTTCAAATATTACCTTGAGGACACTTTCAAGTGTCTTTTCTTTAGTATCTTCCTGATAGATTTGGATAGGCATATTTATTATTCTTTTTCTTTTCCCCTTGCATGGTCAAATTTCATTTGATGGGATTGGTATTCATTGAGCTTACCTGAATCTTGACATTGTTCATGAGTTGGATTGTAGACAGTTTTATGCTTCAGTTTAAATGAAAGAAAGGGCTTGGTAAATTGATCCAAGAATATGCAAAGGTACAATTGGGATTTGGGAGTTATTAATGATGATAGAGAAGCATTTCAATATCGCTGAGGACAGATTAATGATAATAGTTAGAACTTAGTAGTACCCTCATAGGAATCAGGTTCCAATTTGAAACCTGTTTCTCAATATGGGTAATTGAATAAGCAAATTCATTGATGAAGAACGAAACTAAAAGAAAGTGACCCTTTGTTCTCTTGGGAGTTTATGTTTAAATTGTTAAGAAGTTATAATTTCATCACGAAGCAATGTCCTCTGTCATCCTCTTCCATCCATTAAAAACCACCAGCAGAATTGGATCAACAATTGAAGAAAATGGGAATAAATATCAAGGGGGAGGCTAAAGAGGAAGAGGAGGGAGAATGAGGGTTGTGCTTGTTCATGAAGGGAGGTGGCTGCAGTGACACTTCTTTAGTGTGGGAAAATTGCATCAAGGAGGGGGAGAAGAACAAGGATGATATGGTAGAGAAGTGCTTGAAGGTTTTACTGCAGATTTGAGGAGGTGTATATATGTAAATAAGGATTACTACGAGTCCATCTTGAGGTGGAATCGGACGACGTTGCTATCAAAGGATCCCAGTGTAAATGTGTAATGTAGATTTGAATGAAACCGAGGAGCCTCTTGATTCTAATGATTCAGAGGTAAAACAGGTCTTAGTCAACAAATGAAGTCAATAGGAAATTTGTTTATTTTAGTCTATTTGAAAAGCTAATATCCTTTTCATTTTTCTGGCTTTTTGTTAAAATAGATAAATTGCTGAATCAAAGAAAGGTTCAGTTTTGACTGGTAAGCTAGAGACAGGAAACTATCTTGACAAACTAAAAATTTAGTTTGGTAATTTAATGCTTTCATTGGATCATATCCGTGTTCATGTCCCACTCATTCCTATCCTAATCTCATAGAATTTTGAAGGAGCCCTTGGGGCACTTGCACTGGCAATTCCAGAGCTTAATCTCATAGCCTTACCAATTGTAATAGTAGTAGATGTACCAACAGATGTAGGCAATTGTTTCTCTATTCTTTTCTCCCTACGAATAAGGGTATCAAAATCAATAAACAGCCAAACATATTAGACCTCTCTTACAAGATAATCACTATCCACTCACTTCAAAGATTTGATAAACTCTACTCTTAACTGAAAAGAAAAAAGAAAACATATATGGTCAGATTAACCATTATTCTGCTAATCATCGGCCTAATCCCAAACTTGTCCTTGTTTGGTTAAATATTGCTAGTGAAATTTCAGGAAATCTTTCATGTAACATGATTGACCCATAAAAGAAAGTAAGAAACCTGGTTGATTAGAAGTGTGACATACAGTGCGTACGGATTGGTTGAAGGATCTCTTTCAGCCTCTTGGATTAAGGACAATTCCAAGGAAAATCAAAAGCTTCATGGAACAGACAGCAAAGACGTACATGGGATTCATCATCTAGATGGCTAATGCAAGTTTTGGGTAGAGTTTTTGAGTTGAAGAAGAAAATCTTGTACTGAAAGCTCAAGCCTGAGTTCATCATTTACAGATTTTTTTAATAATTTTATTTGTGGAGAAAATGGACCGCCATCATTAACTTGGTGGTGGGTATTTCATCACATTTGGGACCAACAAATCTAATCTGATTGAGAAGGCCTAATTTTGCACAGGTTAGCAGTTAATGCACTTCAAATTTTTACAGATCTGATCTTTAAGTTATGAATTTTGGATATGAAAATAAATGATCAATGCTACTTTCTTCATGGTTTGCGGCTAAATTGAGAGGAGAAAATTATGACATAAACAAAATTCTAATAGTATCACTTCTTCCTATCAGCTATCCAGATGCAGTGAAACTCTTGTGCAGTATAGAATTATTAGCAATTAAGTTTAAGTCAACAAGTAAAAATTAAAGTCTAGGTATTCATTTCTATTTTTGATTTTCTATTTTTATTTTTAAACTTAGAAAAAAAATTTTGTTTGTTTAAGATTTAAGGTTTTTTTGTTTTGGTTTTAGTTTCTTCTGGCTTTTAAAATTTATGAAAAGCATAAAAAGTAACTTTTATTTCTTATTTT
>JANIHY010000003.1:27319430-27340018 GCA_027479065.1 Erythroxylum brevipes
AATTTTAATAATAATTAAATAACATTAAAAAATAATTCTATTACATTATAAAATCTAAAAATTATAGCAATTAATTTTAAATGTTTTTGACGCAGCCTTAATTTAGTACTTGCATATTTTTTTGTTTGTTTGAATGATACCTTAAATACCTATTCCACGAAAAATAAAGAAAATAAAATAAAATTGAGAGAAAAATATCATCTTCATTTAAGTATAAAGCCGAAATCTACGAAGCAGAGAAAGCTTAAATTCCCGAATGTCCTGCTCTCATTTTCCTTTTCTTGGTATCGATGATTTTTTTTTTTTGGGTTATCCTCGAAGTATTTTAGGTGGATTCTAATTATGAAAAGATACTTTTAAATTATTTACATTTAGATTAATTGTCGCTCGAATCGGGTAGATCTCTTGTGGGAGATAAAATTCTAACCTCAAATTTTAAACGACTGCATATATAAGAAGCGTTCAAATCTATGATCTTACTTAAACCTGAAAAACCCCTTGTCAACGAACCAAGATTTTCTGTCCAGTATTACCCTGTCTTATTCTATCTCATGAAATCTCAACTATTTATTTTGTGGCACCCACGCGAGGTCAACGCGGAACCTACACAAGATTCACATAAATAAACGATTGAGATTCATTGGACACAATAAGACACTATAATATAAGACAGGAGATCTGGACTCACTCAACTTAATTGGGGTTTGTTACTAATGAATTTAATTCTTTAAGAACGAACGTCATTTCAGTTCACGAATAGACAAAAAAAGGGTGAGAAAATGAATAGACGCCATTTTATTTTCCTTTTCTTGTTACAGTTATTTAACGAATATTGTCAGGAATCTCACATCGAACAAGTATAAGAGCATTCAATAATTTATAATAATATACAAATACAAGCCTTCTCCTCTTGAGCTAGCTTTTAGAGATGAGTTAAGCACTTTTAACATGGTATCACAGTCAAGTTAATTTGTCTCAATAGTTTGGAACGGTGTCCGATTATGTTCCTTTGTCCAATATGTTCATTAGATATCCAGTCCTACTCTAAACTGAGGAAAGTGTGTCAGAAATTTCACATTGAACAAATATAAGAGTATTCAACAATTTATAATAATATACAAAACTCCTCCAATTGAGCTAGCTTTTGAGAATTAGCAGCGACTTCTAACAAATACAACGAAAACTTGCAAATTGTCCACGACGGTAATATCACTTCATAGGCATATCCTCAGCCACAAACTTCAAAATCAAAAGATAATAATCTTCCTATCTTCTTCTATGGAACTCTAAGCCAACCTCACTGCGGTGCACTTTCAGATAAAAAATGGCTGCTTTGTTTAGTCTCTCATTTTCCTCTTTCCTCATATCCCCTTCAAAACCCACCAACAACTATGCTTTCTCTACCAATTGCCCATCTCTTAGCTTCAAACGGCCTCTTTCCATAACGTCTATACATTCAGCAACTCAACCACCAGCAGTACGGGTGCAAACCTTCTGGCAATGGCTCACTGACCAAGGAGTGGTCTCGGCCAGGTCTGAAGTGAGACTTGGTATGGTTTCGGAGGGCTTGGGGTTGATAGCGCAGCGAGACATTGGGAGGAACGAATTGGTTTTGGAGATACCCGAGAAATTGTGGATCAACCCTGATAAGGTTTCAGCTTCTGAGATTGGGAATGTGTGTAGTGGACTGAAGCCTTGGGTCTCCGTGGCACTTTTCTTGATCAGAGAGAAGTTGAAGGATGATTCTACTTGGCAGCCTTATTTAGATGTGCTTCCTCAGAGTACAAATTCTACAATATATTGGTGGGTAATGTCGTTTTTAGTTGGTTTGGCCCTTTTGGCTCTTTCCTTTTCTTTCCAATTCTGGGGGTTGATGAAGTATTGTTTAATGGGTTTCAGTGCAGGTCAGAAGAAGAGCTTGCTGAGCTTCAAGGTAAGTAACGTGCTTTTTCAGTTTTCCTTGTCCTCTCTTTCTTCTGTTCCGTTTTAATGTTAAGCTGGCAACTTTCTCTTTTCAAATGTTAGAATTGATTGTTTGAAATCAAGACTTTGAAGAGGTGAATTATGTTATTCTTCGAACATTTATGTAGGGACTCAACTCCTAAGCATGACATTGGGTGCAAAAGAATATCTGAAGCTCGAATTTTCCAAAGTGCAAGAAGAGATTTTGTTCCCAAATCAGCAGCTCTTTCCCTCACCTATATCGTTGGATGACTTCTCGTGGGCTTTTGGGATTTTGAGATCTCGGGCATTTTCACGTCTCCGTGGTCAAAATCTTGTTTTGATTCCTCTTGCTGACATGGTAAGATCTTTTTCTTGCTTCTACTCAACTTCCTGCAGCTAGTTTAAAACTTGAAGTATGTTTTGGGACTATAATAATTTGCCATTCGACTGGATTTGCATGTGTTGTACGCATTCATAGCCTGAAATCACTTTTCAGATTTCACAACTAGAGTTTTCCTAAGATAAAATTATCATCGCTATTATAAATAATAAAAATATTATTTTAATAGATAAATATTTTTATTTAATAATGATAAATACTAGAGATCATTAGATAATGATCTATGGATAATCCACTAATTAAAAAAGCTAAATTTTGTTTTAATAAGAAATTTTCAATATTTCCCTTTTAGACGTAAATTAAATATCGTCTATATAATATAAAAATTAAGAGAATAAATAAAATTGTATTTGTAAACCTTTTGAATAACATTTGGTCTAAATATAATTGAAGTTAATTTTTCGGTCTTATAATACTTCCAATATCAAAAGATATAAAAAACAGGTGTCATATGAGATACAAATCCAACATAATTACTTATATCTAATAATCATACTATCATGAATGATAGAATTAAATGTGATAAATAAGAATGGCACCTTAATGATCTATTATGTATTATATATTGTTTATTGGCCTTGATTTTTCTAAGCTTTATACTAAACTACAATAGAGAAATATTTTGTGTGATTAAAATTTTTTTCTCTTTATGTCTTATAAACTCGTATATATCGAGAACTACCCAAATGTGTCAAGAGACGTGAAATCAAGTTCAAACTATAAATGTGCGTAATGACCTATCATATGCTTCAGATGGACACTTATCTTAAAACTTTAACTAATGTTATGACAATGCAAAAAAAAAAAATATTTATCATTGAGGAGGAAATAATGAGCATCAATTTACATAAAACAATCAGAAAACATGAGAATAAAATATATTCTACTTAACATTCTAACAATAAATACAATATTTTTCTTATTACACACTTAAGCATACATACCAATTACATTATAATAAGGAATATTCCTCCTAGTCTCTCTTCCAACTTCATTCTTTAGATCCTATACGCCAAACATAATCTCTCTCTATGAGAGATTGGGGCTACATAAACTTTATAATTTTCTATATTAAACCTTTACATCACATGCTCAATGTTTGCTTTCTAAAAATAACCTATAAAGTTTTGAGTTCTATCTCAATAAATCTGAATACTTAGGATGAAAGATGCTTCACTAAGATCTTTCATGTTGAAATTCTTGGAAATATTGTTTAACCTTATGCAATATGCCTATTTTGTTTATGCAAGCAAGACATCATCTACATACGAAAGTAGAAAAGTCACCTTGCTCCCTTATAACACATGCATATCAACTTTATCTTTTACAAAGTTGAATGAGGTGATTACCTCATTAAACTTTTGATACCACCAAATAAAAGCTTATTTCAATTCATATATAGATTTCTTTAATTTACAAACTAGATGACTCTTGTTATCCTTCTAAAATTTTTTTATGTTATAATCTATAGTCCTCCTAATGAAGGTTTCCACTAAGGAAGACAATTTTAGTATTCATATGTTATATCATATTGAGTTACTATTGTCATAATCACATTAAAAGCATCTTTAGAAGACATATGATAGTATGTGACATTAAAATATATTCTTTCTCATAGTGGAACCCTTGGTGACTATCCTGCATTTAAATCTCCTAATCCTATCTTAGGAGTCTTTTTTGGTCTTATAAACTCATTTACAACTAATATTTTTATAATTTTAAGGTCAATCAACAAGTTTTAATACATGGACTACATTTCATCCCATTGCTTATGATCACAAATTTGCATTAGGACCAAAAACGATATCTGAAAAAGTAAGTGGATCAATAACATATCCAATGTCATAGTTATTCTCATTGATATAAAATTTGTAATCAAATGATTTAGTAGACTCCTCATTCTAGTAGATCTCCTTAATTGAACATTTTCAACATTATCCTATTCCATAGAATCTCATTCCATGTTTGTATAAGTTTTTTTTTTGGTATTAGAATGAACCTATAAGATAATAAGTAGAATGAGAGTGTGGTTTATTTTCATAAGAATTATATATACATTTATATTTCAAGAGGGTAGTCCTAAACTCGAAGATGAGTGAGACTAGATTTCTAGCCTTGTATAACTCAAAAGGTATTTTAGGCACTAATTTTGTTAGAACTCTATTTAAAATATATGTAGAATTCATAGACTCACCCTAAAGTAAAAGGTTAATTTTACTCTGCATGCTCCTCATTATATCCTTTAAGGTATGATTTTGCCTTTCGACCACATTAGTATCTTCAAAACTACCTAACACGGTAAATCAAAACTACCTAACACTTATATGAAGTCTACTTAAATTTCTTAATTTTTGTCAACTATCAGTTTTAACCCATCTTTGTTTGGTTTCCATTTGAATAAGAAATCGTTCATAGAGGAAGTAAGAGCTCCAATGTCTAGTCACTGAATTTGAAGTGGCTAGAGTAATGTTATATTCATACATAACAAGAATTAAAAGATTTAGTACCTTAATATTCTTGATTTTCTTTTCAAGCTTTGTATTTCAGTAATCATATTTCTTATGAACTTTCTTTATGCAGAAGAAATATCTTGTAATTTTTTCAAAAAAAAAGAAATATCTTGTAATCTTTATCACATCCTCAAGACCCCTTATGCCACTCATCTGATATCGTTCTTTGAATGGAGGATTTTTAGGAGCTTTACCTTTAGTTTTTCAAGATTTAGATTTAGGTTTGCTGTAATATTTTCTAGTTTCTCTTCCTTACTCACACAACAAGTGATAAAAATAATCCATGTCCTAAACATCATCCTAAGAGTTGTAGTTAGTCATATGAATATTAAACTCTAATAGAAGAGTATTCAAATCTTTGTGTAATATACTTGTATCATAAATAATTATATTAAGGTTTTTGTGTTTACTTGGTAGGTGTATCATCCTTATGTTTATTCTCTCACTCTTAAATCCCTAGTATATATTATAGAGTATAGTTATTTCAAAATGGTTCTAAGTTTAGAATTAAAAAATTACGTACTTTGAGAAACGAACTAAAGAATAAATGAAGTTTTAGGACAATGGTCTGTAAACCAAACTACCTTAAACCAAGGAGCTACTTGCATTAGAGGGTTGAATGGAGAGGAGCATGAGCAATTTGTGAACTTCCCTAAAAACATGGCTGAGACAGTCCCCAGTGTACATTGTATTCAATCAAAAACAAATTAATATTGTACAAAAATTATAAATATTCGTTTAAATTTCATAACTAAGAACCATTCGGCTATCTCATGTTAAATTTAATGCAAATATTATTAATTGGTCCAAGATCAATAATCAACTTGTATAAACGAAGATAATTTGAACATGCATATTTTTCTATTGAATAAGTAGTTGAATGATTTCCAAAACTTTTGATTGGCATATATAAAAGTTATTGGAAACAATGTAGACAAGGTCCTTCTGCAATTTTTTGAATTAAGTAGAACTCTTATCAGATCAAAAATCCAGATATCTATGAAAACTTAAACAGGCAGAGATTACATGGTAATCTTATTGGTTCTCAAAATTTATAAAGTTTACTTAATTAAATTATTATCTTTATATAAAATTAAATTAAAATTTGAAAATAAATACCTTGCAAAATGTTATTCTCATATCATGATATTGAAACTGTCGATAAGAAAAATCATGTTTTATGCTAACAATTCTCTACTGATTCGGGTCAGATCAACCACAGCCCCCACATAACCACAGAAGAATATGCATACGAAATTAAAGGAGCAGGCCTATTCTCCAGAGATCTCTTATTTTCTCTAAGGTCCCCTGTTTCAGTGAAGGCTGGCAATCAGGTAAAACTTCATTTCAAAATTTTCAATTTTTATTCAGGGGGATCATTGTGAAACAAGTATTGAGTTTTAAGTGAATTCTTTTCACAAACCATGGCACCTGAATGAAAAGGGAATGTCATAAACACCATGACTCCAAATTTCTTGTAGCACGGGAGGTTATTAAGATGAAAATTCTATACCAAGGTACTTGAGCTTTGATCATGTGAATTTGGTTAGTGGTGATGACTCATTTGGATGGCATTCAACAGGTCCTAATACAGTACGATCTATATAAGAGTAATGCTGAACTAGCTCTGGACTATGGGTTCATAGAAAAGAAGTCTGATCGGAATTCATACACCTTAACACTTCAAATATCAGAGTCAGACCCATTCTTTGGGGACAAGTTGGATATTGCTGAGATAAATGGTTTGGGTGAGACTGCAGAGTTTAATATTGTTTTAGGCGATTCTCTTCCTCCAGAAATGCTTCCATATCTTCGGCTCGTAGCACTTGGAGGCACAGATGCTTTCCTGTTGGAAGCTCTCTTCAGAAATGCTGTCTGGGGCCACCTTGAATTGCCAGTAAGCCGTGCCAATGAAGAGCTCATATGCCGAGTGGTTCAAGATGCTTGTAAATCTGCTCTATCTGGATATCAAACTAGCATGGAAGAGGTAATATTATCCTCCTATTTGCAAGTCAACATCTTCCCATCATTCCTTGTAATCTATCAATTTTTTTAAATCTGATTTCCATTTCAAAAATTAGTAATCATGCCACCTAAAATAAGCTGTATTGCTTAACTTTCATAAGGTTACAGACTTATCCATGCAACTAAGAAATTACTTGTGGCAACAAATAAAAATATTGTAGGCAGCTTAAGATGTCTTCTATGTCCATCAATTTGTTCTTTGAGCAGTATATAAACTGAAAGTCACTGCAGGATAGCATAGCGACATTAACCTTTTGGAACTAACATACCCACATAAGTATAATTCAGTTTGCTCCTTCCGTGCTTCTTCCTAGTTTGAAGCAATTCTAAATACTATTTGGTAATGCTTATTTTCTATCAAAAGTAGCTAGCTCCTTGCAATGAATATGTTTAACTTCTCTGTGTGTTCCAGGATGAGAAGCTAAAAGAAATAGAATTGGATCCAAAACTTGAGATTGCAGTGGAGATAAGACTAGGGGAAAAGAAGGTGCTACAACAAATTGATGGAATTTTCAATCAAAGAGAACTGGAATTGGATGAGTTGGAGTACTATCAAGAAAGGAGGCTCAAGGACCTCGGTCTAGTTGGCGAGCAAGGTGACATCATCTTTTGGGAATCCAAGTAAAGGGCTATGTCAAAGAGAATAGAACACCTTGACAGGATATATATTTTTGGAGGCTTCTTTGAAGGTAGGAAAGAACCATTTTGGTAGTCACGTCCAATCATCTCTCTTATAGGTTTCCATCTTACTTTTTTAACCAAGATTGATATCAGCTGCGTACAAGTTGCTGCTCCCTGTTTAGCTGCTTCCAAATGCAAGTTGCACAACTTTTTGCTATGTATTCATGCAAACAGTTGTAAGAAAGCTGTCATTTGCATGTGAAATGAATAGCTTCTAGAAATTTGTGCTCAAGTCTCTTTTTCTACTGACCTGAATTGCTCATTTGGTGATGAATACAGAACAACAGTTCTTGTATGCTCTGCATTTAGGATACTAGTAATGGTTCAAGATTATTCCACCAAAAGGAATAAAATAGTTCAAACTGGAAAAATTCAAAATGCCATGTCTTGCGGGAAAAATCAGAAAAAGAGTTGCATTAACCAACGTTCATAATTGTTGTTGCTGTTTCGGAGACATTCATCGTCTACCTCGCTTCTTAACTTAAAGCCATAGTATCATCATCAAGCCAAGACAATCTGCTTTATTAAGGTACCTATTGTTCCATATCTTCTCCACTCCTGCCGATCGTTTATGAATTTTCACCTCTCATCGTTAAAGCAAGTTAAGATAAAATGCCCTCAGATTGGATAGTGGTTGTATTTATTAGTCCAAAATATAATAACGAAAATAAAGGTAGATAAAAAATAAATGGGACAGGACACAAAGATTTACGTGGTTCAGTCAATATGACCTACGTCTACGGCCGGAGGATGAGCAATTTTACTAATATGTGGAGAATGTATATAAGTATAAAAGGCTGGAACAAAAGGTTTTCAACAACTCATAAATATACAGAGAGGATAGGAGGATTTCAGAAAGGAAAGAATGGTTATCTTCCTCTATAAGCCTGCAACCATATTTATAGTTGAAATCCTGCGCAATCGTCGTCCAAATCCTTCTACCTACAGCCATAAATTGTTGAAGAAATCACCAACTTTATTTAACATACTTGCATGCCGCCAGCCAAGTTCATTGCATGCCACTAGCTAAGTTGATATTGTTGAATTTCATGCCACCAATCACAACCTTCTTTCTTTGACATTTAGTAATGTAGGCAACCAAGTGGAGGAGCCAAGCCATCACACGAAACAAATCTCCTTGACTTGGTCCTGAACAATTAGTGATCTGCTCCACCTCCTCCGACAATGCCCCAAAAGGGCTATATCACCAACTATAGACGCCAATCAAGTCAAAGCACTGCTTGAACTTGTAAACTGGAAGAACCTTCGTAAACATGCCAGCAAGATTGTCCTTAGTATTAATCTTTTGAATAAGGTCCTTCTTCTCTGCAATAATATCCCGAATGAAATGATATTTCACATTAATATGTTTCATCCTCTCATGATACATCTGATCTTTCGTCAAATGAATAACACTTTGGCTGTCACAATAAACAGTAGTGACCCCTTGATGAAGGGATAACTCGTCAAATAAACCTCTCAACTATAATGCTTCTTTGATAGCCTCAGTAACTGTCATATATTCTGCTTCAGTAGTAGATAAAGCCACTACATGTTGTAGAGTAGCTTTCCAACTAACGGCACAACCTCTAATGTAAAATACATAACCTATCAGAGATCTACGTCTGTCGAGATCACCGGCATAATCTGAATCTACAAAACCAACCAAAGTGTTGCTGGTTTTACCAAACTCCAAACTAAAATTTGAAGTGCCCTTCAAGTATTTGAGAATCCATTTCACCGCCTGCCAATGTTCTTTGCCAGGATTGGTCATATATCTACTAACGACACTAACAGCTTGTGAAATATCAGGACGAATACATACCATTGCATACATAATACTACTAATGGCATTAGAATATGGAACTCGCGCCATATAATCTTCCTCTTCCTGTGACTGTGGTGATTGAGCAGCAGATAGTCTAAAATCACTAACAAGAGGAGTACTAACTACTTTGGCATCTCACATGCCAAATCTCTCTAAAACTTTATTGAGATATTTCTCCTGGGTTAAGAATAATTTACCAGCTCCTCGATCAAGTCTTATCTCCATGCCAAGAATTTTCTTTGCTGCTCCCAAATCTTTCATCTCAAATTCACCATGCAATAAGGCCTTCAAATGGTGAATATCTGTGACATCCTTGGCAGCAATGAGCATATCATCAACATATAACAATAAATAGATGAATGAGCCGTCATCTAACTTTCGAAAGTAAACACAACTATCATACATGCTCTTGGAGAAATCATGACCCAACATAAATGAATCAAACCTCTTGTACCACTGTCTTGGGGACTGCTTCAATCCGTATAAGGATTTCTTCAACAAACATACTTAGTCTTCCTTTCTTGCAACTTCAAAACCTTCAGGTTATTTCATGTAAATCTGCTCATCTAATTCGCCATGTAGGAATGTTGTCTTGACGTCAAGTTGTTCTAATTTCAAATCAAACTTGACAACCAACGCAAGTAATACATGAATAGAGCCATGCTTCACCACTGGTGAGAAAACATCATTAAAATCAACACCTTGTACCTGACTGTAGCTCTTTATAACTAAACGTACCTTATACCTTGCATTTTCAATACTTGAAGTACCTTCTTTTCTTTTGAAGACCCACTTGTAGCCTACAATTTTCTTACCCTTTAGCGACTTTACCAAAACCCAAGTATCATTCTTATGCAAAGATTCCATTTCTTTATTCATGGCCACCACCTACTTATCAACATCAACATTTGAAACTGCCTCCGTATATGTGGACGGTTCATTGTCTCCACCTGTTTCCTATGCCACTGATAAAGCATATGTAACTAAATTTGCATACCTCTGTGATGGTTGAATCTCTCGTCTTGGTCTGTCTCTGGCTATGAAATGTTCTTCTACTGCTTCACTTTGAACATGATCAGGATCTGGTTCATTATCTTGATCTGTCTGATATGTAGAAGATGTCTGTGAAGGATCTGAACTACCAATCTCTAACTCCACCCATTTTTGTGTACTATCCTCTTTTTCTAAATTACAAGGATTACAAGACTCTTTTGTAGGATACAACATAGATGACTCATCAAATGTAACATCCCTATTAATTACAATTTTAGGTAACTTGAGATCAGGACACCACAAACGATATCCTTTCAACCTGAAGCATAACCAAGGAAAATATATTTCTTAGCCCTAGGCTCTAACTTTCCCTCATTTATATGCATATATGCTGGATACCCAAATATTCTTAAAGTAGAGTAATCAGCAGGAGTACCTGACAAAACTTCCTCTAAAGTCTTGAAATTGAGAGGAGCACAAGGAGAGTGGTTGACAATGTAGCAAGCTGTTGCAATGGCTTCTGCCTAAAAATCAAGTGTCAGCCCTACATTAGAGATCATACATCGAGCTCTTTCCAAAAGAGTCCGGTTCATGCGCTCGGTAACTCCATTTTGTTGTGGAGTCATTCTAACAATATGATGCCGAGCAATTCCTTCATTCTTGCAAAATTCATTGAATTCACCTCCATAAAATTCCAAATCATTATCTGTCCTTAGCCGCTTAACATGTTTTCCTATCTGCTTTTCAATCAAAACTTTCCATTGCTTAAAGGTTAAGAAAACATCATTTTTGTGTTTCAAGAAATACACCGAAATCTTCCTTGAATAATCATCAATAAAAGTCAACATATACAGGGTACCACCTTTAAATGGAACACGAGAGGGCCCTCAAAGATCAAAATGAATATAATCTAAAGTACCTTTAGTTTTGTGAACAGCTGGAGAATTGAAACTGACTCGTTTCTGCTTCCCAAAGATATAATGCTTATAAAAGTCCATCTTACTAGTAATTTGACCACAAAATAGGCCTCTCTTGCTTAACAACGTTAAACCTTTCTCACCCATATGTCCCAAACGCATATGCCACAATTTGGTAATGTCACCTTCAGTAGAGACTGTCGCAACACCTGTTACTATAGATCCCTGTAAAACACACAAACTACCAGACCTGCAAGTTTTCATCAATACAAGAGCATCTTTAGAAATTTTCAAATCTCCACCTTTAGCTGAGAACTTGCACCCTTGAGAATCGAGAGTGCCCAAAGAGATGAGATTTTTTTTTCAAATCAGGAACGTATCTAACGTCAGTGAGTGTTTTAATGATACCATAGTACATTTTGATCCGGATTGTACCTTTACCAACAACTTTACAGACATCATTATTACCATCAAAATAATTGTACCATTCAATAACTCATAAGTGGAAAAACACTCCCTGTCAGGACTCATGTGATAAGAACAACCCGAATCTAAAATCCACTCTTTATTAGACCTAAGTTTATCTTTTGTGGCTACAAAGATAATTCCCTCATTCTCATCTGCTGCTACACTAGCCTCAGCGGTGTTGTTGTTATTCTGCTCAATTTTATTTTTCTTCTTTTGTTTCAATTTATAGCAGTCAGCCTTTATATGCCCATTTTTTTGCAATAATTACAAGTTTTATTTCTATGTCTGAATTTTGACCAGCCTTTGAATTTACTTCTTTCAAAATCTCTATTTTTAGATCTACCCCGTACAAATAATCCCTCTGCCTGACTTCCACTAGTCTCCCCAGTGATGTCCCTATCAATCTGCTCTTTTGACTTTAACGCAGACTGAATACTATTATACGAGACTGATTCTTTCCCATAAATCATAATATCACAAAAATGTTTAAAGGACTGGGGAAGAGAACATAACAATAATATGGCTTGATCTTCATCCTCAATTTTTACATCTACATTCTTCAAATCTAAAATAAGATAATCAAATTTATCCAGATATGAAAGAATAGATGTAACTTCTATCATCCTCAACATATACAACTTTTGTTTCAAATAAAGCTGATTCTCCACCGTCTTCTTCATGTACATAGCTTTCAATTTGTCTCATATACCTTTCGCTGTGTTTTCACCAACAACCTCCTGCAAAACCTCATCGGAGAAATTCAATATAATGGCTGATCTAGCCTTTTTATCTAGATCCGTGAATATATCTGACCTCATATCTGCTGGCTTTTTCTCCGCTCCATCAAGTGCAATCTCACATCCATCTTGTATTAAAATGGTTTACATCTTGAGCTGTTACATATCGAAGTTAATGCTCCGATCAAACTTTTCAATAGAGGTCTTCGTTATTGTCATGATGGCCAAAAATTGATATTGAACTTTTTTTTTCAAGTGAGCCCCACAAAAAAAACTGGAACAACGGACTCCACAAAAGTACGGATGCAGGCCCCACAGACAAAGTCGAGACATGAACCCCACAAGCAAAGCTGAACTTCGTTTACAAAATCGAGGCAGTGGGTCCCGTAATATAAATTCGAGATAATGGGTCCCACAAGATAAAACCGATGCAGTGAGCCTCGTTTAGACTCACAATAAAAAGTCTAAGTTACTTTATGATGTGGAGGGTCCACTTTAGTGGCAATCACAGAGCATAAGGTAAGTTAGATTTTAAAAAAAAGAGAACCTCTGATACCAGTTTGTTAAGATAAAATGCCTTCGAATCAGATACCGGTTGAATTTAATAGCCCAAATAATAATAACAAAAATAAAGATAGACAAAAATAAATGAGACAGAACACAAAGATTTACGTGGTTCGGTCAATTTGACCTATGTCTACGGCTAGAGGGTGAGTAATTTGACTAATATGTGGAGAATGTATACAAGTACAAAAGGTTGGAATAAAAGGCTTTCAACACTCATAAGAATACAGAAGAGAGGATGAGAGGATTTCAGAAAGGAAAGAATGGTGTATTCCTCTATAAGTCTGCAACCATATTTATAGCTGAAGTCCCTACAATCTTTCGTCCAAATCCTTCTAACCTGCGGCCATAAATTGTTGAATGAATGAAGAAATCACCAACTATATTTGACATACTTGCATGCTGCCAGCCAAGTTCATATTTGTTGAATACATGCCACCAATCACAATCTTCTTTCTTTGACATTTGAGGAATGTAAGCAACCAATCACCGCCAGCCAAGTTTGAAATTTGGAGGGGCCAAGTCATCACATTCACATGCAACATGATGGATATTGGGTGCTGTGCGTATCAAACCGTAGAGTGTTGTAGCTATCGCATCAAGTATCCTATGTGAGGAGTACATTCGCAAAAATGAAACTTAAAGGAATTCACGGAGCCACCCAAGTGATGGAATATGTGATTTAATTCGATACAAAGCAAAGAGGTAAATACCATAGAATAAGGTTTGATCTTCTTTATGAGAATTTTGTAAATATTCTATTTATTTTTTTTTTTTAAAAGAGAAAGATTGAAACAATTAGAAATTTTTTAGATTACATGCAGTTCGAATTCATAATTTGGCATATACATAATGAAAACCTCATTCTCAATTCTACAAAAACTTTTATAAAAGCCTTTTATTTATTTTTTTATGGAATTTTTATTTTTCTACAATGTATTTTAATTTTTTGACCTAATTCTTCTTTTGATAATCAATTCAACCTTTAATCAAAAAGATATATCTTTGTTATATTTCGTCTGAGTTAATGGACAAGCCGACGTGGCAAGACAAATTCCAAGAAGGGGCAAAATAGGCTAATCGGCATTAGGATTCGACACGTGTCCTTATCAATCTCAAAGCCCGACAACGACAAGCTTTGAAGATAGATAGATAGACAGATATGCCTACGTTTAAAGTAAGCAGTGGTCCAGAATATTATTATTGTATTGAGATTGATAATTGAGTGACTTTGAGGATATGGTAAAAGTTGTTCACATTACATTGTCTTGCACTTGTGGGATTGGTGCGTGGAGCTCTTAGTGAATTATGGTGTGATCAAAAGCGAGGTTGAAGAAGTTGTATTAAAACAAAGTTCTCGAGGATTTCTGCAAGCTTCCTTCTGCATTCCCCTTCCACTAACTTTGTTTTCTTCTTCTCCACAAGCTCGGATCCCCATGGAACCCCTCGATCAGGAGGGCCACCATCCCAAACGTGGACGTATACGCAAACGAGACGATGAGAGAACATCACCAAGTTGGAAGCCTTCATATAGTGCAGTCTTGATGGGGGCTACTCTAGTAGCAAATACTGGAGGGGACAGTACCTTGCCTATAAAAGACCCTATTGAACTTGAAGAGGGTGATATCCGCCTCTTGCTAGGTAAAGAGGGAGGAGGTATAACCCTTTCCCAAAATTTCAAACTGAAGCTAGACAACCAATGGCCACAGGCGGTGGTAGTCAAGCTCCTTAGCAGGCGAATAGGTTTTCAGACCATAGCATCCTACCTGAAGTCCTTGTGGAAACCCCGCAGACTATTTAAAATTGTGGACCTGGGCATGAGTTCTTTTTGGTCCAATTTATGGAGGAGACTAATTATCTCCACGCCCTCACTAACAGCCAGATATTACATGCTGTCGTTTGGATCCAGTTTCCAAACTTACCTATTGTACGTTATCACCTCGGATATTGAAAGCGTTAGGAGACCTTGGAGTAGTAATAAAATACTCAGACTTTCAATATTTTTAATTTTAGTCCACTATTAGTGCATTCGTTATTTTTGCCTACGTGACAATGCAACGTGTCAAGGGACACTGATTACATAATTAGCATAAGTGAGCTAGATTATTGAAATAACCTCATTTCATAATGATACTAAAACGATGTCATTTCAAGAAGATTAAATCATATCTCTTCGCGCCATCTAACTTGCTATTTGAGAATGAAAATTGAAGGAGATAAAGCTTTGTTCTTCACAGTCCATAATGTCCGACATTTGTTGAATTTCTCTTTTGGGTTTCATTTACCGATTAGCAGAGTATTGGGTATCATGGGCTTGATTTTGATCTCGGGAGACGGAATTTCAGGAGTCTCAGTGATTTACCTTGGTTGGCTAAAAAGGATAGTCACTTGGAAAAGTTGTTTGTTCCTCGGTTTCAAAATCTTGGCAATAATTGCTTTTTGAATGTTATATTGACCCTCAGATTCTCTGGCTTAAGTACTCTGTAGTTAGCCAATGTCAAAAGATCTGAGCCATCCATTCCACTTCAATAGATGGCTCAAATCTTCTGACATTGGCTAGGTATGAGCCAGAAAATCTGATCTCTTTATATTGCAGGTTTGGTTAATTTCTTTTACTTAGGTATTATTGTTTATCGTCTAAATCGGTATAGGTTGTTCAGTTCTGTTTGTTTTATGAGAAAATTTTGGGATAACATAAAGGGGAGATATAAGCAATGACAGCAATTCACTCACCAATTCAAAGCGTAAATTCAAATTTAATTAACAAACATTTTTTGACAAACCCAAACTGTTCATTTATGTTTGTTTTATAATAAATTTCTACGAAAACGTCAAAGGAAGATTTGGGCAATTACAACAACTCATCCACTAATTCAAGCAAAATTCAAATTCAATTAACAACTTTTTTTGACAAACCCACCAATTCAATTGGATCGGCCAATTGCTAGAAATTGGGTGAGATATGGGTAGTGACAGCAACCCACCCACTCACAATGTCCACAAACTCCCACCGAAGAGTTAGACTTCACACACCCAACTAAGAAAAATTGATTATTCCCTCCATGGTTACCACAAAGCATTAAAACATTTTGTACTTTCCATCAAAAAGTGGTATGAGGAATTGAGAAAAAGAAGAGGAAAATACAGGCAGGATGACATTGGTGAAAGTCACGACCGTTGAGTAATTGTGAGTAAAGGTTAGGTTTCGATACACCCCTTATTGCCCTCAAAGTAGCTTAGGAGAAGACAAAGACGAAGTCCGCTGAGTTCGAAGGTAGAAAATTCAAATATTCTTCACGTGCTGATGTTGGTCAAACATCTTCTGGTAAAGGTCCTGGGGATATAAAGAAACTAATAGTATGAGGTTTAAAAGAAAAAATTGAGACCATCCAGTTACTCATTGACTTATCAATTTATGAATATAATTTGCGATAGTCGCATTAAGTACTTGGTGGCTATATAGTGAAATATCTAATCAAGGTGCTTACACAATGCAAATGTTCATATTCAGGATAAAGCCAAATAAAGGGAAGGAGAAACTGATAATTCATAGCAATAAAGAAGTGGAAATAATATTTATAGGGGATGTATGTACTAAACTTGATTGTAAGATTCATTTGGTTTTTATACGACACATTTTATATATGATCTTTTGATCAATTTTAGACAAAGAGGGTTAATATTTTGTATTTAATGCTTCTGTTGTACAGTTGTTGTTTAATGAAAAAAAAACTTTCTTGTCATATGATTTGTATAGAATGTGTCTTACTTCGAATTAGATAAATGTTTCTTCATATCTTGCTAAACAAGTTATGAAATGAAGGACCCTGATAAATGAGAATTCATTCATAGTGTGACATAAAAGTTTAAGCCACATTTTCAGAACTATGGTTGAGAGATTTATCAAGGAAAGCATTTACCAATTCTAGATTATGATGATCTGGGAGTATGTACTGATTGTTGCAGCGGTAAGTTGACTAATAAGGATATTGAGATCAACTTATGCTTCTGACTTGTTAAGTATGATACATAAATATATCGGTAGACCTTATACAGTTGCATTGTGCAATTCTAAATGTATTATGATATTTGTTGATGATTATTCCCATCATAGTTATGTGTTTTTGCTTAAAGACTGAAGGTTAAGAACTAATGCAAAAAAATTCATGAAGATAGTCAAATTTGACTGTGGAGGAGAATATCATGGCAAACATGGTGTTTCGGGACTTTAAAAGATTCATTTGTCATATATTCTGAGTCATTTGGAATAATGACTTAATTCACTACGTCAAGTAGTTCTGAGCAAAATAGTGTGTTGTCAAAAGCCATAACAGCACTCTAAAGAACTTGAAAAAGTCAATGCAGAATATGACTAATCTACCTGATTATTTAAAATCTTAAAAAAACCCAACCTTGTACACATTTGTGTATGGGGCTGCCCTACTGAAGTAGTATAATCCTTATAAAGATAAATTGTATGTTCGTTCTATTCATTGTTATTTAGTAAGATATCTCAACTATTTTAAAGCTATAGATTTTATTGTAGAGAAGGAGGGAACAGAATAGTAGAATCACAAGCAACTAAGCTTTTGGAATACCATGTTTATCATGATGGTGAGCCCATTGACACTTCAGATGATAACAGGGTGGATACTACAATTATCATGTACCCATTACTCATATAGGTAGATTCGGTAGATCTAGGTCTTTGTACCATGCTTGTACAAGAATAAGAAGCCATACCTATAGACACGAGGTTTCTGGGGGTACAAGGTCTAATACAATTAAGTGAATCCACTAGAGTGAGACAACCTGCTATCCGATCTAATTACATAGTCTCTTATATGTACAAGACTATGATATTAGACATGTTACGAATCCAGTTAGTTTTACAAAAGCTATTTCTGGACCCAATACAGATGTGTGGTGGGATACAAGGAATGAGAGATGCAAGTCATAGAGCATAGTAAGGTTTGGGAGCTAGTTGATTGAAGTGGAACTACAAATTCGTCAGTTGTGAATGAAGTTTTTGGACCTAAAGGATTTTAGGATAGAGTTCAGCAGTTTATAGGCTCGCTCAAGTACTTAATGGTTCACTCAGAAAGAAAAGTTGTCTTTAAGTTACCTTTTCTCTCGTATCCTCGTAGGATACATTTTGAGTGATTAAGGCAATTGTAGCTCACGATGATATAGAGTTACATCAGATGGATATCAAAACCGTTTTCCTGAGTAAAGACCTTTATGAATTGGTCTATATAGTATAACCTAAAAGATTTTAGGATCTAAATGGAATTGACATGGTTTGTGAGTTATACAGATCAATATATGGTTTATTTCAAACCTCTTAAAGTGACATCTTACATTTGATGAGGTTATGACCTTTTTCAGCTTCATAAAAAATAAAGTTAAAAAGATGCTTGTATTATGAGGTCAAGGGGAGCAAAGTTATCTTCCTATTACTGCATATGGATGATATATTGCTCACGTCAAATTACTTGACCATGTTGTATGAGGTTAAACAACTTTTGGTCAAGAACTTTAACATGAAGGACCTTAATGTAGCATCTTTTGTCCTGAGTACAAAGATTCATCGAGACAATTCTCAACACTCATCAGACCTCTCATAGAATGCATACATTGAGTATGTGTTACAAAGATTTAATACGGTTAATGGTAAACTTGTTGTAGCACCTATTTCAAATAGTGAGAGATAATCTTTGGTACAGTATCCAAAGAATAAAGTAAAGAGAGAGGTTATGAGGAATGTTTCATATTCTAGTATGGTTGATAGCGTGATGTATGCTTAACTATGTACTAGGTACAACATTGCCTTCACTGTTTGACTATTTATTCAATATCTGGTTAATCCAATTATAGACCGTTGGAATTCAGTCTAGCGAGCATTAAGATATTAAAAGGAATCAATGATTGTATGTTGACATACATCACAGTCAACATACTAAATGTCATAGGAAATTCATATTAAGATTTTAGCTATATGTCCGGATGATCGAAAGTCCTCTTAAGGTTACAGTTTTAAGTTTGCAGATAGTACAATGTCGTGGAAGTGTGTTAAGAAGACACAAGTAACTTCCTCGACTATGCATGCAATGTATATGCTATGGGGCTGCTTCACAGGCTGTTTAACTTAAAAAGTTTATTTCTGAGTTGTCCGTGGTTGATTCAGTAGCTAGATCTATTTGGTTATACTATGGTAATCTTCTTGCCTTGTTGTTTAATAACAACAAAGAATATTATAGGGTTTTGGCATTTAAAGGTCAATTATTTAGTTTTAAAAGTGTTGATACAAAAGGTGACATTAAGGTTTGAAACATTTAAAGACTGAGGAACTGTAAGTTGATCTTTTAACTAAAGGATTTCACCCACTTGTGTTTGTGACATAAGTATATAGTATGTGTGTTTTGACATCCTTAGATTATTGATTAACAGATCGTTATGTTTGCTCCACGTACATTTATATATTTTGATGTATTATCATAGTATGATGTTTTATCGATAAAGATGATCATCGTTTATCCTTAGTAATACGTGTTATCATACATTGTTATAATCGTATAAAATTCTTATGATTTGTGTCGATCTTAAGCATATAAAGGTCATTAGGCATATGTACAGATTGACCTTATGCCTATGTCATTTGGATGCATACAGTTCTAGTACAGGTATCTATGAATTTGACATGATATGGGGGGATATAAGTTTTTAATCCCACAAAGGTGTTCCTAATGCAGTTTAGCATTCAGTTAAAGAATATAAAGGTTTTCTCTAATGCATTGTAGCATTTGGTGGGAGCAAACAAGTTTCTTTTAATGTTATTTAACATTCAGTGAGAGAAACAAGATTTCTTTAACACTTCATTCAAGAACATCAACACTTCACGAAAAATAATCATGGATACAGGTACACAAAAGTCAGTCGATCCGTAAATTTCTAACATCTTCTTCATTCTTGTTTTAACCATACGATACTTGGATTTGTGGCTCTGCTACCTTTGTTACATAATTGTATGTAGTTCATAATATTTTGAGAGTAGAATGTATTGAGACAAGAGTAAAATGAACACAAATAGGAGCAATAACTCTTTCAGTATTCATTAATGAGGAAATGAAATATATATCAACTAGCCAAGGAGACTAGGCCTGTCCTATCCCACACACAATTACAATGATTAAAAAAAACCCCTTAGCAGGCACATTCACGTGCCTTTTATTGCTGCTGTAATAACCAACTGCCTTCTATTGTTGCCACCTATCCCTTCATTTTTTTGCCGGTGACGTGTTGTTTTCATTATTTTTGGGCTTCCTTGTATAGACTTGCTTCATTCCTTGTATAAACTAGGAGCCCACTGGAGTACTTCGTAAATAGTGAAAAAGAGAAGGCGAGATCCACTAATACAACATTGTTTTCTTTAATTAACGATATTAATATTGTATTTCAGACATTTATTGTAATATTGTTTTTATATTATGAAGGTCAATTCATTATTATTTCGTGCTTATT
>JANIHY010000003.1:27366902-27378245 GCA_027479065.1 Erythroxylum brevipes
AAACAAGTTAATTCATTCTTAGGGGTTTTGATTATAAAGAGTTTTCAATAAATAAACTTAATGATATAGGTTGTATTGGTTAAGAAAAAAATATGGTTATAAATTTGAAATTCCCATTGGTATAATAAACCAAGGCTAATAATTAAATCAAGATAAATATAAGCACACAAAAATTTTAATGGGATTTCACATCTGAATCTTTTTTATTTATTAGTTGCTTTAGTCTTGTGTATTATTTGTTACATTAGATTAGTTTCGTTAACTTTTTTCTTTTAAGTCAATCGTTTATTTTATTAGATTAGATAATAAAAAAAACACAGTTACTACTGCTATTTGTAGCACTCGTGAGATTAACACTCGTATTCACTAAGTTATATTATAAGAACAATAGTAGCAATAAAATGCTCAAACTTTCAATATTTTTTAATTTTAACCCGACGTTAGTATTTCCATTAACTTTGCTGATGTAGCTTGCCAAATGTTTCAACAACCTTAACTATTAATACATGTTAGCCAAAATTAACACAACAAATGAAGATTAATGAAACGACGTCGTTGTTTAAAAATGAACTAAATCATATTACACAATCCTGACAACCTTACGCTTTGATTTCAGTTTTTTTTGTTTTAGTTTGTTCTCTCGACACTCTCACATTAAGATCATCAAGAGAATGAACTAAAAACAAAGAGTTTAGTAGTGCAGTATGTTGCAATGTGAGAGTACTTTAGAGTGTCAGAAAAACAAACAAAAAATAAAGGGTTGAAGGTATCAGGAGAACAATAGATATTGTGTTAGTATGTCATTGGGTGTCATGGGGAGATATGAACTTATTCAGTGAGATTTGACCCCCTTCAATTCTATTTTTAGGTTAGTCACTACCGGCTTTATAGTAATGAATCTAAGGAGCATCAGCTACAACATATCTACTTTTACATATGATCTAATTTGTTTCATTTGTACTTGTTTTTTGTAATGATATGATTTAGTATGTTAAAAAACTAGACGAGGCACACTAACATTATAATTTAATATGTGTGTACTTATGCGGGCCTATATTATTATTTACTATTTTGAGGTGTAGTATGTTGAAAAACCTGAAGGCTTTGGCTTTCAGGTTTCACTTGTCGATCGCATGCCCATTTGGGTTATGACACTACATTAGTCTTATTGAAGTGTTTTGATATTCTCAATGTTTAATTTCTACTTGATATAAATTCTTTGAACTTTTTAAAAATTTAGTCCATTATTTTTTTAACACTTATAAATGTATCATAGAAATTAATTAATAAATTTAATGAAACACAAGTACTCATCCTTTTATAAGTTTGTTGAATTGCAGATTATTACGAAATAAATGGTCAAATTATTAAGATCTTAGACAAACTTGATTATGATATTTAGTACTTGATTTTAGGAATAAGTTTAGAGATATTATTGAAATCTTTAGCAAATATAGATTTTCTGTTATATTTCCACTCTATATAATGAGCTTATTGTTATCAATAATAATATGATATTCTACGACAAAATTCTAACAGTTCATATACCAAATGTATAAGATTTAATAGCCATAATCATCCTTTCCCTTAAAAGATTGATTTGGTCATCTTTCAACCAAACAAGTTTCACAAGCCTGGTGCCGTTAATACAAACTCCTTCCTTTATCCTTCCACTTTTTACAAGATCAGGGACAGCTCCTTAGTTGTATTGACTCTCATAACACGTACAACTGGCATATTTGTTATCTTCACCACCAAAGTTTGTTCTATTCACTGTTTCCTATGGACCCAAAACAGCTTGAGACACCAATTCCTATTTTGCAGCTAAATCATAAGCTTATTGAAGATTATCTGGATTAAGAAGGTCCGCTTAACATTTAATTTCTTTTCTCGAGACCCTTCAAGAATAGATTCGCTAGAACAGTATCTGGAGTGTTCGAGATGATAGAGAAGAATAGAAAAAGAAGAGTTTTTGGATGATTTCATTTCCACAATCAACCACTTTTTAACATGATCCACTGGGTTGTTACCAGAAACCAATTAAAACATGAAATATTGTCGCCTATTCTAATTATTTCCTTGTGTTAAATGACGATGCGCCTCTTAGCATTGCCGTTAAGCTCTTCCGGCAGACGACAGCACTTCAATTTTTCCAGCTTCCACAACTTCTCTTCTGAATCTTGCTCGAACAAATATTATAGCTGCTCCCAAACGAAAGATGCTCGTTGTCTTACCAGGAATTAAGATGTTGTCTACGATTAATTAACAATAACTGACACCATCTTCAACTCAAAACCCAGGCATCACTAAATTACGGATTATGGAATACGTTCTGATTTCAAACAATTGCAATAATCACAGAAGATTCGAGCTTAATTATAAAAATTGCCAGCTATAAATTCGGCACATTTCAGTTGTAGATCTAAGCTCAACCACAATATTGGGGACGCAATTACAATTGTAGACCACAATTTAAAATTTTGACCGTGGCTAATTGGCATCATTTCCACGAAATTTTTCACTTTGATGAAATCTCCATCCAAAACAGAAACCTTCATTATCATGTGAAATGAACTTGCCAACAGCATAAGCTTCAGGTGTCTAGTTCTAGTTCTGTACACTAATGAGCAAGCCAGTACAAAACATAGGCCCCACATTTCTCCCCTTCCATAGTTCAATAATAGCCTAATCTTGCTGACAGCATAAACAACACACAATATCCTAAACAACTACTATAACATCTCCCGAATCACATCTTGGTATAAAGCATGACGATGAACAATTCATCTAGGTGAATGTGAGTTAAGGCCTGAACAACCTGTTGCCATCTCTAAACAAGGAATTTTGTCATGCAAGTACCCTTTGTCCAGACCATGTAGATCAACATCTCACCCTGCTAAACTTTCCAACTGTACACAGTCAACTAAGTCATCAGAACATGGAAAAATTAACATCTCAACGCTTGAAACAATGCACTCTCCATCACGTGTATCAACATACTAATTCCACTACGTACTATACTAAGTGTTAACCACCAGTTGTATCACCTTCAGACGCCAGTGATCCATTTGATGGAACAGAACCAACTTCATCAGATACCAAATAGCCCATTTCATCATGCTTCTGCTGTGACTGCCCCCAATTTTGATCGGGAAACACCTCTGATTGCAAGGATGGAACAATGTTGTTGACATGTAGCCAAGTTAGCTCCCACAGGCTATCTCCACCCAAGGCACTCCTCTGTACCAGTATTCCCTTATTCTTCATTACAAGCAAGGTGTTCTTAAGAAGCTCTGGGACTACTTCCTGGAGCTTCTCATTCTTCTTCCCTCTTACTTTGACCTTCATATACTTTTCCATCCTGCTAAGAACTCCCAGCCATAGCTTGCAGAGTGTTGTTAACTGCGATAGGCCATGAAGTAACCGTAGAAACGCTTTTGAGAGCAGTTTTACAGCAATGATTAGTGTTCCTTCCATGTTCCTATAGTCTTTTTGGGAGTGTCCCTGAGCAATTTCAAGCAGGTCATCAAGCACTGTGAAAATCACAAGATCAAAACACTGCAACCACAAACCATGAGGAAGGTTGATACCATCTGTCCCTGTCAAGCACTTCCGCAATGATGAAAGGGCATGGTTTCTGATCTCTTCTCTCTGATCCAAACAAACTTTTCTTAGTCCTTGCACAAGCCTCAGCCACATTTCACCAATATCCTGATACAACTTTGCGGCTTCCTCCCCCCGCATTGCTTCCTTGGCCTCATGAGACCACCTAGCCAAACAATCAACAGAACCAGACATAAGATCCAGGGCACGAATAGACCTCTCTACCTGTCCCACTCGAGATTCAGCAAACTGCCTTGCCGTGTCAACACAGAGAACGTAGTTGGCTGGTGAAACGTAGGCTCCATCAGACATAATGAACACTAGTGCATCAAACCCTATTTCAGAAGCTTCTGGATGACGAGCAGTAATCGAGAGTAAAGATGTAACTGTACGCCAACCCATAAGTGTTCTGATATGGGTGGCATTTGCTTTCACTAAGCGAGTTACTTCCTGTGTAATCTGTTCACAGTAGGCATCAGCAACACGAGCATCAAGCTTCAAAACAAGTTGGAGTGACCTCAAAAGTTCATCTGCAATATTCTCTTTGTACGGTAGCAGTCGCTGACAAATTCGGAGCAGCCCAAAAACAGCTTTCTCAACTAATGCACAAGGCATTACAGTTGACTGAACAATACTGGCTATGTGCTCGTAAACACCCTGCCATAACAGCACAATCCTGTCCCTGTTGTTCAAGGTAATTGCAATTAGCAACTCCAGGCAGAAAACTGCAGTATCTTCATCCTCTGGAGAGTTGTTCACTTTTTGGGGCCGTCCTGCAGCCCAGACAAGTGCCCGTGCAAGCTGCAATAGAGATTCAGCTTGCAAGAACTTGCTCTCAGTAAATATGCTATCAATATGACACTTCTGGATTGTCTGAAGAGTGCGCTGATGAGCAGCGAGCTGCTGTTCAGTGGGTTGTGATCTTGGCTCCTCAGTATCAAGAGATAAGAGCTGACTGAATCGGCCCATCAATCCAGAAGATCTCCTCGGAGTTCCCATGGATTGCATGCTAACTGAAGATAAAGAATTTGTCAGAGGTTTTCCATGCCCAAGGTCAGGGGAAAGCTCGGATTCATCAGCAGCATCGCTGGCCACACGCGCTGGAAGAAGACCAAGTTTGTGCAACCGTAAAATGCAATCCAGAATATTTCTCCAACCAGTGCGAATATAGTCACCATATTTATTTGCAATTGTGAAAACTGTCACAGTTGCCATCCTCGCTTTCATGTCATCACCAAAGGCTAGAACAGGTTCCTCAACAGATAATGGATTCAAAAGAGTTGTGAACTTGCATAAGGATACAACTAGATCATCCAAAACATCTTCAAGATGATGGCATGCAGAAATTTTTGCAACTGCTAAAAATCCATCAATACATGTCTGGTAAACATCTTCATGTTCTGCATGATCAAACACAACAGAGATAGCAGCAATTGTTGGACCTGACATTATTGCAAACATATCATGATCAAGGTAGGCTCTAGAATCCGATACAATGAACGGAGCAGTTTTCTTCAACTTATGCATGAGATCAATCCAACGGCTTGGCGTCATTTCAGGGAAACCAGCTCCTTGTTCAGGAGTTGTGCGGATTTCATTCTTGCAAATTGAGTGGTAAAGTTCTGATAGGAACTCCCGAGGCAAATCATTGCCTCCATTTATGTGCCTGTTATTCCGAATGAAATCCTCTTCAGTCATCTTTTTCTTCACCTGGACATTGTGCTGATCTGTGTTGAGCATTATAAGTGAATAAGATAATAAGAGTGCAGCATCCTTGTTAGCTAGAATATGCGGTGACTGCTCATAGTATCTCTCGGAAAATGCTTCAAGCACCCTTTGTATTTTTTGTGATTCTCCTGGCAGTCTGAAAGTTTCCAAGAACAGTCGCAGAGCAGTATCCAGATTCATGTCCTGAAAGTCAAAAGTACCAGCAAATTCATGAAGAACCTGAACACAAAACTCATCATGATTTCCCAGAAAGTCCCCAACAAGATTCTTATCCAATCCAGCAGTATACCTGAAAAAACAGGCCACACTTTGGGGGTCAAGTTTGTCAGGTAACAGATGTGTTCCTTGAAGAAACTCTAAGCCCTTCTTTGGATCACGGTTGAAATGATCAGCTCCAATCATCAACCTTCTCTTAATAAACTTCCTCCGGCGGACAAATGGGACCCAGTGATTAGGATCATTATAATCGTCACATTTCACCATCCAGAAAGGGGTATACTCCCCAATATTTAAAGGGGCCTGTTCTGAAATTGCTGATGCATTCCCTATCCTTTCAGCCATACCCTGAATAACAGCAATTAGTCCGTCCAAAGCAAGAATATGCATAGTTGACAATGGGCAATTCACCGGAAATGCACTCTTTGACAACAAGTTAGCCAGGTCTTCAAACACATTACTGCATGTAATGTCACAATCCAAATTGGCATACATCTCCACCATAAATGTCTTCTGCCGACAGAAGTCCACAAGAGCCTCCATGGCAACCTCTTGTTGTTGGTACAAAGCACCATATCTGCTCTGTGCAAGTCTCAAAATCACACAGGCAAAGAAAGCCTCAAGCTGTAATTTGAGTTCAGCACGAAGACAGTTATACAAGTTGAGAACAATACTACATACCATTGAAAGAATAAGTGGGCTCATTGACAAGCCAAACTGCATAAGATTGCGAAATAATTCATCTTGGATTAAACTCAACAACCCAGGATGATGACGTATAGATGGCCCACCCAATTCTATAGCTGAATTTATTAAGCTTAAGGCAAACAGGGGAACATCTTCGTCAAATGCCACAGTATTTGATCTAGAACCCATTCCAACATGTTCAACAACATTCAGTAGGGAACACAAGAAATGAAATATTTCCACCATACAAGGGACCCCATATGGTTCTGACATCAGGTTCATATCAAATGGAAGTGCATCCTTTCCACTACCAGCTCCAATCGTATTTTCTTCCATCACACTTGTTCCTAGACCAGTGGAAACATTAAGACTCAAGTTCACAGAGGAAGCTTGACCATCAAATTCAGAACTACTGTTTCCATTCTCCATTTGTTTACTTCCAAAACCATAATCATTATCTGGCCCAACAATCTGTAGAAGAAATTAAGGTCGCATGTCTGTTACAAAAGTAAAATTCTAAAGAGTTGAAACAATCAATGGTATCCAGTGTGTAAATTTTAAAGATTACTGCCTCCAACCACAAGATGCCCACCAATAGAAAAGTAAACAAGAAAAAGATGGCCCTGAGATTGTAACATTAAACGAGGTTCAAATTTCAATTCGGCAACCCAATAGTCATGTATGTTTTTCACTTATCACGCAGTGTAGAGATTGTTCAATCAAAATTCAGTAACACTTACAGCATGACATTTAAAGAAATTCTAGCAGTGTACACAACCAAGAACCAGGAAGATCATGAAAGTGTTACCAGTGATGTCAACATAAATATAATAAATAAACTAAGTCTCCTCTGTCAGCTATCAGTTCATAATTAAGGCCACATAAGTTGCCTCTCCTCTCACTTTGAAGAGTCCCCAGCATGCACTTAGAGTAGTTACGAACATCTTGTTAGCTATATACCTCAGCATGTTGTGGAGGAAACCATAATTACAAAGAGAATGAATTCTACAAGTACATATTGCTGATCGAGAGTGAAGATTGCTTCCCAATTGGAATCCTGAAGAGTTACCATGATTATTTAAATAACTGATAAGGGAGGGACATAAATGTTCATCTTAGCCTATCCTGAGGGGAGGGACATAAATGTTCATTTTGGCTTATCTCCAAGGGAGAGACATAAATGTTCATCATACTTAGAAGAAAATAATATAAGAGAATGTTTTGAAAGTTGAAGAGAATGAAGCACGTAAACTACCTGCTGCACAGGAAAAACTCCATTAACCAATGCATGTTCAGTGTTGTCAACATCTGGAAGATGTGAAAAAATGCACCTGACCAGTTCCTGCATTGTATGACGAGCTACCCGCTGCAACAACTCCCCTTTACTTCCTGCTTGATGGACGATACGAAAACAAGTATTCACTATAGTACAAACATGCTGATTACTCAACATGACAGATGCTTTGCTTTTCATACATGCATGAAGGACGTGAAGTATCTTCATCAATACAACTTCTTCTGATGCAGGATCTGTCACCTCAAACCGACAACTAGTGACAGCATCAACTACCAAATGCATGGCATCTTCAACATTTTCAGTATTGTGATCAATGCTATCAAGAGTGAGTATCTTATAAACAGATGATAAAGCAACCCCAGTGATTGGTGCACCAGTTTCATCCGATCGAATCACATCCAAAAATGGCTGGAGATACACAGCAGGGTTGATGGTATGCCATGGATGCTGCCACGAGAAGATTTTCCTGCGCAATGCTTTCAAAGACTGAATCAATGAATGCTCAAGCTGATCATCACCTGATGCATAACGACCACCCCATCTTACATTTTTCCTCATGACAGCCAACACAGCACCTACTTCAGCATTGATCATGCACGCTAGGGAAGTTTTATTAGAATAGGAATTGTCAAAGTCTTCAGGTTCTTCCTCAATTGCCTTGATTCCAGATTGCGGCTTTACACGCCCCATGATTGAAGTCTCCTTTGAAAACGTTCCAACTCTATCTGTGTTCACTACTTGTTATGCATAGCAGGCACAAGATCTAAGCTGAAATATAAAACCTAACAATCAAAAGAAGAACCAATACATATTATCTAGCCAATTCACTCAACAAAATAAGCATAAACATGTACCAAAAAGATATAATATTAAGAATTAAGAAGCTCCAAAAGCCTGTATTAGTACTGCATTTACATTTATTAGATCTGCCCTAGCAATTCAAATAGACGATGTAACTAGTTAATTGTACATATGACAATCGAATGAAAATTCTTTACGTAAGTCTTTATTCAGCATGCCATTTTCTCAAATTCTCTACTTAACTAACCATGAACCTAAAACGGCAACATAACTTCAATTTAGCAAAACCACACAAAAACCCTCGAATTAATCATCCCAGAGAGAATCAACAATTCATAAAATTTGGAAATTGTCATGATCAAAATTGCAAGTCAACATAATCAATGCCACATAACAGATCAACAATATAAAAAGAAATACAAATCAGCATACCATTACCCTAGATCTAATCCTCCGTCGGGTACGCAACACAGAAGTTAATCAAAAGAAAGAAAAATTGAGAAGTGAAACAACAATGACACACACTAAACCAAGCACAGAAGAGTAGCCGGTTGAGCGGATAGCGTCAAAAAGATAAAACAAAATCGACAATCCAAAGCAATGCACGAATTGACAATACATAAAACTTCAGTCCTCGAAGTTTCCAGACACGAAAGAGGAGCAAATAGCCCGAGAGGGAAAATGGGATAATAAAAAGAAAGAAAAAAAAGGCGCATAGAGAGAGAAAGAATGACGAGAACGTGAAAAGTTGTTTGAAACAGATCAAGAGCAATGGGTTCACCTACCTGACTGAGATCTGAACAGAGTAGAACAACTCTCTCTCTCTCTCTGGGAGTGAGAAAGCAAGGTTCGAGATCGAGACTTGCCGTGGAGAGGAAGAAGAAAAAAAAATAAAAAAACAAAACAAATTCAAAAATTTAAAAATATATGAAAACTGCGCGCAGATAAATAAGAATTTTTTATAGGAGACAGAGGTCGTCGTTTATTCGTCAACAAGTGCTACGTATTTTTGTTTTTATGATTAATTGCTAAATTTTATGTTCTAATTTTCTAAAATAACTTTTGTAAAGCATGTTAAGTTGTATTTGGCACTCTTAGATTTAAATTTTGAAGTTAGAATTTAAGTTGTTAATTCCTATTTTATTATTTGCTTCTCTACTTAATTAACGTAAAATTATTATTTTAAACGATTTTCTAATTTCAAATTATTAAACCATAAATGCTTAAATTTTAGAGTAGGAATAAAATTTTAAAATTTATATTTTTATTATAAGGTTAATTACTAAAAGATCATAAATTTTGTTGTATTTTATAATTATGTATGAACTTTAAAAAGTAATAATAAAATATTTAGATTTTTAATTTTTTAAAAAATAATGTCGTTGAAACTTTCGTTAATAAAGTCGTATATTTTTTACATGTACTATGTAAGAAAATTATTTACTTAAAATGATTAAGTATAAAATCCTAAAAATCTTATTATGCTACTTTTCGTAACCATCTTTCTCCTATTTGTTTCTCGATCAAGCTCTCTTATCTTTGTTTCTCTTGCATCCTCCTAATTAAATTGTTTAGAGTTGTAGGCTTCTCGCAAAGGTACGTGTATTCATTACCATATCATCAATATGACAAAACAAATGACTTTCTTTTAATCTTGGAACATGTTATGTGATAAGATAATGTCTTCCAGATAAAACATAACTTCTGGTTCTGCCGGATTCTGGCGAGGCTAAACGCTGCCGTTTGGATCCATGAAGCTGACTGCTGAACACGTGAAAACTGATTTGAAGGTTCTTGCAAAACAAAGAAGGCACGTCGGGGGTTGTTTCTCGATAAGCCCCTCCAACGCCCAAGTCAGTGTTTTTGTAAAGGTGAGATCGCCGTATGCAAAGAAGAATAGGGTTATGATTGCGTACCTCTGTTATGGCTAAGCTATACCTTATATATGGAGCGATAACTAGGTTTAAGTCTTTACGTATGCATGGGAGTCTCTCACTTGCGAATGGGCCAAGGAGAACGTGGATTGGTCCTGGGCTTGACATAGCCATCAGGTATAAGACTGATCTTTGAAGAGTGGGTTAATCGGCCCATGGGTCGTTACGACTGGGTTTGAGCCCAGCACGACCGACCCGACCAGGTTCCAATAGATTATGCAATTTTTATTGCAAACATCTTATCTAGAATAATTACTCAGGTGGACAAAATTTTGATCACTTGAATTAAGAAATTAGATTCATGATATGAAATTTACTTAATTTCTTCTTCTTACAAAAGAAGCAATTTGGAGATTGATATATTTAGCTCCTAACTTATGTTTTCATAATGTTCAAAGTTGAAGATAGGCTAATGACAACTTTAAGATTTTAGCTTTGAGTTGGGAGTGAGCAATTTGAATATATTTTAATTCAATAAACAAAGAGAGGAGGCTCGTGGAATACTGTTTTTGTTAGCAAATATATTTTGTAAAGTATGTCAAAATTGCCCTTTAAGAGGCGATTTAATTAGTTTATAGATTTTTCTTAAATTTTCAAATATTGGATATCTTGTATTTATTCGTATGTGATATCTTGTATTAATATATTCATATAATTTTTATGGATCTAACCCCATTTTAGACATACTTACTAGACCACTTCCATTAAACGGCATCAGATCGTCTGTGCCACTAAACCTGTACCCACTCTGTGCCACAATGAAAATGTCGACGTTTTAATTAAAACAAGAAACAAGCATTGCGTCTCGGCTTGACGCTCACCTAAGCCAAGCGTTCTTCTTTGGATTTTGCTTCCTGCTATAAACTTCTTCGATCTTGCTCTCAGCTCTTTCCATCCTTTTGATTTTGCGTCTCGGCTTGTTAAGATTGTCTATTTAATAAACAATTCATTGAAAATATGGAGATGTTAGTATTACGAGAGGAACACCCTGAGAATATCGTTCTAGGGGGAACAGAACACCGTAGCTCCAATCTCACAAGAGGTCTCATCTCTTCTCTCAGAATCTCGTTCTAACAC
>JANIHY010000003.1:27379369-27394121 GCA_027479065.1 Erythroxylum brevipes
GAAAATTGATGTGTATTCGAATCATAGGAGCGAGTAATCGACGATATGGTCATATCGGTGACGTTATTGTTGCTGTGATCAAAGAAGCACTCCCCAATTCCCCTCTAGAAAGATCAGAAGTGATCAGAGCTGTAATTGTACGAAGTTGTAAAGAACTCAAACGCGAAAATGGTATGATAATACGCTATGATGACAATGCTGCAGTTGTTATTGATCAAGAAGGAAATCCAAGGGGAACTCGAATTTTTGGTGCGATCGCGCGGGAATTGAGACAATTAAATTTCACTAAAATAGTTTCATTAGCACCTGAAGTTTTATAAGATAAAGCATTCAAATAGAAGATGAAATAACATTGAAAATAATACTCAAACACATTTGAGTTATAGTATTTGAATGAAATAAAGTAAATGTAATAAATGAAATTCAAATTAACTAGTCAAATTAACTAGTAGATTATTAGATTATGTTTCACGCATATACCTTTAAGAAATTTCAAATTTATAATAAATTGAATAAACTAATTACTTTTAAATAATTAATTAGTAAATAATTAATTAGTAAATAATTAATTCGTTTAAATCATTAATTCAGAAAAAAAAAAAGTATGTTTGATTATATCCAAATTAGGAGGCAATAATAATTTTAGTTTATCATGGGCAAGGACACTATTGCTGACATAATAACCTCTATACGAAATACTGACATGGATAGAAAAGGAACTGTTCGAATAGCATCTACTAACATCACCGAAAACCTTATCAAAATACTTTTACGAGAAGGTTTTATTGAAAATGTGAGAAAACATCGGGAAGGCAACAAAAATTTTGTGGAGTTAACCTTACAACATAGAAAGAATAGAGGAGGACCATATAGAATTAATCTAAATTTAAAACGGATCAGTCGACCCGGTCTACGAATCTATTCTAACTATCAACAAATTCCTAAAATTTTAGGTGGGATGGGCATTGTAATTATTTCGACTTCTCGGGGTATAATGACAGACCGAGAAGCTCGCCTAGAAAGAATCGGTGGAGAAATCTTGTGTTATATATGGTAATCTTTCTGATATCCGAATTTCATACGGATTTCCTATTTGTGAAAAAAGAAAAAGAACAAGTTTCTAATAGCATTCCTCCTACATTCCCTTAGTAGATCCTTAAAGAGGTTTTTTAAAATAGAATGAAAGAGCAAAAATGGGTTCAGGAAGGCTTAATTACTGAACCACTTTCCTATAGTATTCTCCAGATTTGTTTAGATAAGAAAGATCTGGTTTTAGGAAAGATCCAACGTAGTTTTTTCAACTTGAACATTCCTTTCATTTCATAGGGATACACGGCAAGATTTCAAAATGAAAATAAATTCATTTTCTTCAAAAAAGAAGTATGTATATTCAGAATTAAGGAATGACAAATATGAAAATAAGAGCCTCTATTCGTAAAATTTGTGAAAAATGTCGACTGATACGTAGACGGGGACGAATTATAGTAATTTGTCCCAACCCGAGACATAAACAAAGACAAGGATAATCTTTCTACACGGGAGCTCTCTAAAAGGTCCCATGTACAAAATCAAAGAGTTACGTTGACATGAAATGGATATATCCATAGATCCCTGACTTATATTTATGAGATAATAAAATATGACAAAATCTTTACAAAAAATAAAAATAGGTTCACGCAGGAATAGACGTATGGGTTCACGTAAGAATCCACGTAAAGTACCAAAAGGAGTTTTTTATGTTCAAGCAAGCTTCAACAATACTATTGTGACCGTTACCGATGTACGGGGTCGGGTGATCTCTTGGTCTTCCGCTGGCACTTGTGGATTCAGGGGTACGAGAAGAGGGACACCTTTTGCGGCTCAAACCGCAGCAGGAAATGTTATTCGGACAGTAGTGGATCAAGGTATGCAACGAGCAGAAGTCATGATAAAAGGTCCTGGTCTCGGAAGAGATGCGGCATTAAGAGCTATTCGTAGAAGTGGTATACTATTAAATTTCGTCCGGGATGTAACCCCTATGCCACACAATGGCTGCAGACCCCCTAAAAAAAGACGCGTGTAAAAATAGAAATTGAAGAAATTTCAAGAGAAAGAAATAATTCAACGATTTGATCAAATATTATTATGGTTCGAGAGAAAGTAACAATATCTACTCGGACACTACAGTGGAAGTGTGTTGAATCAAGAGCCGACAGTAAACGTCTTTATTATGGACGCTTTATTCTGTCTCCACTTATGAAAGGTCAAGCCGACACAATCGGCATTGCGATGCGAAGAGCTTTGCTTGGAGAAATAGAAGGAACATGTATCACACGTGCAAAATCTGAGAAAATAGCACACGAATTTTCTACTATACCAGGTATTCAAGAATCAGTACATGAAATTTTAATGAATTTGAAAGAAATTGTATTGAGAAGTAATTTGTATGGAATTCATGACGCGTCTATTTGTGTCAAAGGTCCTGGATATGTAACTTCTCAAGATATAATCTTACCGCGTTCTGTGGAAATTATTGATAATACACAGCATATAGCTAGCCTAACGGAACCACTAAATTTGGCTATTGAATTACAAATCGAGAGGAATCGCGGCTATCGTGTAAAACCACCAAATAACTTTCAAGACGGAGGCTACCCCATAGATGCTGTATTCATGCCTGTTCGAAATGCGAATCATAGTGTTCATTCTTATGGAAATGGGAATGAAAAGCAAGAAATACTTTTTCTTGAAATATGGACAAATGGAAGTTTAACTCCTAAAGAAGCACTTCATGAAGCCTCCCGAAATTTGATTGATTTATTTATTCCTTTTCTGCATGCAGAAGAAGAAGATTTACATTTAGAAAAAAATCAACACAAGGTTACTTTACCCCTTTTTACTGTTCATGATAGATTGGCGAAACTAAGGAAAAATCAAAAACAAATAGTATTGAAATATATTTTTATTGACCAATCAGAATTGACTCCTAAGATCTATAATTGCCTAAAAAGGTCCAATATACATACATTGTCAGACCTTTTGAATACCAGTCAAGAAGACCTTATGAAAATTGAACATTTTCGCATAGAAGATATAAAACATATATTAGGCATTCTAGAAACAGAAAAGCATTTTGCAATTGATTTACCAAAGAATTCATTCTAAATCCATTGGATTTATATTGATTTTCGTCTTTTTTTTTTTTTCTAAAGAAGATGAAAATCAATTTTGAATTTTTACCACAATATTGATATTCACAAAATAAATCAATAATTTAATTAAATAGATGTTATCTAGGGATAATTCACTTTGAAGCGACTATTCCCTAGATACACCGTCGTAATATTTGATTTTACAATCGAATCAATTTGAAAAAGACCTAAAGTTAAGGATTTATCAATAGGTAATGTTGCTCCAATACCTAACCAAAGGGCTACTACAGTACCAATCAAAAAGACAGTTGTCGCAACTGGACGCCGAAATGGATTTTGGAATTTATTAACATTCTCCAAAAAGGGTACTGTTAATAATCCCGCAGGTACTGAAACCATTAAAAGAACACCCAATAACTTATTGGGTACTGTACGAAGTATTTGAAATACGGGAAAGAAATACCATTCAGGCAATATTTCCAAAGGAGTTGCAAATGGATCCGCGGGTTCACCAATCATTGATGGTTCTAGAACCGCTAATCCTACATTACATGCAATAGTACCTAGAATTACTACTGGAAAAATATATAAAAGATCATTTGGCCATGCGGGTTCTCCATAATAATTATGACCCATTCCTTTAGCCAATTTAGCTCTTAATACAGGATCATTCAAGTCAGGTTTTTTTGTTATTGGGATAGGTGAATTCTTTATAGATTCATCCTCCGAAGGAACCGGACATGATAATTTTTCATCATCCGGCTCGAGCAAGAATCAAACGAACCAAAAGGATCCATACCATATAAAGAATATATATGTCTAGATGCTGTAAAATCGATATGTTATTCATATCTACACATATATGTATATGAATGATTTTATATAATAAATAATAAAAAAATGGACTGATTCCTTTTTTTTTTCTAGGGTTGACCATTGCAAAAAATTCGTTTCTTACAGTTCTTACAGGTAAATGCTCAATACCCAAGTTGGCCTTACAAAGTCGATCATGACCAAGCGCTTTTTGGGCCGTCTTATACCTTTCGATTGGCTTTTATCTCCAAAAAACTATCGAGACTTTTTCCATACAAAGGATTTACTTGTTACTAATATAGTTTAGCCTCTATCATTCTTTAGATCCCTTGTTTCACTCCGATAGTATCATAAATAGGGTCGATGCAGAGGAAATGACTGCATTTCCATACCATTAGGCATTAAATAAATTAAGTAAATGAAAGAGATAAAACGAAGTATAAAGAACTCAAATAGCTAAAAGAAAATATGGATTATATCACATCACCTATTCTACTGGATTTTATACTGGATTTTACGGAGCCTATTGAGGACGCGAGGCCCGAGAGGCTAAGGTCCTATGGACGCGAGGCCCGAGAGGCCGAGGTCCTACAAAGATCACTCACAATGTGAACTTTTTGTTTAAAAGTATTATAAACCTAAAGTTTAAGGTTGGAATGTCAGTGTCTGAGCATCTCAGTAATTTCTAGGATATCATCAACAAGTTGACCACCATGAAGACCATCCTTGATAATGAGTTATAAGCTTTATTCTTATTGATTTCCTTGTCAGATAATTGGGAAACTCTAGTTATGACTATTAGTAACTCCGCTTAAATGGTGTGCTTTCTTTAGATGTGATCAAGAGAACATGTTCAATAAAGAGATTAAAAGGAAGGAGATTAGTGTCAACAATGTATAAGCTCTTGTGGTGAAAAACTAAGAGTAGAGATTCCAAAAGATAAGGGAAGTCTAATAATAGGTCCAAATCTAAAGATGACAAGGAGAGCAAAATATGTCATTACTGTATCAAACTTGGTCATATAAAGAAGTGTTGTTGTAAGTGGATAAGAGACTAAAAGGAGCAGGACAATCATAAATGAGACAACAATAACACTATAACAATAACATTAGGCATAGAGGATGAGGTATTGTTGATTTGTGTGATAAGTGACTGTCTCCATAATAGTCACTCAGATTTCGAGTGGCTTGTTAATACAAAGGCTTCTACCACTATATTTTGAAGAGGGAATACTTTATTAGTTACAAGAGTGGTGATTTTGGAAGTGTGAAGATGGAAAATTAGAGTTATGCTAGCATCATCGGTATGGTTGGCATCCGAGTTCAAATTAATATTGGGTGTATATTGACCTTGAGAGCTATATGATACATTTTTGACTTGAGCCTCTTTTTATTATCTACTAATATACTTTATCAGGAAGGAAGTAACACACTTTTGGGGATGACAAGTGGAAACTATCTAAAAGGAGCATTAATATTTGTTTGTAGTGGATTATAACCCACCTATATAAGATACATTTGAAGGTGTGTGTTAAAAAACCATATGCCATTGAAGAGAATACTTTTACATATTTATGGCACTGTAGATTGGGACACGTTAGTGAGAAGGAATTCAAATTACAAGATGAAAGAGAATACTTTTACATATTTATGGCACTGTAGATTGGGACACGTTGGTGAGAAGGAATTCAAATTACAAGCTGAAAAATCACTTATCACTATGAAAACTACTTTTTCTCTTAACCCCTATAATCATTACACGAGCATAAAAGGTTTGTCAAAAGGAAGACTAAATTAGAACTTATGCACTCCAGCACTTGTGGTCCCAATGACAAGGATTCCTTGGCAAGTAATAAGTACTTTGCTATATTTATTAATGATGCTACTCTCAAGATCTGGGTCTTCATGCTAAAAACAAAAGTTTAGGTGTTTAAGACCTTTAGAATGATACGGTGGAAAGGGAGATAGAGAGAGAGTTGAAGCATCTCCAAACTAACAATGGAGGAGATTATACCTTTGACAAGTTTGAGGAAGGATTCGACTAACAATTATCTGATATGCAAAAACTTCAAGTATGTACAAAAGCATAGTCATAAGTTGTATGCTTCGTTTGGGAAGGATGAATCGCTCCCGAAAAAGAATCTATTGATTCTCTCCCAATTGGTTAGACTGTAGGTACGATGATTTACTTCACGGGCGATAGTATCTTCATCGCAGTAGAGTTTAACCACCAAGCTCGTGATGGATTCATGTGAATATGATAGTATGAACATGATACCAAGGAAAAACTACGAATGATCAATTTTTCTCAATCTTTTCGACCTCTTGGTTCCATAGGAGAAAGTCAAAAAGATTAAGAGACCAATGCTTGTATATTTGATGGAAATGATGACAAGGAGTTACTATAAGTTCTATGACCCTAAAAGGTAGAAGAATGTATGAAGCAGGGACAGAATCTTCTATAAGTATGAGATGAGTGTTAATCTCATCAAAGAAGACAAGACTACTTCCAATGATTTATCTTTTATAACTACATATTCTACCCTTATTTTTACTTTTGCCACTCATCCTACAGGTAAAGAAAGCAAAGGATATGATTTAGCATAGGATGATGATGATCATATGTAACCTGATGGAGATAAGTCATACAAACCACATCATGTGGATGATATAAGAGGTTTATAAGCGTTATATGTAGATGGAGAAACCTGATAAAGTATTGAAAGATGTCTAACTTTGAAGGTCAACTAAAGAGAAGAAGCCTTCGATAAGATACCAAAGTTCATAATATCTCTTAGTCACTATTAAGGAGCCAGAGAATTTCCTAAAAATGAAATCACTTAAAGATAAAGACTTTTGGCTCAAGGAAATGAAAGAGGGATGGAGTCTTTGAAGAAGAATGAGACCTACGAGTTAATGAAGCTTTCCAAAAACAAAAAGAAATTGAAGAATAAATGGGTGTTTAAGATCAAGAAAGATGGTAACAAACTAGTGATGCTTAAGGTGAGACTGGTGGTAAAGGAATGTAATCATAAAAAGGATATTGACTTTAACGATATTTTTTCATCATTAGCAAGAATGTCAATTTTGGCCCAACCTAACCCGACTTTGGCCCAAGTTGATCTGGCCATGGGTTGGCCCTTATAACATCAAAAATGACTTCATTTTTTAATTTTTTTAAAAATATATATAAGATGGGCAGGACTAGCCTATTGACATCCCTAATCATTAGTCAAGATGACATCTATATGTACTGTATTGAGTCTAGTTGCAAGTTTAGATCTTAAACTTGAATAACTTCATGTCAAAACCACATTCTTATACGGTGACTTGAATGAGGACATATATACGGAGCAATCATCTAGGTACAAAGTACCTGGTGTGCAAGTTAAATAAGAGCTTTTACAGGCTCAAACAGGCACAAAGCCAGTGGTACAAGAAATTTGATTCATTTATAACAAGCAATAGTTATAAGCAGACATTAGTTAATCCTTATGTGTAAAAAATTTCTTAGTGGTAACTTAATCTTCCTTCTCTTATATATAGATGATATATTACCAGTGGGATAAGAAACAAGCATTATTTATAGGTTAAAAGAGGAATTGTATAAGTCCTTTAACATGAAAGATTTGGATAGTACAAAATAGATTTTGGGAATAAAGATCATTCATGATAGGAAGGTCATAAGACTAAGGTTGTCATAAGAGAAATATATGGAATAAGTGATTGAGAGGTTTAATATGAAGCATGCTAAGCCTATTAGTATGTCATTAGTAGCTCATTTAACTATTTTTTTAGTAATTTAGTAAATTTATAAATAAATAAAAATTATGTACATCGAGAGATTACCAGAGGTGGCAATCTCTAACCCCTTACAAGAAATCAAAAATATGAATCATGGCGATAGGTCCACTTATAGTGAGTATTATCTTCCATGTATTACATATACAAAATTTCTCATTATTAGCCTTTCAACTTAATAAATAAACCATATATTTATTCTAGGTCCAAATTAAATGACATTTCTCAAAAATTTATGAGAAAATACCAAACTGAATAAGAGTTCCATTGAATCAACAAATATACAACAAAATCACATTGTGGAACCAAGTCCCATTTACACTACGTGATCCTTAAACTACTTAGGTGGCATGCCTTTAGTTAAAGGATCCGCAATCATCAAATCAGTGTTAATGTTCTCTATGAAAAAATTTTTCCCTAACATGTTCTCTTATGGCTAAATACTTAATGTTGATATGCTTACTTTAACTTCCACTCTTGTTATTTTTATCCATAAAGACCACAGTAGAGTTGTCACAATACAACCTTAACGACTTAGAAATTGAATCAACAACTCTAAGCCTAGATATGAAACTCTTCAACTATACACCATGTGAGGTGGCCTTAAAACATGATACGAACTCAGCCTCTATAGTGGAAGTAGCAATCAAGGTCTGTTTGGCACTTCTCCAAGATACAACTCCACTAGCCAGCATGAAAAGATAACCAGATATTGATTTCCATGAATCAATGCAGCTAGCAAAGTTTGAATCGGAGTATCCAACTACTTCCAAGTTTTCATTTCTTCTGCACAAAAGCATGTAGTCCTTTGTGCCTTGAAGATATCTCATAACCTTCTTTGCAACTTTCCAGTGATCAATACCTAAATTACTCTAATATCTTCTTAACATTCCAACAACATATGCAATGTTAGGTCAGGTGCAGACCTGAGCATACATAAGGCTTCCTACAGCTAAAACATATGGAATGTTCTTCATGTGTTCCCACTCAAAGTCATTCTTCGAGCATTAATTCAAATTGAATCTAGAATCCTTGACTATAGTTGCTACACTTGGTGCACAATCTTTCATCTGAAATCTCTTTAAAACTTTGTTGATATAGGTCTTTTGAGATAAACCCAAAATGCCTCGAGATCTTTCTCTATGGATCTTAATGCCAATGACATAAGATGCTTCACCCATATTTTTCATATCAAAATTCTTTGAGAGAAATTGTTTCACTTCATATAGCAAACCCTTATCATTAGTCGCAAGCAAAATGCCATCTACGTATAACACAAGAAAAAAAGTCTTACTCCCATTGACCTTCTAGTATAAACACCGGTCCATTATATTATCTTCAAAACCGAATGTAGTGATAACCTCATGAAATTTTAAATACTACTTTCAGGAGGCTTGTTTTAACCTATATATGGATTTATTAAGCTTACAGACTAAATGCTTACCATCAGTAGAGGAGAATCCTTCAAGTTGTTTCATGTAAACCTCTTCCTCTAGTTCACCATTGAGGAACACCGTTTTCACATCCATTTGATACAACTCAAGATCAAAATGAGCTACTAATTCCATGATTACACGAAGAGAATCTTAGATGTAGGAGAAAATGTCTTTGTGTAGTTGATTCCTTCCCTTTAAGTGAATCCTTTGGCAACAAGTCTTGCTTTATATCTCTCAATGTTACCTCGTGAGTCTTTCTTTGTCTTAAATACCCATCTACATCAAATGGTTTTCACACCATTTGGCAACTCAACGAGATCCTAGACTTGATTAGATGCCATAGAATCCATCTCATCCTTCATAGCATTATACCACAAGTCCGATTCCTTAGAACTCATGGCTTGCAATAACGTTTCAGGATCATTTTCAGCTCGAACATTATAATCTGACTTTTGTATATACACTATATAATCGCTAGGTATTGTTGACTTTCTAACCCTAGTGAATCTCCTTAATGTTGTATTATCATCCTCACAAGAAACTTGTTGCTCAACCTATTGTTCAACTGGTTGCTCAACAATTTCTAATTGTTCCTCATTTACAACTTGATCTATTGGATTAGTATTAACAGCTTGTGGAACTTCAGTAATTGGTTGTCCCACACTCGTTTGAATTTGAAGGGTGTGAATGATAATCAATCTATCACTTGAACTAGAGGCTTGAGCTTTACAATGGCCCCTTTTAGAAACTATATCTTGAAAATGACCACTTCAACTGATCAAGTCATTCTCAAGAAATTTTGCATTTCTTGATTCCACAATTCTAGTATTGTGAGATGGACAATAGAATCTATACCCCCTTAGACCTTTCAGCATATCCAATGAAATACCCACGAATGGTCCTTGGGTGTAGCTTCTTCTTCTGTGGGTTGTAAATTCTTATTTCAGACGGACATCCCCAAACGCGTATATGCCTCAAACCCGGTTTCCAACCCTTAAATAACTCAAAAGGTATCTTTGAGACAACCTTGGTTGGAACTCAATTTAATATATACACAGCTATGTTTAGAGCTTCTGTCCATAGGAATTGAGGAAGTTTTGTGTTACTCCTCATACTTCTCACCATGTCCATTAAGATTTGGTTTCTGCTTTCTGCCACACCATTCTGATCTAGAGAGCTAGGCATGTTGTACTAGGTAACAATCCCATGTTCCTGAGGAAACTTTACAAAAGGACCAGGTGCTTGTCCACTTTTAGTGTATCTATCATAGTACTCTCCACCTCTATCTGACCTCACGATTTTAATCAGCTTTCCACATTGATTCTCAACTTCAGCCTTAAACATTTTAGAGGCATCCAAAGCTTCGTCCTTAGAATGAAGGAAGTAGAGATACATATATCGTGAATAGGCATCTATGAAGATGATAAAGTATTTCGAACTATTTACATCCATATCTGGATAACAAAAATTTGTATGTATGATTTCTAATAGGTTTGTATTCCTCTTAGCACCCCTTTTAGACTTGTTAGTTTGTTTACCCTTAATGTAATCCACGCAAGTATCAAAGTCAGCAAAATCCAAAGTGCTAAGTACCCCTTCATTTACTAATCTCTTAACTCTCTCAATGGAGATGTGTCCTAATCTACGGTGCCACAACATAAAGGATTCTTTATTCACAACATATCGTTTCAATCTAGCAGTGACATGCATCAAATTATAGGCATCATCATTTTGTAACTGAAGGAAATAAAGACCATCAGATAATGTACCATAACCAATAACTTTAGATCCATTACATAAACTGAAACCAGAATATGAAAAGTTAAAGGAAAAAAACCAAAAGTACAAGTCTTGATACAGAAATCAAATTTCTAGAGAAATTTGGAACATAAAAGGTCTTTTCCAAGCACAAAATGAAACCACTGCTCAAAACCAAACTGTCAATGTCGATGGCTTCAACATGTGAACTCGTCTTGTTTCCTGAATAGATGACTTGTTTACTTCTCACAGACTTCCTTAGGTTTTGCATACCCTACAAAGTATTCGAAATATAAATTGTAGAACCATAATCAATCCACCATGTGTTATGATTAACATTAGCCATATTAGACTCATAATAAACAAATTAAATTTGAGTACCTTTCTTGCCAGTCCTTGAATTTAGTGCAGTCTTTCTTCATATGTCCCCTCTTCTTGTAGAAGAAACACTTTGACGGCTTCTTTATATCAGATTGAGGAGCAACTTTGCATTTTCCCTTATTTTTGACATCATCCTGCCTCTTCTTCCTGAAACGGTCAAATAAACCCTTTCACCATCTTCCATCAACAACCTCTCCTCTTCTTGCACACACATGGTCAACAGTTCATTGATCGACCACTTGTCCTTAAGTGTGTTATAAGAGATCTTGAAAGGACCATATTGTTGAGGCAAAGTGCACAGAATGTAATGCACTAGGAAAGATTCTGATATAGTAACTTCCAACGCTTTCAACTGAGTCGCTATGTCCCTCATACGCATGTTGTGATCATGTACGTCCTTTATCCTAGTGAGCCTCAAAGATGACAACTGCATAATCAAGGTGCTGTTAAGGGCCTTATCAGATGTAGCGAATTGCTTATCAATGGTCTTTAATAGATCTGTAATATTATTATGTTGTTCAACAGAACTACGAATGCCAGCAAATATTTGGTCTTTATGAATGTCACGGAGAGACGATTAGATCTCTACCACCTTTCATAAAGAGCAATAGCTTCTGGAGTGCTGGTCTCAGTCGTACTCGGTGGTTTGTTTTTCCTAATAGCACAGTTTATATCCATCCAGCCCAAATGAAGCAGAATTCTCTCCTTCTAGACCTTATAGTTGTCACCTCTCAATTCGGGAATATCACACTTAAGATCAGAAATATTAATTGTTTGAGTAACTGTAAATTGAGGAATAAAAATATATGTTCGTTATATATATTTCGAGACCAATAATAATTCATGATTTACCAATGTAAATCATGTATTTAATAGATGAATCTAGTGACATAAGACTTGCCTGTAGGCTAAAGTTTTACTCAATTAGATTCATCCGAAATCTTATGATAAAACTATTGAATTATGTTTCATTTTTTATTTCTTGTGGGTAAATTAAGAAATATAATATGATATTTTATTCTAATTAATCGCACAAATATAACAAAATTCATGTGGGTAAATTTTATCACATCACGTATGATTAATTACAATTAATGTATTAATGTGATCTTAAAACTAAATATATAATTATAATTAATTTGAGATGCTGTGGCTACTCCCAATTAATTAAAATCATATGATCACTAACATTATTTTAAGCTTTAAATTAAAGCCTAAATATTTGCATCAATTCATAAATAATGTAAATAAATCAAATAATAATGCACAAAAGATTTAATCTAGTTTTGCATGTATAATAATCATGAATTTATACACACACAAAATTTTCAATTAATTACATGTAATTTGTGCAAAATTAAACAGCTATAATATGCATGTCATAAACTTAAATTATAACATAAGACATAAATAATTAAAAATTAATATTTTTCATACAATATTAATGCCAAAAATGATTTTATAATTAAAATCATAACATAATGGGTTAGTTCTAAGTTAACCCAATTAATTAATAATATTAACAAAATTTAATAATAATAATAATTTTTTATTTAAAAAAAGAAACATCGCAGGTCGTCTTCAACCTCCAGCCGGGTTGGGTGTGACCCGACTGGATCCAATGGAACCCCGACACTCCAGAACAACAGAGGACGCCGAAGGTCAAATGAAGGCCAACAATGGGACAAGGAAGACCAGGTGACGCACAAGAGACATAGCAAAGCCAATCATGCAATGCTTCAGCAATGGCAACATCTGAAACCTCAAGTACGATTGTCGTCTCTCCTCCTCCTTTTACGGTCCATATGACATCAAGTGCTCCATGGAGCATAAAAAACACGACCTCAACGTTCATAGCATGTTAAAAGCGTCGGAAAAATCCAACAACCTCAAGTTCAAGTTTTCGGCAGAAACTCAACAATAATAGATCAAAACAGAGGCAAGCTTTTCGGTGGTTTTTAAGGCAAGACAGAGGTAGACTGAATCTCTGATACCAAATGAAAAATAAACCTAGCAGTAGCATGCATTTGATACAAAACATTTACGTAAAGATACATGCATATAAAACCATATATATGTACAGCAACAGAAACTTAACTAGGAAAAATACCTCCAGCCATTGCCTCTCCACCGAAGATCTGGATGTCTCTGTGAAGTTTGGAGCTTCTATCCTCTTCCTTAGCACAACCGATGGTGTCAACAAGATGCTTAGTGAGAATAGGGACCCAAACTAACGTTTATATCCGTTTTTCCTACCTACTTAGTCTCTGCCCATCACAAAAAGAAGGATCAGGTATATGGGCGATAGAATGTGCGTAAATTAAGGGTTCAATGATTAAATGAACCATATAATCATACGTGAGCAGTATGAAGTTAGGTAAGGTTCATTAAAAAATCTTACATACAATACTCACTTGGATTTTTTAAAGGTATTAATTTCTCGTTCAAATGGAATTAGGACACTTTTACCGTCTATCTCAAACTTATTTCCGTCATAATTAATCACTAAACAACATCTCTTTGACGCAGGGTTATTGGTTGTTGTTTGTTTGTCACCAGGATCTAATTAAAATTTAACTTGTATGGCGACATCGAGCCGGTGCATGCTTGTCCCTTGTGAATTATTATACTTCTTCAGGTACGTAGCGTTATAGCAGGCGAGTCTCTGAGATACTAGGTTTAATTGGTAAGTTAAGAGTTCAATTGGAATAATGATTAGTAAACCTCTATTTGATTGGACTTGCCTGCATTGTAAAGAGAATTCATTTGTGCATATCTTAGGTAAAAATGCAAGGTTAGGGATAATTTTATTTAGCTCTTTGATTTTTGAGCAACTTGGTGCATATTATGGATAAAGAAAAAAAGAAAACTTGGCACCTATTGAGGGAGAAAAGGTATTCAAATCACACGTTGAATCGTGTCATTTTTTACTTTCATTGTGTCATAAAAAATAAATAGACTCTTTAAAATTTTAATTTAAAATACAACAAATCTAATGGTCACAAAAAGTTCTCTAGCTTCTATGTTGATGAATAATTTAATTACTCATATTTTAATACTTAATTAGGTTTGTTATACTATAATTAGTGCAAATTAACCTTTTTTTAACATGTAAAGTTAATTGATATGTATGAAAATATAAAACCAATTCAATTCAAATGATATGACGTGTATAAAAAAAGTGAGACTTAAATTAAGTGATATGATGGTAGTATAATTTTATTTCAAAACACAAACTATAATTAATATTGTGCAAAATTTATTTAGAATTATGTCATTTTCAAGATAATTTATACTATATATACAATATATTTAAATAAATTTTCAAATTAATTAACATTAAGATTTTAATTAAAAATTAAAATTATTACAAGTCAAATTATAATTAAAAACCAATATTAAATTTTTTTTAATGCGATAAAAATTTAACTAT
>JANIHY010000003.1:27394221-27409187 GCA_027479065.1 Erythroxylum brevipes
GTCCCAAAATCTGGAGCTAAGAGTTTACAGTCGCTGTCCTGAAAAATAGTCGCAATTTTGGGTGAGTTTGCGAAACTGATGCGCGGCTTATCGTTCAACCCATCAAAATTTAAGAAATTATTTTAATTTTCGTAAAAATAAAGGATAGCTATTTATTAATTAAGAATTTAAAATATTAGTTTTCTTTTTTTACCCTTTTCCCAAAGATATTTCGAACATATTTTTCTATCCTTGTGAGCTGTGTTCTTGGGACCCGTTTCTATCTTAGAAAAGATGTCGTCTGAGATCGCTGTGGCAATAATTCATAATTGTACGGTAGCCGACTCAGCTATACCTTTTCAAAGAACTAAAGATTTTGACATCGAGGATGGATCAAATGGTCCAACTTTCTCACTTAAGACTCTCCTTTAATAAGGAGGTTTTGAGTTCGAGTCACCATAAGGAAGAGAAATAGGCATGTTCCTATTGATGACCCTCTAGTCCCATGAGTAAAGCTCCTTGATCGGATCAATTACTGACGTCTCGCTTCCAGCAGCAGTGTGGGAGTTGGAGCTACTCGAGAATCTGGGGCCTGATGGAAACCTGATGCTGAACAGAGGAGAGTCAGTGATCAATCATCTGCTGACCAATCAACTATGAGGGATCTTGGGGTTCCAGATTTACCTTCTCTAAACTCTTAAGGTGGGGTTCTAGACGATTAGGATTTAGTATAGCTAAGCCAAGATACCTAATGTAAAAAAAAAAAGAAAAAACTAAAGATTTTCTGAAGAGCCGGTTGTGACGGTGAAATCCATACTGTACCTGCCAGTACATTAAACCAATAAGATTCAAACATATGAATGACCTTGGTGCTTCTTCTGACTTCAACGGCAGCGGCTTGTGAATTTGACTTGGATTCAACAATTAATCACATTGTCTTATCAGGAGCTTTATTTATAATCTTTATGTCGATCAATAACCAATAATTTACAAGTTGTGGTGCAACATTTTGTAAATGTATCTCAAATGAACATTTTAGTGGCTACAAAAACTCAATTACGGTGCCAAGGAAAAGGGTGAACAAGGCTGGAGAAAACGCGTAGGCAGAATACCAGTCGAAGCTACAGCTTCCTTTGTCTTATCTCGTGGACCTTTTGCGTATCTAAAAACTTCAAATAAATTAATTAAAAAAAGCACTTTGCTCAAGTTTGGATGCACAAGTCTAACTATATTTCCTTTCTGTTTCTTTCTGAAGATCTAATCTTAAGTTAATCATAGCTTTACAGGCATAATTAGATTGACAAACGAAAGATAGGTTTAAATACTATATTGATGTAAAGAATTAAGATTAGTTGGCATTTTTGTCTACCAAATGTTCTCAATAGACAAGTTAACTAATCCTAATACAAAGAGATTCAAGAACAAGAGAAACTGCCCCTTCTTCGCATACTTCTGAGGGTATGCTCGGTGTTACTCTGAAAGAGATCTACAAAATTGCACAGCAACTCACCCTTTCATCAATGTCTTAGTCTGAGTAAAATCTTAGTTGTTCACTATTAGAATCTCAGTCTCATTAGTAGTTGGTCATGTAACAACTCTGGGAAGCTCATCTCTTCCTAATTTAGTTGGAAGTATCGAAACTATGGAATAAGGTGGCCAAAAAGCCGAAGTAAAAAAACAAGTACCAGGATACAAATATTTCCACTTAGCAAGATTGGATTCAACGAAGCCGTTGTCTTTTTAAAATGAGACATATATTAACGCGCACCGCGAAAAGATCGACGACAATTTGATGGAATAAAGATACGCAAGGTTTGATTTCTACGGCACTTCTGGGAAACTTGTTCGAAACAATTCTGATGATCAAAATAAAACCCAGATAAACGAACAATCAACACGCCACAATTGAGAAAACAATTGATAAGTGAAAAAATGGTTCGAAAAGTAACAAGAACAAGAGAATGATGTTTCTCTCTATCAAAGCCTACGGCTTTTTCACAATTTTTGATCTAAAAGTTCCTTCAAAAATCCTAGAACATAAGTATTTATACATAGGTCAAATAATAAAAGGGTTGGGCTAAAAGACATGGAAGCTCAAAATAAAATGAAGTCCACAAATTAAATAAATAGATCTAGTAGTACACTATTGGACTTAAGTGATGAAACATTGAAGTAGCCCAAATTTTCATTTCTTCAAGCTCCAAGTATATCCGATCCAATAATTTGAGTTAGATGGATTAGTTTAGGCTCAATTTCATTAAACTCATATGGATTAGGTTGAGCTCAATTTCATTAAACTCTCCTCTAATAAGTTTGGAGCTCGCCATCTTTTCAAAATAAAAACTCACATGCATATAAAGAATCTCTTTAAATCTCTTGGTCCTAGCTTTGGTCATGAGCTATTCTGGTATGGCTAGTTCTCTGCCTGGCTATGCTCGATTGTCCAAGGTCTTGCTTACATCATATATGTTCTGATCTATGTATCTATCTGAGGAAGGCCTGGTATATGGTACGCCACACTCGGTGTACAAAGTTAGAACAAGTCCGTGTGCTTTTGGGACAATTGTACTTTGAGCAAAGAAGAGTACAGCGCCATTTGGGACTTGTCCTAACAAAGTTGCAACTGTATGTTCTCTGTTCTTGATTTCTCCCCAACTGAAAGTGAAATCTCAATATTGGATTTGGTGAATTTATTAAAAATGTTCCAAATTGATTTAGATAATGAAGACAAGTGACTATAAAACAAAGAAGAAGCTACAAGAAGAAGGAAGCTCAGTGACCAATATTTATTGGAAACTATCAACTTTCGCTTGTATATATATGCATCAGCTTGCAAACATTAAAAACTAGCAGAAAAGAACCAGCCTTGCACTATTCTAGCGGCGGAGATAGTTGGAGAACTCGAGTCGAGAGATCAAATGAAACAGGAGGAATATCATCAATTGTTAAATCATGGTATTGGAACAAAGAGAAAGTCCAGTGAGGTTCATGAATTAGATGAGAAGAGAGCCAATGTCGTCGATGGAAACATGGCTGCGGCTTGGGACCAAATTAGGGAGGAGGCGGCAGCATTTGGTGAGGCTCGATGTGGTCGGAAACGTTATGTTGGAGTCCGACAGCGACCATCAGGACGGTGGGTGGCAGAGATAAAAGATACTATACAGAAGATCAGAGTGTGGCTAGGAACTTATGACACCGCTGAGGAGGCTGCGAGAGCGTACGATGAAGCAGCTTGCTTGCTACGTGGGGCTAACACAAGAACAAATTTTTGGCCTTGCTCGCCATCTTCATATTCAAAACCTGCTCTTCCACCAAAGATCACCAATCTGTTGCTCCTTAGGCTCAAAGCTAGAAATAATGTTGCTGGGGAGTCGATGGATACTACTAATCCAGGTAACAATTTACAGCAACAAGAATCAACGGAAATGGAAGAATACCAGTTTGATAATTTCTACAATGTGAATCCGGACTCTGTTGCAACTGGAAACAGTGACACTCTTGGGAGTTGTAGCGGGACTGTAACTAGTACTAATGATCACATGAATAGCTGTCTTGAAACATCAGGTTTGAAGATCGCAGATAATGGGAATTATGTTAGGGCAGTTGATCTGGATTACGATAACTGGAGCAATTATGCTCATTATGAGTTTGGTCAAGGAGGAGGCATAAAAGTGGAAGAAAGAGGGGAAGAGATTGATACAGGGTTGATGGATATCAAATTTGAGGATTCTGTGGCAAGAACATTGGAGTGTTCTGCATTTGACATAGCACAGGAAATGATGGAGCCAATAGAGCTGGGGAAGAGTGAAGATGATCAGTCAATGCTGAGAGAGATCATTGAAAGGTTAAACTATGAGCGCAATTTCTCAGCTTCTCTTTATGCCTACAATGGAGTAGCTGAATGCTTGAGGCTGACTCCCAGGTCAGGATTGGTTGGACTAGAATTCCCATCCAATCTCAGGATTTGCCATAATAATGAGGAGGCTAGCAAAAGGGATGATAAGTTTTAAGGACGTAAAGAAGGACGTGCAAGAAGTTGGCATTCCACAAGTGCCTCCCGAATTGGGGTCATTTACAGAAACTGGTGAATTATCGCTTTGGAGTTCTCTTGATCTTCCTCCTATCTGCTTCATTATTTAGTTAATTACCTGAATCATTGGTAGTATAGACTAGTCTTTCAGTAATTCAGATGAAGGATTCATATATTTGATTAAGCATCATAATAAATTGTTTCTGTATTAATTTCTCTAACTGCAAATCCTGCAAAAGTTGTTTAACAAAACAAAGCATATCTTAGTACGAGTTCATGATATTTGCTTTACTTCCAGTCCAGACATATATATTCATTAACGCAATAGAACGCCAAGAGTGTAGAGTTTTGCCTGTCAAACATGAAAATCTCATTTCGTCAATATTGTTACAGACGTTGAGAAGGCAATCAGGGATAAGTACAATATTCGTCATTGCTTTGTAATGTAGTTACATGACAACTTTCTTCAAAAGCCATTGAAATTTTATCAAGTTTGATGAAGAAAGCTTTGCTTCTTTCAGTCAAAAAACGAGTACATCCAGACTCCCAATAGGAAACATTGCACCAAACAAAGCTTAGCATGTGCTAACTTAGAAGTTAACAATCCATAATTTCTGTTTTGAAATTACATTTGATAAAACAGCACCTAAGCAAAATATTAGTAACATGGCCGAAGACAAGCAATCATCTCAAAGATGAAACAACAACAAATCCCTTGTGCCTCAGTCCACATTATCCTTAACCTGAGGGTTAGAGTTCATTATGGCACCATTCATTAGATGATAAACAATGCAAGGCTGCTCCTGAATGACAAGAAATTGGATTGTCGCATTTGCTAATTTTCCGTATAGAATTGTCCGTCAACACAAACTTCCAAAAAGAAACGATAACCATTAACATTTCTTCCCTGTGGGCTGTGGCCAACTTCAACATATGCAGCAAATGCTATCCGAATCTTCTTGTGGATATTCAGAGTAAAGCTCTTTCGAAATCGGTTATCATTAGATATCTTCTTTCCCCGTATAGGTAAGAATTCATTCTCATTATTGTTGTTATCGCGTGTGTGGTTTTTGTCATTATTTGCTTCGTAAAAATTATTAGTTTCCTTTAACACGAGACTGGTCAGGGCAATAGTTTGCTTAAAGCATAGCGTAAGCCGTCAATGATGTCATTTTATTGCAAAGAGCGTCAAATTCCGTTGTTTTTTTCACAGCAGAACAGAGGTTTGGAATCCAGCACGCTGTTTCCACGTGTACTTTTGCAAACGTTTTTTTTCCTAATTGTATAGCAATTTACATTTTTTTAAAAGATAGGAATTTTTTTTTATAATTACCTATAAAATTAAAAAATACCTATAAAAATAATTAGATAAAATAGCTTCGACCTTGTTAAACGGATAATGATAGTACAAAATTTGGATGAATACCAATCGCTATTACAGGAAGAAGGATAATAATAGAAATAAATAACTGCCGAGATCCTCAATCAAAACAATAAGAATTAGAGGTATTAAACAACTTGCATCCATAGAAATATAGATAATAAATAAATTGGAGTGTAACATAGATAATAAATAAATTGGAGTTAATATCATTCCAACTGTCATTACAAAGATTGTCGCCATTAAAATTTCTAAACATTAATGATGATTGTCGCAAAATAAAAGAAAAAATAAATTATCTTCTTACTCAATAATTTAGGTGTAAGAAATAATTTAGGATTACATTTTAGTATAGGAAGAAAAATAATATCTGAGAATATGATTTAATCTCTTAAATTTTCACTTTATTAAGAAGGGAAATCATTTTCTTAAAATATTATACTCTTTTAAAAATGAAAAACTAGTCTTTTAAAATTTTATATTCTTTTATTTAAGGAAAACAATTTTTTAAAAGTATATAATCTTTAGAATATCAAAACATTGACTTTCCTAAAATAGTATACGACTAATATTCAACTTGAAACCCCGATAAGGTAAGGAATTAATCGATGTCTTTCATTCCAAGTTTGAATAAAAATATCATGAAAACTTGTACTATTCAATCTCTTTGTTGCAACATCAGTTAGTTGACTTCAAGATACAACATATGACATGTATACAAGCAAGGACGGATCCAAAAAAATTTTTGAGTGATGGCAAAATTTTAATAGGGCAAAATTTAAATGGAAGAAACATTTTTGTTTAGATCAAAACTTAAAATAATAATTTTTTATATGAAATTTTTTGAAGACAGTGGGGCAAGTTGTCCCTTCATACACATGTATGTCAATTTTAACATATTTTGTCTTATCATGTTGACAGAGTTATGAGCAATATTGATGGTTAATTTATTATCAAAATAAAGTGTTACAAGATGTTTACATTAACTTTCAAGTCATCTAAAATAGTCTTTAATTATAATAACTCGCACAATTCTTAAGTAGTTACTCTAAACTCTGATTCTGTTAATGATCTAAGTATAATATTTTGTTTCTTACTCTTTCAAGTTATCAAATTGCCTATAAGAAAAGTACAATAATCTATGGTGGATCTTCGATTCACTATAGATTATGAATAATGTGCAACAATATAAGCTTCTAAAATGAGATGATTATCCGTCTTAAACATAATTTCTTTCTTTAGATTGCCTTTTAAGTAATGCAACATCCTATACACAACTCGTAAATGTAAATTTATTAGATCTTGCATGAATTGACTAATTATGCTTACTAATTATGCTATGTCGAGTCAAATATGAGCAAGGTATATAAGTCTACCTATTAGCATTTGGTAAATCTTTCTATCAACAATTAATTCTTCTTTCACTTCTATTATGGTATAGACCGATTTGAATCCAATCTTTCTTGTCTCCTTTAAGAGATCAATCACATGCTTTGAGATATGAAAATTTCTTGTGTAGAATATGTCATCTCAATATAAAAGAAGTACTTCAATTTCTCAAAGTTTTTTATCTTGAATTCCTTAATCAGTGGTTGCTTCAATTCTTCTTTTTCTTTTTCATCATTTCCAATTGTAAAAATATCATTGACATATTCCATAAGCATAGTCATTCCCCTTATAGTTATGTGTTTGAAAAAGAGATTGTGATCACTTTGACTTTGTTTATTTCCCTTTCATAACTTTAGACAATCTACCAAATTATGCTCTAAGATCTTGATTTGACCCATATAATGCTCTTTTCAACTTTCAAACTTTATTATTTATATTTTCTTCAAAACCTAATAAATTTTCATGTAAATTTCCCCATAAAGGAAGGCTTTTTCAAATCAAACTATAGAAGTTGCTACTTAAAGTGAGCTGCCAATGATAAAAAAAATCCTCACAATATTCATTTTTTCACTAGGAAAAATGTTTCTTGATAAGCAATCTTATAAGTTTGAATGTATTCGTTAACAACTAACCATGCCTTATATCTATTTTATAATCTATCATTCTTATATTTCAATATGAAGTTCCATTTGCACTTAACTATGTTCTTTCTTCTTTGTTTTATTAACAATCTTTTATATCCTACTTTTTTCGAATGCATCCATTTTCTATCTCATAACATTCTTCCATTTCCTTTTTAGCAATTCCTCCTAAACAATATTAAGAATATAAACTATATTTAAACTCATATGTTTTTGTAAGATGGTGAAAAGTGTTTAAGTGATGTGTAATGGGACTATAAGTATAACGAGGAGTGAGTCATATAGTGTGTAGCACTAGAGAAAATTATCCAAGTATTGACATAATAATTGTGTAAAGAATTCATTCAAAATAAAGGTTTATTTAAGAAATCCAAATAATCAACTACAAATAACTTAAGAAATCTCAATAAAGTCTATAAATCTCCTTACTATTAAAAACCCATTTATTCGAACTTTACACAATCTTGAATGCAGATATATTGAGATAAAAAAGAAAAATAAAGTCCAAAAAAAACATAACAATAAAGGTTGCTCGAAAGAAAAATCTTTGAAAAAACCATAAGATTCTGATACCATGTCCCATGATTTAGAATTACATATTTATATATCCCTTAAAGTAAGAAAAATAAAAAAAACTCTAAGAATAAGGATTAATATCTTAAATTTTGACACGATCAATCTCCATGCTATTAAAAACTCATTTATTTAAACTTTAAATAATCTTTAATGCAGATATATTGAGATAAAAAAAAGAAAAATATAGTAAAAAAACACAACAATAAAGGTTGCTTGAAGAAAACCTCTTGAAAAAACCATAAGATTTTGATACCATGTTTATGATTTAGAATTACATATTTATACACACTTTAAAGTAAGAAGGAAAAGAACTCTAAGAATAAGGATCAATTTCTTAAAATTTTACACTCACTGAAGAAAAGAAACAATCTCTCCTAACTATCTTGTAAAAGAGATAACAATCACTTAAGATCTCACAATTTTTGAAATATCAAAAAACTAAAATTAATTTTTTAAATAATATACAACTCAACAATGATGTATATCATTCCATCATGTCAAATTTTAAGCCAACTTAATTTTATCAATTTAGTTTTTGACTAAAGCTATCTCAAAGTTCTCCCATAGGAAAGGCTACTGAGAGCTAGATATTTGCAAGTCATTATATGAGTATTCACTTGAATTAGAATAGTAATACTTGTCATGCTTTTAATAATAAGTAGCTAAGACACTTGCACTCTTATATCACCATGATCAATTCAAAGGTACATTATAAATGTAAGGCTAATTGATGTAAGAGCATTCAAAAATGGTCTAGCACATAGAGATAATCATGAAGCATTAATATTTGGATTGCAAGGGCTAAAATGTAGGAGACATCACTTTTATGGGATGAAAGAGAAGGTACTTAGGTTTTGACTAAATATGAGCTACATGCTTATTATGATCAAATTTTAGAAAATTTTATTTTGTTTTTCATATTTTTCTATTATTATAATTTTAGAAAGGATAATAATTAAGAAAAGGAATGAAAAGTAGGTTTGTTTGTCACTCAAGTACTATTCTTTGTTTCCTAGTCAAATTAGGCATTTTTGTTTTCTTTGTTTCCTAGTCAAATTAGGCATATTTGTTTTTTAGTTAACTTAAGCATATTTGCTAGATTATTTTTAGTAGAATTTTAGTTTCATTTCCCTATTTAAAAACAATGAAGCTTAATACCTCTATAAATAAGGAGCATTGTAATAAATAAAGCATATTTTAGGCAATAAAATTCAAGTTGAGATTTTTTTTTCAAGCACTTATATGTGTGTTTTTGTTTCTTATATTTCGAGGTTAGGAATGACCATTGGGTGAATCTATTTGGTCCTATGGTTTTAGAAGGGTTGAACTCAAGTTATTTTCTATTGAACTCAAGTTATCTTCTATCTTTTTTCTCTGTCATTCAACTCTTATAATAAAATTTGATTAATTTTAATTCTAATCAAACAAAGCATGTTAAGATTTATTTTTAAAGTAACCAAACACATTAGGTGGTATCAGAGTTGTGTTTTGAAATTTGCTTAAGTATCAAACGATTTTGGTCTGTAACTTCTTGAATCTAGTTTATGATTTGTAATATGGACAATGATGAAGCATTGAAGAAGTTAATCAAAAAAGCCATGGCCAAGCCGGTGGCAAAACTGACCAAGTCCCTTAGACAACACGTGATACTAGCCAAAAAAAGTATTTAAGAGACTAATGATAATATTAAAGGCATGGTTCATTGAGTTATATAGTAGAAGGGAGGAAAAAGTGAAGCCAAATTTAAAGAGTTGGAGAATTTAAACAAAACTAGGGTTAGTTTTCTTTGAACCCTAAGAACCAATTTTAATGATGATCGTGGACTTAAATTTGAACTTTTAAATTTCGATGGGAGTTTAGAGCTTAAAGATTTCCTTGAGTAGTTAAGGAAAACTAAAAGGATCTTCAAGTACAAAGGATTTGATGACAAGAAGAAGGTAAAGGTGGCAATTATCAAACTCTCTAAGTTTATAGGTATTTGGTATGAGAATCTCAAGGCTAAATGCAGAAAAGAGTATAAGGAGAAAACAGGCTCATGGGAAATAATTAAGAAACATATGAGGTAGAAGTTTCTTTCCCAAAAGTATGAGTGAGATCTCTATATACATCTCGCTAAACTTAAACAAGAGAACTTAAGTGTGGAAGTATATATTAGAGATTTTAAGAAGTTTTCCTTACTTTATGACATGTAGCACACTTCATTGGAGGTTTGAACCCTTCGATAGTTGATCAAATGGAGGTTTTGACTTATAACATTTTTTAGGAAGGGGTGTAACTTTTCTTTTAATTTTGAAAAACAAAAGAAGAGGCCTATTCGTGAAATAATTGTTAATGGCTATACTAACTACCAAAGAAGATTTGTGACTAATGGAAGCAACACCAAGGCAAAATAAAAGGTGGATTTGAGTTAACAAGGGGTTAATTTCGACAAGAAGAAAGAGAATAATATCGTTCAAATGTCCAACTGCAATCGTAAGAAAATATCAAATGTAAGTGCTTTAAGTGCTAAAGTTTTGATCATTATTAATATGAGTGCCCTACCAAGCAAGTCTTGACAATTCAAGGGATGAAAATGGTTAGAAATCCCAATACAACTCTATTTTACCCTACAAGAAGGTGACATCAAGGATGAAGTTGTTAAAAATGCAGAAGTGGAAGTTGATGAGGAAGGGGAGTCACTGATGATTAGATGTGTTCTAAAGGCTAAAAGTGTCCCCTTAGATGCACAACAATATGAGCAACTTTTCCATACACAATGCATAGCTAATGGTAAGCTGTGTAATTTAATTGTGGATACTGGGAGTTTGACTAACATTGCCTTAAATTATTTGGTTGAGAAACTAAACTTGTCTACAAAGAAGCATCTTAGACCATACCCCTTAAGATGCTTAACAAAAGGGAATTATCTAAAGGTAACTAAATAAGTTATGGTGGCATTTTTTATTGGAAACAAATTCAAGGACAATATTCTTTATGATATAATCCCAACGGATGCATGACATATTCTTCTTGGGAGACCATGACATTATAATGGGAGGGTAAGTCATGATGAATCTAGAAATTCTTATTTGGTCAAGAAAGATGCAAAGAGAATCACTTTATTGTTGTTACCATCTTCTAAACTTTATAATATAGAAAAAAGCAAACCAAGCAAGGAGCTGCTAGATATTGATAAAACTGAATTTCTAAGGGATTTACTAGAATGTAATGAGGCTTTTGTGTTGGCTTTGAAGGAAGCTAAAGGGATGGAAGCCTATGAATTCATTCAGATTTTTTAGCCATTATTGAGCAAATTTTCAAATGTGTTTCCTAAAGATTTGCTATCGAGTTTGCCTTCTTTTATGTTTTTTTTTGTGGGATTAAGCACTAAATTGATTTAGTACGAGATCTGTCACTGCCCAACAATCCCGCTAATATATTGAATTCCGATGAAGCAAAGGAATTACAAAGGTAGGTGCAAGAGCTGTTAAAACGTGGTGACGTTCACGAAAGCATGCCCCTATGTATTGTTTCAACATTATTAGTTCCAAAGAAGGATGAGTCGTAGACAATATACATAAATAGCAAGGATATAAACAATATAACAATTAATTATAAGTTTCCCAAGCCTAGGCTTGATGATATGCTTGAAGAGTTATATAGCTCTAAGGTGTTTTCTAAGATTGATCTCTGCAGTGGCTATCGCTAAATTAGAATGTATAAGGAAGATGAACGGAAGTCAACATTTAAAACCATGTATGACTGGTAGTTATGCCTTTTGGGCTAACCAATACACCAGGTACTTTCATGCATCTTATAAACGAGATATTATATCCTTTTTTTAGAAAATTTATCGTTGCTTATCTAGATGACATTCTCATGTATTATAAAAGTGATATAGAACATTTAATGATAGGCCCACCTTCTAAAACAACTAGGCGCCTTGCCTAGCACCCCGCGGTGATCCTCCAGTCAATATCTAATCCAGTTAGAAAGTTCCGATAAAGCTAAGCTTATTTTTCTTATAATGAAAAACCTTAACCCAACATTAAGAAATATAAATAGTGGAATTTTTTCAAATCGTTTTATTAAAAATTTCGTTAGTATAACGGTTGCATTTTTTTTAATTCCAAAATTTCCAAAGTCTATGAAAATGTTCAAAACACTTGTATATTCACACCAAATTCTTCACTAAAAATTTTGGACTTCAATTTTACTCACAAGCAACCTCAAACAATCCAATCAATTAATTTTTAAAGAGATAAAAAAATATTCATGCATTAATTTTAAAACATTTACATACATGCATTCTTTACACAAAATTACATTTAAAAATATTTATAGATATGCAATAATTCCCTAAATGTATTTACAAGGCAAAAATGTCTACACAGCAGTATGTGACAAAGCTAACTACTCTTGAAGAGTCCCTACTGTTGAAGCCCCTGAATATGCACCTGAGAGATTTTATTTTAAAAACAAAAATGAGAGGGTGAGTTAAAAGAGCTGAGTGAGTATTAGATTTTCTATTCAAATCATATTTAATAATTTAAACCTCTCTAAAACAAATTCTTCAATTTTTTGAAATACTATTTTGAAATGCTTTTTTGTAATTAAACTCATAATATAAAAGTTTCCATTTTCCTTTTTCCTTAAACAATAAATAGTGGTGGTAATAAGTTTTTTGAAAACTTTTATACTAAAATAAGCCAACTACAAGAATTGGTACAATACGGTACCTTAGGTATAAAGTCACGAAGTTGGTTTTGTATTGTTTATCTGTGACTAGTTAACCACTAGTTGTGGAGCTGGTTCTACATTGCTTGCCTGCAATAGGTTAACCGTTATAAATTGGTAGTTATGGAACTAGTTGTACTTCGTTTACCTATAATAATTTCGAGTAGCACTATATATACCCAATATGTGCAAAGGACGACTCATTGTACTATTGACAAACTCAATACCATCTACTGTTAGTAACTGACACCCCTCAAACAATGCCATGCACATTTTAGGGTACTCCAACCGATAAATCTGTAATACCATTAAGGCGTACCATAGGCTAAAACTTTATTTTTCTTAGTACTTTAACTATTCGCATAGAATTTAAACTACTTAGTAAATAAAAAGCAACTTATACATTTACAACTCATATTATTTCGAAATCAATTATGGGAGGATTTTATATCAAGAACAGTACTAATAAAATTCATAATCTTACAATTTAGTGCATAATTTAAAATCAAATGTCATCAATTCTTTTACAAAAAATTTATTCATATAAAACAATTAAAATACACTCATAGTTTTGCAAATTTATCGCCAAGCACACTAACGTGTTCTGTACCTTTCCTTTACTTACACAAATCTTATTTCGCTTAGACATTTATTTCCAAATTTGGAAGTAAGGCATTTAAACTATATTTTCGGTTTAACCGAATTTGATATTAGTGTTTAATCATGTAATAATACACTAATCGTATGTCCGCTCTAACTTCTGTAAGTTAATCTATTGTTCTCTGTTTCAAAATCTAACTTTGATAATTACTTAAGTATCATCTTTTACCCATTCTAACTCAACAATTTCTTCAACACATTCAACCAATTAATTCACCATATGGCCAAATATGTAATTCTATTAATGCTAACTTTTTTCATTTGATTTTTCACAATAACAACCTTAAAATTTAAGCTTATTTATACCTTAACCATAATCAAACTTCAACAACCCACACCAACAACTACATTTCCTGTTAGGGCTGAATTGCCCTCACCACACACACACATATTATTATTTCATTTTCTTTCCAATTTTTCAACATAATTCACCTATTCATGCCAAGCATCATCTAAACATATCAAACTAAAATTACAAATTTTCTCCAACAATTTTCTAGCTTGGCCGAATTGATACACATCAATTATCATTCCATTGTCTTAACATATCATATCATAAATACATGTTTGAAAACCTATAACATCATCCAAATCACATAATATCATCCCCAATTATTGAACCACAAAAATCCTCAAACTTACATAAACTTCACCTAGTCCAAATTCATCATCTAAGCCACCAATCAATTTCATTTTTATTTTCAACACACTAATTGGCTTCCTACATATATGAATTGAATTCCAAACACATAAAATGAAATCAAACCAAATTTTAATAACAAAACCCTAACCTTGACCAATTCTTTCAAACATGGTCTCTTGGTTTATTTTCTTGTTTTCAACCCTTAAATGCTTCCAAGCTTATTATCTACTCTATGGCAAGTTAGAAAACCACCATTGATTATAAATAAATATATCCCACTAAAAAAGCCACAAAACTAGTAGCTTAAGCTAGGAAAACTTATCATTTTTTCTTTCAATCTCTTGGGTAGTTGATAAGTACTTAGATTTGATCAAAATTTCTCCAAATTACACTCAAAATCCATTAGAATGGATGCCCTATTCTTCCTCTTCTACTTGGCAGAATTCTACCTTAGCTTCTCTTCTTTCCTTTTTTTTTTCCACTCTCACGGTCACTCTCACGATTAACACACCAAATGAAGCAAGTCATGACTAATTTTTGCTTTTTATACTCATTTAGTGCATTACACATGTCATTTTCTCATTGGTCATCTCTAATGACTCATCGCCATGAAACCAATGATTCTTACCCTTAATAAATCTTCTAATTGGTCAATAAGTGTGATTCATTAACCCACTAATACCATTTTGTCGAAGAAGACCAAATTTCCCTTTAATGAATTTAATTCGCCAATTAATTGAATTAAATTATGAAATTATTTCATAACTATTTTATCATCAAATTCACTATGACATACTAAAATTAGGGTCAATACTTATTGATTAAATTCTTTAAAAAAATTCATATAGATTTAAAATTATCAATACGCATTTTTTTCTAAAAAGGGAATTTTAATCCTACACTTTCGGAACTCCTGAAATCCATTCAATCAGACTTATTTTCAATCAATTT
>JANIHY010000003.1:27409198-27423098 GCA_027479065.1 Erythroxylum brevipes
GACTCTAATACCTATTCTAAATATTTTCAATTCTTTCGAAGTTAGGTCCCCAAAATTACTATTCAAGAAGAAATATTATTCACCCGAATTCACTATTCATCCAAAAATACTATTCACCAAAATAAAAATTTATATTCAAATGAAAGGAAAATTTCAGGGTTTTTACATTCAGAGTATTTGAAAATTTTATTTGAAATTTGAGAGAGTACAAGTTGTTCGGGAAAGTGGAGAAGTGTACATCCACGAACAAATTGTGTGTTCCCAGGTGTTTCGTTTGTGAGTTATTGGTTAAAAAAGCACCTGAAGGAGGATTGACAAGTCATTTTGGCATTCCCAAAACTTTAAAAGTGCTTCAAGAGTACTTCTATTGGCCTCACATACAAGTTGATGTTCAAGCTCTTATTAATCAACGTAGGCAGTGTCAATGAGCTAAGAGTACATTTCATTAAGGTTTATATGTGCATTTGTCCATACCTCTAAGACCTTGGGAAAACATGAGCCTGGACTTCATCATAGGGCTACCTCATACGCAATAAGGAAAAGAAGCAATCATAGTAGTAGTATATCGATTATTCAAGATGGCACACTTTGTTCGCTATCACAAGATAGATGATGCTTCATATATAACTGATTTGTAATTCAGGGAGATTGTTCATCTATATAGGGTGCCTAAGACAATTGTATCAGATCAGGACTCGAAGTTTTTAAGTCACTTTTGGCATTCTCTATATGGAGATTGCCAGGAACAAAGCTCTTGTTTTGTACATCGCATCATCCACATATTGATGGCCACGTTAAAGTTACGAACAAAACTTTATATCCTTTGTTGCTTGGGTTAGTGAATAAGACAACCAAAGATTAGGATCTCTAGAGTATACTAAATGGAACAATGAATATTAACTCAGAAAATAAGGCAAGTGAAATGACGATTTCATTTCAATCCATGGATTTCCAGTACAAAATAGGAAAAATACCAGGTTTTCTTAAGAAAGGGGATTGATAAGGGTAGAAGCAGTACAACAATACTATTAGGGAAGAAGAAGATGCCGTAAGGACAAGTGGAATATGCACGCCCTCACTCCTATGCCCTCCTCTTCTTATAACAAAATTAAAGAATAAAATTAGAATACTTCGCAAGTGGTTGTCTGTCACGTGTTGGTCGTTGGTTAGGAACTGACTCAGCAGCTGTGGAGTGATCCCTGGTGTGAGTGTGAGTTGAGAATGGGCTTGGGTCCATAACATTAGCCCCACCATCGAAGGAAACCTTGTCCTCAAGGTTAGCGGTGTCAACAGGTGGATCAAGCAGCGACAATGGAATACTCTGTGTCATAGGATCACCCATACACTTTTTCAAGACTGAAATAAGAAACACAGGATGAAGTCGAGAAGACCATGGTAGGTCCAACTTATAGGCAACAGTACCAGTTTTCTGAAGCACACAAAAGGGTCCGAAGTACCTCTGCCCCAGCTTTTGATTACGATGTAGGCGAAGTGAAACCTGGCGATACGACTGTAATTTAACAAAAACCCAATCACCAACCTGAAACGAAACATCACGTCGATGTTTGTCAGCTTGGTTCTTCATCCGAACTTGGGCCTTGAGCAAATTATCCTTTAGTTGTTGCAGGAGGATATCTCGGTTTGTCAATTTAGTGTCGATTTCAAACAGCTTAGCAGTGCCTGGTATGTAGCGGATAAGAGTCGGTGGGTCGCGACCATACAAAGCTCAAAAAGGAGTCATGCCAGTAGACATGTGATGAGCGATGTTGTACCAATATTCAGCCCAAGGAAGCAACTTAACCCAAGTGTGTGGCAAATCCGATGCATACAACGCAAATACATTTCGAGGACTTTGTTGACAACCTCGCTTTGGCCATCGGTCTCAGGGTGATAAGCCAAGCTAAGAGCACGAGTCGTTCCTTGTAAATGGTTTAGCTCCTCCCAAAAATAACTAAGAAATAACATATCACGATTGCTTATTATCTTAGAGGAATCTCATGAAGTTTGACAATACCATGTAAGAACACATCCGCAAGTTTCACAATCGTAAAATTACTCGATAAAGCGAAGAAATGTCCGTACTTGGACAAGCGATCAACAACAACCAGAATAACAGTCTTACAGAAAGAGAGAGGCATCCTAGTGATGAAATCCATTGTAATTTCTTCAAATACTTGAGTTGATAAGGGAATGGGTTGTAACAGTCCGGTTGGCGACAATTGAGAGGACTCCATTGTTTGGCAGATCAAACACTCGTGTATGAAATGTTGAACATCCTTACGCATCGAGACCCAGTAAAAGTTGGCAGCAACACGATGATATGTGCGAGTAATACCCGTATGTCCTCTAATAATCGAGCTATGAAATTCTGTAAGAATGGAATGACGAAGTTATACACAGTTGGGGACGACTAAACGATGACGATAAAAAGAAGGCCATCATGGACTGTGAAGTATTGGAAGTCAAGATCATGCTCAAGTACCTTAGTGTAAATTTTCAGTAGTTCTGGATTAGAGGAGTTCAACCTATGAAATTCAACTATTCGCTAAAACTGTGGAACTGAAAAAGCCAAGAAGCAATCCGTCGAGACCCGAGCAAGAGCATTAGCGATCGTATTTTGTTTTTGGAGACGATATAGCACCTCAAAATCGTACCTAATTAGTTTATAGAACCAATGTTGCTGCTCTGGGGTTTGTATAGTCTGCTCAGTGAGATTTTTTAGAGCCCTCTGGTCGGTGATAATCGAGAAATAACTACCCAAAAGATATTGTCATCACTTCCCTACTACTTGGTGATGGCGAACATTTCGCGGTGATAAGCAGGGGCAGCTTGCATACGAGGAGATAATTTATGACTATAATAAGTGACCAGCTTACCCTTTTGAGTCAGAATGGCACCGATGCCTGTACCGGATGCGTCAGTCTTGATGACTAATGCACTCAAAAAATCTGGTAATGTCAACATCGGAGTGTTGCTAAGTGTAGTCTTCAATTGATCAAAGGCTAATTGTTCAGCAGTTCCCTAAACAAAGCTATCCTTCTTGAGAAGGTCCAAAAGAGGCAAAGTTATACGAGCAAATCCCTTAATAAATCGACGATAATAGCCTACAAGGCCAAGGAACCCACACAGACTTTTAACTGAAGAAGGAGGCGGCCATGATTTGACTGCCACAATCTTGGCCAAATTGACTCGTAATCCATCTTTGGCAATAATATCGCCCAAGTATGCGATTTGCTCTTGCCCAAACATGCATTCGCTACGCTTAACAACCAATTTATTGGCGCGTAAGACCTCAAAAATAGTCACAAGCTATGCCTTATGTTCTTCCAAAAACCAACTGTAGACCAGTGCATCGTCAAAAAAAATCAGCACGAATTGTCTCAAGTATGGCTTAAATATGTTGGTCATGGTGGCCTGAAATGTCGATGGTGCATTAGTGAGTCCGAACGGCATAACTAGGAACTCATAGTGACCCTCGTGTGTGCGAAATGTCGTCTTGAAAACATCGTCCAAACGGACTAGGATTTAGTGAAACCTGGCAAGGAGGTCTAATTTTGAGAATGCTTGTGCCCTAAACAATTCATCAAATAGTTCATAAACCGTCAAGAATAAGGAGTTAAGAGCCCCGGTAATCCACACAAAAATGCCAAAAACCATCTTTTTTCTTCACCAAAAGGATCAGAGATGAATAAGGACTGGTGTTATGTCGAATAATTCAATCACTTAGCATGGTCAAGACTTGCCTCTCAATTTCTTGCTTCTAATAATGGGGGTACCGATAAGGTTGCACATTCACGGATTTCACTTCGGCAGGGGTATGAATTGCGTGATCTGTGGGACGCGAAGGAGGTAGCTTTGAGATTGGTTTAAAGACATCCAAGAATTGCTCAAGTAATGGATCAAGTGTGGATACATGAGCAGACGTAGCAGCCTCGGATCAGAAACTGATCTGAAGATTGAAATAGGCAGCCACAAAACCCACATCAACGCAACGTCGTAAGGAATTCAGTTGTATCTCGGTCAGATTGTGAGTTTGAATCCCATGCCAACAAACAGATTTTCCCTCGGAAGTGAAGCGGAATGAGCAATCAGCATAATCCGTGACGATTAGTCCCAAAGTAGCCAACCAAGCCACACCCAAAACAATGTTAGAACCATATCATAGAAATCGGTCGAAATCTGTGTTCCCTGAACCATTAAAGGGATATCATAAATCTTACCCTCAAAATGAAGAGCATCGCCATTGTCGACAAGAACCGGAAAGGTAACCATAGAGTCCACCTGAAAACCCATATATTTAGCAACCCGATTTTGAATAAAGTTGTGGGTGCTTCCTCCGTTAAGAAGAATCTGAACTGGATGACCAAATATATGACCATAAAACAGAGTGTGCCTGGAGATAGACAACCGGAGAGGGCGCTGTAGGAGATCTTCATGTGGGAAGAGGGATCTGGTGGCGGGAGGCTCGCGGCAAGAGGAGAAGAGCCGACGTCATGAGATTTCGATGACTTGGGCAACATCGGCGACTGTAGAGTAGGTGACGCAGGGGGCTGTGGTGGTAGTTCAAAGTTGGTGCAGGAATTTTCATCATCAAGGATGAAGAGTTGAGGTTTGAGGCATTTGTGGCTTTTGACAAATTTGTTATCACAATAGAAGCACAGCCCAAGCTCTCTTCGTTTATGGGCCTCAACCTAGGTCAAATGGCTAGTAGTGGGCCTTGGAACATCAGCAGCAGTCATGGGCCGTACAGGAGTAGCTAGAGGTGTTGGAAGTAACCCCGGGCTAAAACCTTGTCGTTTCGTGAAGCCCGTTCCTTTAACCAACATTTTACAGGTCTCGACAAGTTTAGCCTCTTGTAAACGAGCCAAACTAATAGCATGGTTGAGGGAAGTGGGTCGAAAGGATAGTACCTCGGCTTTAATATCGGCCCGTAACCCAGAAACAAAACAATCGAAAAAAAATGAACCCGATAAGCCCATAGTTTGATTTGCCAAGGTTTCGAAGCGACTTTGGTACTCTTCAACGGTCGTTGTTTGTTGTAATTTTGCCAAGAGCCTTTGAGGAGGTTCGAGATTGGTGTGCTTAAATCGTTCGATCATGGAACGGGTGAAGTTAGCCCAACAAGATAGTTGTCGATTACATTTTATCCACCGATACCATCGATGGGCCTTGCCCTCAAAGTGGAAGGCTGTCATGGTGATGCGCACCGTGTCTTCGGTTTTGTAAAACTCGAAGAATTCCTAGGCGTTAAATATTCACGACTCCGGATCGGTGCCGTCGAACTTAGATAACTCGACTAGTGTGGGTTTCGGTTTAAACAGAAACTCCTTATCGTCGAAGTCATACCTGACACGATGATGGTTGTCGCCTGTCCGTGATGACTCGGGGTTATCGGTGGTGAAAACAGAGCCGCTACTGTTAGCTGGCTCCTGAGTCAAAATCTTCTCCTTAAAAAGCTGACCTAAGTTAACCAACTGATGAGTAAGGTACTCCATTTGCTGTTGCATAGAACAAACTATGGATTGAAGGGAGGTTGTTGCTGTGGCCTAAGTGGCAACGTCAGAGCTGAGTTTGGAGACGGTGGCGTCAAGTTTGGTGAGGCGAGTACTGTCAACCATGGGAGGGGAGACAAAAATTGCTCTCAATGAAAACACCAAATGGAATATACTAAATGGAGCAGTGAATATTAACTCAAAAATAAGGCAAACAAAATGTCGATTTCATTTCATTCCATGGATTTCCAGTACAAAACAAGAAAAATACTAGGTTTTCTTAAGAAAGGGGGATTGAGAAGGGTAGAAGCAGTACAACAATACTATTAGGGAAGAAGAAGATGCCGTAAGGACAAATGGAATATGCACGCCCTCACTCCTATGCCCTCCTCTGCTTATAACAGAATTACAGAATAAAAGCAGAATACTTCGCAGGTGGCTGTCTGTCACGTATTGATCGTTAGTTAGGAACTGACTTAGCATCTATGGAGTGATCCCTAGTGTGAGTGTGAGTCGAGGATGGGCTTGGGTCCATAACAATCTCAAACTTACACATGCAAAGTTCACCTACAACATGTCACCTTTGCATGCAATGAGGAAGTCACCGATTGAAGTGGTGTATGAAGTTACTCCATACATTCCCATTGATTTTACCTCTCCCAAGGGATAAATTGTTGAACTTTGATGCTAAAAAATATGTTAAAGAGATGACAAAGCTCCATAACTAAATTCAAGCTAAAATAGAGAAGGCAGATGAGCAATAAAAAGCAAGAGTAAAAAAGTTCTGCAAACAACCTTTGTTTAAACCAGGTGATCTTGTTTGACTCCATTTTTAGAAAGATCCAACAAAAGGGGGAAAAAAACTAATGCCTAGAGCTGAAGGTCCATTCAAGGTACGTAAGAAAATTGGAGAAATTACTTACAAACAAGACTTGCTCAATATGGAGTTTCAACTACATTTAACATTGGTGACCTTTCTCCCTATCCTAAGAATGACAAGCTTAAAGAGTCGCAGACAACTTCTTTTGAAGAAAGGGAGGAGAGATAATTACGAAATATTAATACTTGAATTACATGGGCTAAATGCAAGGGGCATTACTTTTCATAGCTTGAACAAAAGGTTGTTAAGTTTGGACTAAATATAGGCTACATACTTATTATGACTAAATTTGAAAAAGTTTTATTTTATTGTCATTTTTTGTTATTATAATTTTAAGAAAGATAATAATTAAAAAAAGGGTTTAAAAGTCAGTTTAGTTTCCACTAAGAATTCTTTATTTCCTAATAAAATTAAGCAGATTTGTTTTTTTATTTTTTAGTCAAATTAAGCATTTTTTTTCTTTATTTCCTAGTCAAATTAAACACATTTATTAGTTAATTTTTGGAAAGAATTTAGTTTCCTTTTCCTATTCAAAAACAAGGGAGCTCAAGACCTTTATAAATAGGGAGCATTATAATGAATAAAGCTAAGTGAAAATTTTCTCTCAAACACCTGTCTGTGTGCTTTAATTTCTTGCCTTGGGAAGTTTGGAACGACCATTTGAGTGAATCTCTTTGATATTGAGCTTTAGAGGGACTAAACTCAAATTGTTTTCTTTCTGCTCTTTCATTCAACTCGTAACAAAATTTGATTAAGTTTAGTTCTCAACAAACAAAACACGTTTAGATTTATTTTGCTGAGTAACTAAACGCATCAGCTATCATTGATATAATATCTTTCAAGTTTTCACATAAAAGGATCACATTGTTATATGACTTCTTCACAAGGTGAAAGTATACTGTGCAAGAAAGCAATTCAAACTGGTTTCAAATTGGCGACTTTAAAATACTGGCCCTGGTAGGGATTTTTCATCTGGAAGCAGTAGTAATTCCCGGATGCCTTCACAGACCTACACCCAGCCAATTAGTTGTTTTCAGAACTTTAGAAAGAAAACAACCAATGCTTCCTCACATTGGAGAAAGACTTGGACAGAAAAGTGCTATCGCATGTGTGTGTCTGTGTGTTAAAAAATACAAATAGGTAACATATGAATTTATAAACACTCTTGGTTCACATTCAACAAAGAGCAGGACCATCAGAGATCGTCACTAAGAGACATGAGAGATGTGCAGTGTTTTAAGAGTATAGCAACGAAGATCCTCACTAAAGATACACTGACCAGCTTGATCCGAGCTTTAATATGAGCAATTTGCTGGGTATATTCTTCTATCTGCCTGCAAGATGCACTTCAGACACCCGTTAGACATTAAACTCTGATAGAAAACAAAGTTCTAACCATAGCAAGTAGGGATCTCAACAGGTTGGGTATATTAATATTAACACCCATACTCATCCTCAAAAATCATATCCACACCCGTACTCATATAACCTGATACAAAAATTTACCAAGCTATGGAGAGATATGCATGGAAAAAGAGAAAAGCAATACCTAGATAGCCTTTCCTCCCTCAATGGTATAAACTTCAAAGCTTCGGACCATGTAAACTCCACATAAAATCCCAGTCCAACGTCAACAAAGATGTGTTGTGTATTTGGCCTGCAAACATAAAGGATAATAGCCAACCCCACAAAAAATGGGAAAAGGACACAAGACAAGAGAAAGTAGATGGACTTGAGACCAGGTAAAAAGTAATCCACCATTGATAGAAAGCAAAGCACTTTAAGATAATGACGACTTACACATCAGCTTGCATATATACTTCAGAGCCAAGGTTGACCAATGTCCTGAGACTGGTCACACTATTTTTCTCTAGATTCTCTATGTTCCCTCGCAGCTCTGAGCTAGAAGTTATTAGTCAAGTAAAGCATGGCCACAAGCTAGAAGCTCAAAACATGCAGATATCAACTAAAGGAATTTTTAGGACATAGAGAAGTACCGGAATATTGAACCAGAATAATGGAAACAGAAAAGAGATGTTCATCTGAGATACCACAACTCTTGGTTTTCTTTAGAACTTTCAATGTATTGGACTATTTCTATGCCAAGCCAATATATTTTGGGATGTAAAGAATTCTTCCATAATTTGCACATTAAAGATTAAGCAGAAAGGAATCAGCCAAAAGGGGCATTATCTATAAAGTAATCCACAAGGGAACATCTGTTAAAGAGAAGGGCAACGAGGTTGATATCAGATCCCCAGCAACCTGATAATAAGAAAAGGATACAATATCTTTTGTTTTTCAAAGACCTTATCCCTGCAAAGTACACGCCCAGGGCAAAAACAAGAAGAAAAAGAACAGCAATCAGGCATTAGGCTTGCATGAAAACACAAGTTGTATATTCCAAAAGTCAAATATTAGCGCAGCAAGCTAAAGATGTCATAGCCTAACTATTTTCTTAGCTTCTTTAGCTTGAATTTTTAAGATCAAATTGGGGAAGGAAAAAACTGATTCTGGTGCAGCTAATTTTGTGATTTATGGCAAGAAAATTTGATTACATATACAAAAGACTTATGAAATTGGTTTTGTACCATCAGCACAATCATGCTTGTTAACTTATAAAGTTCTTGGTATCTACACTTCAACCATAAATTTTTCCTTTCACATAAAATAGCAACGGAAGGCAAGAAAGCATTGACGCCCAACAGTTTATACATCAAGTAGTTATCCAAGCCCCCAAAACAAGAGAACCACATCAGAAAATGTAAGTACTCCAGAGTCCAGACATAAGCAAGCACAGACTGAATATTCTTCTAACAGGACAGCACTGGACCAAATACGGACTAGCCCAAGACGCATATGGAACAGAACAAAGAACTTACAAAAGCAGAAAACCACTTGAAGTAAAATGCTAAACAATACATGTTAAAGGAACTTATCATGAAAGCTGAGACCTTTAGTCCAAAACGACTGACGGACTTCTCGAAGGTGAATAAAAAGCCAGGTGAAGAACAGAGAAAAGGCAATACCTTTCGGCTACAGCGCGGACAAGGTCAGGTTTCAACCGGCACTCCAAGAACTCCTCGTATTTCTGTACTTTTTCATCTGAAGAGAGACCCATTTGCAGCCAACTCCAGCAAAGAAACAGAAAAACCAAAATTTGACTTACCTTACAAGAAGAAAAGCAAGGAAACTTTTTAGTTAAGCATTTCGTCGAACGACATGACTACAACTCTAGATGCCTTTTACGCGTCATCACCCAATAATGCGTCTATGAGTTTCGCAGTATGAGTGACAAAGAACTTATCCAAGAAGGTGTACCGTAAGTACCAAGTTCGTTGAAACTGACCGTTCGCTGCCAAGCGAAATAAAGAGGTCTAGATATGGACAAAGCCACGCAGCGGTGTTTAATTTGCTCACTTGAAATTGAGAGTCTTAAGAAAAAAAAGTGAAGGATTGTTATCCAACTTTCCGCGTTTTGTGATGTTACGAGGGAGGACCGTTTTGCCGTTTAGTGGTTAGAGAGGCGGAGATGGCTAGGAGATCAACCGATCACATTTGAGTTGACCAGAACTTAGGTCATTTATCCTGTGTTTGATTACTGTCTTCGTAAATGGGAATAGTAGACAGGACCTAAAAATTCTGCCCCCAAGAGCGTTTACTGTGTGTTTGGTTACCGTTCTTATGGGTGGGGACGGTGGACGGAGACTCAAAAATACCATCCCCGGAGTGTTTGGTTTTGTGTCCTCAGGAAGTTGTCCCCGTCTCAAGATTACAGGGACGGTAATAATGTGTACACCCATGAACTGTGGTACATGTTTTTGCTGCCCCGGGACGGAACGTTACAATTACATCATTATCCTCGTTTTATTCGTCTAAACCTATCACCGCTTCTCTTCACCGTTTCTCCCAAAACATCGCTACCGTCTCCGAAGCAACCAAACTCCTCGTCAGACGTTCGTGCATTCTGGATCTGGGTAAGTTTCCTCTCCTTTTGTTCTTCCGTATGCCTCCTTGCATGTTCTTCTCCCAACGCTCCTCGCTCTCGTCTCTTCTGGTTCGGTTTAGGAGCATTCTGGATCTGGGTTCGATCCGGAAGATCCGATGTTTCCCCTCTTTTTTCTTATGTTTTGTCTTTGTTCGGTGGTTGTTGTGGTTCAGTGGATGTGGTTTCGTGATTTTGACAAGAACTTGATTCGCATTCTTGTCTTCTTTTTCTTCTTGTTCTTGAGACGGCTTTGATTGCGAGACACATCTGAAATTTTCCTTTCTATTTGACGTGTCATAGTTCAGATCTGATGGTTATATCATTTCTGTTCAGGTGGATCGAAGTGATAACCACAAAAGCATTTGAAATCAAAGGATAGCATATCAGGTTAGCATGCAATGGAATGGTTGTTGTGATTGTGAAATTTATCGTCTGCCTGCATGTTTGATCACTTGTTAATATGCATGTGTAATTTTCGTTATGTGCAAATTGTTATCCAGAAGAGGATATTTTCTGTATTTGCTTAGTTATGATTAAGCTTTGCCTACAAACAAGTTCCCCATTCTTAACTTGGTCCTAACTTGTGGTTCTTTATACATGACATACATTTGAACTTATGTATATATATAGAACTTATGATTAATCGTAGCAGTTAATATCCTAAGACAATTGAACTCAATTAAAAAGAAATGTTTACCATATCCTATACTTGACTGCAGAAGATGAAAGTTCTACAGAAGATGAAATGAAGATATATATTTTAAAAAGAAATGTTTACCATATCCAACTCTACATGCTAAATCAAACGATTACTGCAGAAGATGAAAGTTCAAGATAGGTAGTGATGTCAATATCCAACTTGTATAGATAATGCTACTTTGGTATAGATCAGGCTTTAGTTGTTTGGTTACTTCACAGTCAATTACAATTTTCCTATTTCAATTGAACAACTCTCTTTTTAATTTGCCTATCTCTTGCTGAGTTGAGGTTGTAAAATTGTAGATATTAAGCATTGGTTTTGCTGAAATGGAAGGTATCTTGTTTGGAATGCCAACTTGAATGTGATATGATCAAAACCTGCATATAAATCTTCTGTTGCTCTATTGCATTGTTGAGTTGAGTCTGACTTTTATAAGATTTTGCTACATTTTTCTTGTTCTGTTGCATTGTTCAGTTGATTGATTCTGTTAAATGCTTTGTAGTCTATTAGTGGAATTTGGTTTCAACGTTGTGTGAAGTTAGCAAATTTGAAGCTTCGTTCAAACCCATTAAGTCATTTAAACAAATGCTTAACAATCCACTCTCTAAAATTTTGGATTTAGCTCCGATGTTTGTCTTCATGTACATATATAACATAGTATGAAAATGTATGTTAATCTTGTCATGGTAGTCCTCATGGAAATCAGTATTTGTCAAATTGCTGTTTTGAATGAGGATTAATTTCAATCCCTATGATCTTGTTCCATTTTAACTCCTTACAATGTTTAGGAAATAAAGATATAGTAATAGTCATAACAGTGTATATATATGAGAAATTGATTATTATAACATATGGCTCTTCTACTAAGAAAATGTTATAGAGAGAAAAAAAAACATTCATATAGTCAGGTATAATTGAAGATGTCATAGTACTGTTTGCACAATCAGCACTAGTTTTTATTGAAGATGTCATAGTACTGTTTGCACAATCAGCACTAGTTTTTACCTTTGGCATGTGGAAAAAAGTAAAGAAGTAGTGCAAACTTGTTTGATCATTCCAATGTCACGAATGTGCTTGAAAAACTAGTTAAACAAGTACTGGAAATAAGTAAAAAACGTTTTGAGAAATCCATTTGGCATGGATTTAACATGAATTGGCATGGATTTGGTGTTTCAGATTTGGCATGGATTTAACAAGCCTGGTTTCTTCATTTAATCTGATTTGTCCAGGTCCATTATTTGCACCTATTTGTTGTTGATGCCTTATTTATTTGAAACTATCTTTAACTAAATTGCTTCTATACTAGCTTTGTTTGTACTTTCTTCTGCAAATGTTAATGGGATGCCATGTTTGTACTTTCTGTTGCTAATATTGTGCTATTTTGTCTGCTTATTTTTAAGTATTAGTCATTTTGTCTTATATTAGAGCAGAAGGGTGGGGAATAGGACTAGAGCAATAGAATAGGATCTTCACCTCTTCTTAAAAATCCAAGCCTACATTGAATTTCTTGTTCTGATTTGGCTCTGCGAATTGAATTCTATTTCTAGAACAAAAGAAAGAAGCTAAAGAAAAAGGAATTGACTTCTGATTTGTCCAACAATTTTTACTGATATATGGATATGTTGCACATTGAATTTTAGATTGTTAATGTTGCACATTTCCACACTACACATAATTTACATAGAATACAGCAATATTTCATACATTTTAAATTTGTTTAGTCTCTCAATACCTAGGTAATCTAAATGGTTCTCTACAAGGTTAAATGGTTCTCTACAATTTCGTGATTTTGCTCTACAAAGTACATATAAAAATATAAGTGTATATATATGAACTTATGTATATACACACATATACATACGTATATGTAAGTATATCTGTCCGTATATATATGTGCATATCTAAACGGATATATATATCCACATGGTTTCCATGTGCATGTGGATGTGTTATATATATGTACATATGATATATATATGTACATATATGTATCATACAATCTTTTAAGTTTAATGAGGTTAACTGGTTTCATCATATTAAACCACACTTCAGAACAATAATTATGCTCCACTCTCTACACAGTCCATTACCACACTTCAGAACAATAATTATTACATATATTTCTCTATCCAACACTATAGATTAGGGGAAATGAATGTTAATTATTACATATATTAATATATATGTGCATATATATATGAACTTATGTATGTCAGTATATGTACATATAAATATATACGTATATATATGTATAGCTCTCCGTTTATATATTTAGATATACGTATATATATATCCACTTGCTTTCCATTTGCATGTGGATGTGTTATCATATGAAGCGTCAATGCTTACAATTTATATTATTTTTGGATGTGGCTTGTTTATGATCCATTGTGTTTTTCTTTGCAGACCGTTTTCATTTTAGAAATGAATAATCTGCGGCGTGATGCTATTTTTAAGTGTCTAACTCTGTATGAGCTCTGGACTGGGGAATTGGATTTTATGAGAATGTTTCTGTTGTTGTGTTTGTTTGTACACACTAGAAAAAGGAGAAGGAGTGCAAATGCTAGAGGTAGTCGGGCATTGAGAATACCTAGCAGGCAAGCAAATATAGATAGAATTTTGCATGAGGGTGATAGGAATTGCCACTGGGATTTAAGGATGGACTTAAATGCATTTAGATCGTTATGTCAAATGCTTCAGGTTCATGGTGGGTTGAATGGTAATGGACATGTGACTATACAAGAAAAAGTATTAATCTTCCTTAGAATATTGGCACAAAATGAATCCAATAGAGTATTACAAGTTCGGTTTATGAGGTCAGGAGAAACCATAAGTAGGAT
>JANIHY010000003.1:27423198-27433867 GCA_027479065.1 Erythroxylum brevipes
ATTTATTATATAATTTGTATTTATTATTATTCAAATTTATTATTATTAAACATTTTTTCACTTATTTATGTTTGGTTATTATTATTGTTGTTATTAAAATAATAATCAAATTGTTATTAATGTTATTCGTGATTAATTTCAAATTGTTATTATTGTTCTAAGTTAATTTTTGAACTAATACAAACCATTCATAGTAAAAGTATCAATGAATTAAATATTGCTAATCATATTAAGGACCAGGGGCATATTCGTCATTTGCATTATATTTGTTTTCTGTCCCCTGCAATCAAACACATTCTGTCCTCAAGACAGAGACAATTTTCTCTGTTCTGTCAACCGCAACCAAACAACTCCCTGTCTCTAGTTTTTGTTCCGTTCTGTCCTGTTCTGTTCTATCTGCAGCTACTGGAGACAGCAACCAAATGCATCGTTAGGGCCTTAAGTTGGATCCCGTGCTTAGGCTGTTCAAGCCTAAAGCTTGAAAAATAATAACAAAATGATATCGTTTTGACATCTTAGTTTAAAAATAATACTCGACTTCAACTTGACCCGATCTAACCTATTGGCATTCCTATGGTTTCAATTAGAATAATGGTAATATATTAGGTAAGTATATTGTGCAAAGAGGTGAAATAGAGAGAGACGCTCTGTCTTCTCTCTAGAATCAGCTTCTTCTTGCTCCACTCTCTCGACTTCTTCCAAATTCCTGCACCGATTTTTGTTTTCCCTTCCCCTTTGCATATTCGCTTCTTCTTCTTCTTCCCCAGTCTCCATTTTCATTCCTGCTTCTCATATTTTCTGGAATCTCTTATAAGGACATTACAGTCTTTCCTTCATTTCAATTTTTCCTGCCTTTTCTCCAACATACTTGACCACATCATGCTAGACTTATCACCCCACAAAGCTGATGATTTCCAACCTTTATCATCCCAACCATTCGACCCATCATCCTACAAAGCTGATGATTTCTCACCTTTATCATCCCAGTCATTCGATCCATCCCAACCATCTCTAACCCCCAGCTTATTGCACTTGCTACTAGTCCTTATTCCCAGAAAATGTGGAAATAGGTAGTCAGGGACTCCATTGCCTCTACTTTTTCTTATATACCTCCTAGTGAAGTTGACGGGAAACTTATAGTATGTCCAGACCTGGATACACTCCAAGAGGGAGCAAATTGTTGGAAAGTCACAATAGTGAGATTTTTTCTTGATCACAGACCAACATTTCCTCTTATATTGCAATGGGCTAATAAATTATGGAAGAATAGGGGCCTTATTGATGTTCCTCTATCCGAGGATAGCCTTGTCCTTTTCTCCTTCACCTCCATTTCAACAGCCCATAAAATCCTTGAGGAAGGTCCATGGCACTTTGGGAGTCAACCAATATTTTTGTAAATCTTGCAACTTAGTCTAAAACTGGAAACCATCAAAATACAGAATTTTCCTATATAGATTAACTTTCATAACATCCCCCTAGAATATTGGACCAGTCAGGGACTCATCCAATTAGCTAGCTTTATAGGTAAACCTCTGTGCATGGATGAGAACATGGCTACAAAGAAAAGAATTAGCTATGCTCGTATCTGCGTTAGTATACAAAATTTTGAAGATCTTCCCAATGAAATCCCAATCATGAGGATAGGAGATGGGAATCAATTATAGGAGGATAGCATCGGTGTTTCATATCATTGGAGGCCCCCTACAAAGACTCATAATTCTATCTGGAGACCCACAAGTAAGGTATTCAAGACTGGAAGCTATAAAGAGTTGATGAATCAAGATGAAGAATGCCATTCTGATGAACACCAAATTTATGGAAACTTGTTTATTCCTGTGAATAGTGATAGAACTGAGGTAAATATCTCTGTAGTTAATCTTGAAACAGAATCTCTGCATGTAATGAATAGTCCTGCTCTAGCTAAGAATACATAAATATGTGAAAATTCTACTATTGTGGAAACTGATATGTCTAACAAGGCAACTCCTTGCCTTCTAGATACCTTACCTGATACTGCTGATTCCCCATATAAGGAGATTATTTGTACAAGCGATCCCCCTCAAGTCAGTTTGGCAAAAGGCAGAGGAATCTTCATATCCTTCTTCGACTAATACTACAAATGAGAGCAGTGGGAACTTCCAATCCACATCAAGAAGAAAATCCTAATGGGGCAAGGGTAAAGGCATCAAAAACACCTATACTTAATATGACTATTTTGGATTGGAATGTTAGAGGAATAAATTATCCTTCTAAGTTACTAGCTTTAAAGGATTTTGTATGGAGAGAAAAACCCCTTTTACTTGGTTTACTTAAAACGAAAGTGAAGTTGGTAAACCTAAATAAGTTGCATATTTTGGATCCTTAATGGAGACTACTATCAAATCACAGTTATCATGCCTATGGTCAAATAATAATCTGCTTCAATTCAGATGAGATTAAGGTATAGCTACTGGAGGCAAATGAGCAGGTTATGCACCTTCAAATCTTACTATTGCAAGGTTACATAGAATTGAATGTCTCTTTTGTTTATGTTAGCAACTTTGAATTCCAACGAAGAGATCTATGGAGCAACTTCATACAATTTAGTGGTAATATTAATAAGCCATGGCTCTTATATGGGGATTTCAATTCCACTCTCTATGCATCCGAGGCTCATGGCAACACTAGCTTGAGAAATTACTCAACTGATATGTGGGATTGTGTTGAATATGTAAAGTTGACTGATCTCAAATATATTGCCCACTTATTCACATGGTCAATTAAGCAAAAAGCAAGTTGGTTCATTCGGAAGAAACTAGACAGAGCCCTTGTGAATGATTTTTGGCTATAGAGTTTCCCCAGTAGTATAGCTAATTTTATAGATTCTTTATTTTAGGCCCATACTCTAATTCTTGTCACAAATTTGTCCAAACTTGTTGCTACCCACCACCCTTTTTGGTTTAACAATTACTTAGTTAAAGACCCTAGTTTAGATTATGCTTTCAGGAAAGGGGCTATGTACAGTTACAGAGGAACAAAATAGTACCGTTATATTCAGAAACTGAAAGTTATTAATCAAGAACTCAAACTTTTGAAATCTTCCAAAGGATCAACTGTTGAAGCAATCAGTAACACCATATTGGAGTTTATTAGGGTGTAAAATATGTTATTCTCTAATCTAAAAATTCAAACACTTATAGACAAAGAGAAGCTAGCTATCACCAATTACTTTCAAGCAATTAGTAATCACTTTTCTCTTTTATAGCGAGCTTGGATCGATTGGCTACAAGATGGGGATAGTTGTTCTCAATTTTTTTTCACTCGATATTATCTAGAAAGAACTTCAACAAGATTTATTCCATTACTTCTCATAATGGCAATATCATCCACAATTTGAAGGATATTCATGAAAAGCTTTCAGATTCAACTCTTTTCTTGGCACCGATGTAACAACAACGGTTTCCCTTCAGGATCTTCAGCAACTTAACCTTCAACAAATACCTCACTCTGATTTGGATCTGTTAACTAAGCCAGTGGAAGATAGTGAGATTGAGAGATCCATTTTTGGAATGAATGGTAAGAAAGCTACAGGGACAGATAGTTTTAATGGTTATTTCTATCAACATTCTTGGAATATAGTTGGTAGATTTGTCAAGGAGGCCATACACGAATTTTTTAGAAATGGGATACTACTTAAGGAGATCAATAAAACATTCTTATGTCTGATTTCGAAAGGAGAAAATCCAACAAGCTTTGCTGACTATCGTCCCATATCATGTACGAACATCCTTTATAAAGTGATCTCTAAGATTTTGGCAACTAGATTGAAGAAAGTGTTAGCTCCTTTGTAGTGAAAATCAATGTGCCTTCTTGTTGGATAGATATATTGGAGACAACTTACTTATTATACAAGACCTGTTGAAGGGATACTCAACTTCTAGTAGTCCTCCAAATTGTACAATAAAGATTGATTTCCACAAGGCATTCGATAGTATTAGCTGGCAATTCTTGCGATCCATGTTGGAAGCTTTTGGCTTTCCAGAACATTTTATCAAATGGGTCATGGAATGCATGACCTCAACTTCTTTTTTGATTTTGATTAATCGATCCCCTTCTCAATATTTCAAAGCCGTAAGAGGTCTTAGATAGGGAGACCCCATTTCCCCATACATTTTTATCCTTACCATGGAAATCCTTAATGCAATTATAAAAAGGAGACTCATTCAAATCCCATTTTCAAACACCATACAAAGTGTAAGGAACTTGGTCTCTTCTATTTTGCAGGGCTGCTTTGGAGTCAATACACACTTTTATGGACGCTCTCTGTGTGTTTAAGCATACACACTTTTATGGATGCTCTTCGTGTGCTTAAGCATATTTCTGGTCTGTAGATTAATTTGATCAAAGGCCATTTCCGTTTATTTAAAGGTGTTACCAATTTGGAATCCACAATTGCAAAAGCAACATGTATGAAGTTATAATGTTCTCCCCTACTCTACCTTGGTCTCCCATTTTCGACAAAGGCGCTCAACTATTCTAATTGTTGCCCTCTTTTAAACAGGATCTAAAAGAGAGTTAAGTCATTGGTGAATAAGTCACTTTCTGATACGGGTAAGCTTCAACTTATCCAATCAGTTCTTAATTCTTTACACTTGTATTGGAGCTCCCACATATTCTTATCTCAAAGCATTATCAAAGAGATCAAAAAGATTCTTAGATCCTTCTTATGGAGTCACTCGAATGGTGACCCTGAAGTAGCAAAGGTGAAATGGACTGACAATGCTTTCCAAAACAAGAAGGAGGTCTGAACATTATCTCCATTAAAACTTCTAACAATTCTCTAATCCTTAAGAGACTTTGATGGATTCTGGAAGACAAGAAAAAATTGTGAATAAAGTGGTTACATGTCTACTTTTTTAAAGGAAGCAACATATGGGCTATTAAACTGAACACTACACATTCTTTCTTCCTCAATCAAAACTACACATTCTTTCTTCCTCAATCAACTACTAAAATTAAGGGACGTTGTACAACAAGAGACTTCTTTTGAAATTAAAGATGGTCGTTTGGTTTCTTTATGGTATGACAATTGGTCTAGTAGGGGGCCCTTAATTCACCAGATGAGTCCTTCTAGAGCTTGCCCATTGTTTCCAATAAAAACACAGATGAGATCTTTCATTGATAGGAACTCATCGAGCCTTCCTAAAAGTCTGCTGCATCTTCAACCCAACTATCCGCCAACACATTATGAATCTAACACCTTCTTCTAGAAAGGTATTTCATTAGACAAGCTCACAAACAGAATCATTTGTGACAACTTATGTAGGCATAGATCCTTAATTCCTTGGGCCGCTACGGTATGGAGTAGACTCCTAACACTGAGAATATCTTTCATCTTCTGGCTAGCCATCTAGAACAAACTTTCCACAGCAGACCGAATACCATATGTACAAATGGATAAATATTATCCCATGTGCTCGCTGCAGATTGAATCATTTAACCACCTTTTCTTTACATACCCCTTCAACAAAACAATATGGGAATATGTTCTACTTTTTGTTCTTGGAAAAATCTAGGGTTAGATATTTTAGATATTACTAATGATCTCTCATCGCAATTACCTTCCACATGACCAGTTCATATTGTTGTCTTGGGAGTTTGCATCTACTTGCTTTGGAAAGAACGGAATCTTTGATGTTTCAAGAACATATCAGCTACTAAAGAATGTCGAATCTCTTCAATAATCGCTGAAATTTGGGAGCTTGTTATGATAAAAGAAAAACTACACTAACCTGCAGCTTTAATGTTTGCTCCTCTTTACATATATAGAGGTCTGTTGGAAGCAGGTGTTCTTCGAGTGAGGATCTTAGGTAGCCTGGAGTAGCAAAAGGACAACCTTTTCTTTGCCATCGGTATGATAGCTCTAGCCATTCGGAAGAAAGCAGTTCAAGATGATTGTTAATGGACAAAAGGTTATGTGGTTGCTGTAGCACTAACAAATTTCTTAATTTCCATCTATTTTATCATTTGGTAGTTAACTCCTATTGTATTATGTACTAAATCCCTCGACTTAATAGTTTTTGTAACCTTATTGTTCTTTCGTTAATTCAATTTCTATTTTTAAAAAAAGTATATTGTCTTAAGAGTCAAGTTTATGTAGTTAACATTGATGATAAATTAAAGAAAATAAAATTTAAATGCTTCAGATATGTCAAAAGAAGATATTTAATATTTTAGTGAGAAGATACAAGCAAATTGTAATAAAAGGAGAGAAAGATCTAAAAAAATTAAGTAAGGTGATCAAGTATGATATGACTTTATTAGATGTTATAAGTGTTTTAAAAACCGAACCAAACCGGTCAGTTGAACAGAAAAATCGGTGACCCGGAGCATGAAACGGTCCAATTTAGCCCTTTTTATGAGTGATTGGCCACGTTTATTGTGCAGTCGGAGCAGTAAAAACCTCTAAACCAATATAAGAAAAGATCGGTCAGTCCATTTAAAATGCCTTTATTTTAGAAAGTAAAAAGTTAAAAATCAAAAGTTCTAAACTCATAAGGAATTAAGAATAGAAGCAAGACGCCATCGCTCTCTCTCTAGCCTCATCTTAGCCATTGTCACTGTTCACTCTTCATCTTAGCAGTTCAGGAGGTCTCTCTTTATCTCTCTCTCACGTCTCTCTCATTCTCTTAATAAGTTTGTGTTTTATTCTTCCCATGCTTCTCTTGAGAATTTCGTTCATTTCTTTCGAGATTCATTATTTATCTCTCATGTCTCTCTCTTTCTCTTTGGGTATGTTTCTGGATATCAATTTTTGCATCTGTTTCTATATTCAAGCTTTGAATTTGATTAATAATTCTTAAAAATATCTTTCGTTTCTCTTTTGACTTAACTTTTTAGTCTTCACTATTATTATACTATTTTTATTACTAGACTAGTCTTGTCAAACTTGTGTTTTGTAGAGTCCCTTTTTATGTGCAAACAACAACATTAATAATTAGAAAGAAACAAAATTCATACGGTACTATCTAAAGTTCTATGTAAATTTAGAAAATTTTGTTTCTTTATGCCTTTATCTAATCACTTTTTTTTCAAAGAACGGTCCAAACTTTGGTCATTCTTTATTTAAATCTGATTATGGAATTTGTTTAATTCTAATTATGGACAATTTTTTTAAATCACATATTTTTTTCTTTTTTGGTATTTTATAGTTTTGTCTTAACTAGATCATTAGATGTAATAATTTACTTGCTATAATTTGTAACACCTAATAGCTTACTCTGAGTAACTTACCTATATAAAAGCTAGTTTGGTACATAATCTATTATCTAGTTGGTAGTCTTGCTAAAAAATTTGTGATTAGAGAGATTTAATGCTATATAGGAATATGACATTATAAAATTTTGTGTAATTTTTAGAATTTAGAAACATGGATATTCCTAATGAGATTACTACTCCAAATGATTCAAATACTCCTAGTCCTCACATACAATCATCCGGACAGCAATCCACATCGAATTCAGTTAATCCACATCGTCGAAAAATCGATGCTGCTTGGGAGCATTTTTCTTTGCATAAAGAGGGTGCTACTAATATATTTACTTGTCTACATTGCTCATTGGTTTTTAGAGGAGGTGGCATAAATTGGATGAAGGAACATCTTGCTGGTGTACCTGGTCAAATAAGTTTTTGTAAAAATGTTAGTCATGATGTCGGTCAAAAAATGTTGGAGTCATTAAGGCAAGTGCAACAAAAGAAGCGAAATAAGGATTTGAATGAAGTATATGGTGATCAACCTAAATCTCAAGAGGAAATTCAAGAACTACAACAAACGTGTTCAACTAAGAGACAAGCACTTGGTAAATGCAAAAAGAAAAGGAAAGTCGTTAATATGGAAAGATATTCATATTTTGCTCCAAGAACAACTCCAGGGTCTCAATCGAGTTTGAGAAGTGTGTTATCTAGTAACGAAGCAATTCACAAGGCACATATTACAATTGTTAGATGGATTTTTGATGCTTGTATTCCTTTCAATGCAATTTAGTCTCCTTACTTCCAAGAAGCTTTAGATGCAATTGTTGCTATTGGGCTTAGGATTAAAGATCCATTATATTATGATTTACGGGTTACTTTGTTAAGAGATTGAAAGAGAGAATATCAACTACTTGTTGATAAAAATCAGGAAAATTAAGCTAAAACAGGCTGTACAATTGTGACAGATGGTTGGAGTGATCAAAGACAAAGAACTTTAATAAACTTTCTACATTATTGTCCATAAGGTATAATATTATGAATTTTGTTTGTTATTATACAAGTTAAGCTTTTTAACTTTGCTTATTTTTTTTACAAGTATAACATTTGTGAAATCTGTTGATGCTTCAGATATGGTAAAAGATGTGAGATCATTATTTAATTTATTTTTTGAAGTTATTGAGTGGGTTGAAGTGGATAATGTTGTTCATATAGTGATAGATAATGTAGCAAATTATATAGCAGCCAATAAATTGATACATGAATGCTACGAGTATATTTTTTGGTCATCTTGTGCTGCACATTGTTTGAATCTCCTTCTAAAGGATATTGGTAATATCCCTTAAGTTGTAGAACTTGTTTCAAAGGCTTCAAAGGTAACTTCTTTTGTGTACAATCATATAATCTTCTTATCTTGGCTAAGAAAAAGGGAAGGTTGGAGAGAGATAGTGCGTCTAGGATCAACTCGGTTTGCCACTACCTTCATTACTTTGAAAAGTGTTTATGATCATAAGCATGACTTACAAGCTTTGGTTATTGATAAACACTTTACTAGTCATAGATTGGCAAATACTGCAATAGGAAAATCTGTTAGTTCTATTTTATTAGATAGCAAGTTTTGGAATGATTGCTTGATCATGGTGAAAGTTGTGGCTCTTATCATTCGATTGTTGAGAATTGTAGATGCGGATTAAAGACCTTCTTTGGGTTATGTTTATGAGGGTATGCTTAGGATAAAAAAATGCAGTGAAGGAGATCTTTAAACAGAAGTCACAATTATATAAGCCTTACACCGATATCATCAAGGCTCGATGGGATAAGCACTTAAAGCTTAATCTTCATGCTGTAGCGTATTTTTTGAATCCTACTTTCTTTTATGCTGAAGGCTATCATGAGAAGAATAGGATTGTATATGCTCTTCTTGATATGCTTGATATAAAAAGTTTTTGTACTGACTTGTCGAAAGGCATTCAAGAGATTCAAGTTTACCGTGATCGCCAAGGAACTTTTAGTCAAGAAAGCGCTCTTAAGGTGTTAAAGTTAAACACCTTATGTCCTGGTAACTATTATATTAATACTAATAGAATACTTTTTAATTTTAATTATATTCTTTAATACTTTTAATGTTTATTATGTATGAGTATTTTGTTGTTTAATAAGTTCAATTTTTTTGTAGATAAATGGTGGCGATTGTATGGGGGTAGTGCTCCAACATTGCAAAAGCTGGCTATTCATATTCTTAGCCAAACATCTTCCTCTTCTGGTTGCGAGAGAAATTGGAGCTTTTTTGAACGCATTCACATAAAGAAGAGAAATAAATTGGAGCATCAAAGGCTATGTGATCATGTTTATGTCACTTACAACTTGCGTTTGAAGAATCGGTATTATCGTTTTCTACTTTTAGTTAAACATTATTAACTTATTATTATTGTTTGCGATTTCCAACATAGTTATATTTGAACTTACCATTAATGTTTTGTTTTAGGTTGCCAAATAAAAAGATGAAATATGATCCTATTGATTATGAATCTATAGACAAACTTGATTTTTGGATTATTGAAAACGATGGATCTCCAGAGCTTGGTGAGGAAGATATTGAAAATGCAATTTATCAGGAAAATGCATTTCCAATAATTGATGAAGCACCACAACAACATGAAGTTTATTATTAATTTACTTTGTAATATGATATTAAAGATTATATTATGAAATTAGGTAAGTGTAATTTTGTCTAATATTGTTTATTATGAAATTAGGTGATGAAGAAATTACCGAACAACCAAATTTGGAATCTGTTGAAGATGCTTATATCAGCAATGACAAAGGAGCATTTGATTTTGATCTCAACTTGAATGAATATTATGATTAGTGATATTTTTTTAATCCTTTTGATGAAATATGACTAGTGAGCTTTATTATCTTATTTTGTGTTGTGTTGGTGAATTTAAAAAAAAAACATGTATGTTTTGAAGTTTTTAGGTTGAATTTTGGAGTTTAAGTTTATAATTAGATAAATAATTAAATAGTTTATTTAAAAATTATCTTTTATATATAATATATATATAATGAAAATTTATATTCATTATTTATTAGTTACCGATTCGACCATGGTTGAATTCCAGTTGAACCATTGACCTTTGAATCAGTTGCTTCTCCGGTTCAATCACCGGTCCGATTTTTAAAACATTGCTTACAACACACCACTTCATAATCTTTTTTAATGTTTACTGTTTTTTAAAACTTGAATGAACCTTTTTGACAACCAACGTTTCGTTATTTTGTTTTGGTTAAATATAAAACCAAAACAATAACAACCAAATGCAAATACCATCTGACCCCTTTTGCTTTCCTTTCTTTAAAAATAATTATCATTATTTATAAAATGAAATAAAATAAAATAAAATAATTTTATTTACTTATTTTTTACAAGAAAACTTTC
>JANIHY010000003.1:27472284-27484955 GCA_027479065.1 Erythroxylum brevipes
AAGTATGCTCACCATCACCAGTAGAATTTTAATAAAATAATCACTTTTCTTTTCAACATAGGCGTTAAAATTTTTTAACTAAAAGTTTAGATTTTCTTTGTAAAAAGTAAAGCTAAGTTTTTTTTAAATAGAATCATTAATAAAGGTAAGAAAATGCATATTATTTCCATTTGGCATGAAATTCATCAGGTTGCATAAGTTAGAGTGGACAAGCTCATGTTAGATTGATTCTATCCTACTATAAAGGGCAATTTGTTTTGTTTTTTAAGAGTAGAAGATTCACAAAGATGTTCTAAAATGAGAATATTTGGCAACCCTTTACCATATCTTCCTAAGTAAGTAACTTCAAGCTCTAAAAATTAAAAAAAGGCCAAAATGAAGGTGCGACAACCAAAACTCATCTTTCATAATAATATAAATACAAGTATGAACATCATTGGCAATGTCAACTTGAAACATACAATTCTTGGTTAAGGGGTCCTTAAGAATGAGTTTATCTCTTTTATAAAAAAATGGAGAGTTGGTTGTCATATGTACCAAAATCATACCCTTTTTCTATCATCTTGTCTATACTTAGTACATTATACTTCATGTCTAGCACATTAAACACATGTGTATGATCTCCATTTTTTAACTAAATGAGAATGCTTCATTTCCCATCATTGATATGGTGCTATCATCACATCTTACTTTGGAGCAAATTGACTCATCTAGATCAGTAAGGAGTTATTTCTTCCTCACATATAATTGGTACATATCGTGTCAAGAAACCATGTGTAGTAGATTGGTGTATCATTGGCAATAGTAACTATCAAGGGAGCATAGTTTCCATCGTCATCACCTTCTTATGTATAATGATCCATTTGATTGCTCTCTTTATTTATGCACTCATTAGCATAATTTCCATATTTGTGGCATGAATAACATTCATTAGCAGATTTATCATACGTTCCTTTATCACACATACAACCACAGCCTCTATAATTCAAGTTTTGATAGCAACTTAAATTCAATCTTTATTGGTCAAATTTTTGATCACCTCTTCTTATATAATTATAGTTATCACCACAACCCCCAGTATTGTAGTGGTGACCACCATTTCCTCATCCTCTACCCTGGGGACTACCGGTCTTTTAGTTTATTGTATTGTCTTACTCATCTTAGACTGAAACTTCGTGTTTAAATGCTTGGTTTATAAGTTTTTTTCATATGCTTTTCCTTCATACATTGTTCATTGTAACATGCATATCGATCCTCGATGATCATTTTAGATAGATCTTAAGCTTCTTTTATCACTGTCATAAGATGCTTAAATGGTGTTGTAAATGATCGCAATATCTTCTTCACCTTGTTCGTATATGTATACTCTACTCCATATATTTTCATTTGATTTGTCAAAGTAATAACTCAACATATAGAGTCAATGATGCCAAATTAAACCATTGACTTACATTTTTAATTTTGTTTTCCCTTTGAATGATGTCAATTATATATACTTGGCTTACTTTTACTAAAGTTGCACCAACTATCTTCCCAAAAAATTAGTCTTCTTATTTTTCTTTATAGCCTTATAGTGAAACAATTTTTTAGCTTCAGTTGAACTCACTATTAGACAATAAACCTCATTCTCCACGATAACTAACAATTCATTATAGTCAAAAAGTACTTTTATTTAGATGCTACATCGATTATAATTTTTTCTATCTAGGATAGGAATCGAAAGATTCAAATACCACTGAGAAAGTAGATAAGAAGGAAGTGAAAGTTGTGAACAAGATGAAGGAAAAGGTTCTGCACTCATTACTTTCCTATGCTAGATTACAAGAAATAACAACACTTAAATAATTAGAAAATCAATCCATTATGTTCCACTTGTATGCACTAGAGACATTTAACTAACTATCCAATAAATTCTCCATTAAGTTCTCATGAAAAATAAACTAACTAAGACGCTTTTATAATTTGAATCGGGAATAAAGTCAAAGACATTTTTTAATGAGAATTTGTTATAACTGAAAAAAGAAATCGTTAGGAACCACTTGCAATAAAGGAGGAGGACTAGTCAGTTGGGTGAAGACGATTAGAATTATGTATACTTTTAATGATAGAGATATAGTTCAAATTTTAAAGATATTACACTATAAGAAATTTTTGATCCAATAGTTTTATAATTTAGAAAAGCAAGCTAAGCAACAAAGTTAAATACTTAAGATTAAAAACTAGCTTTAGAATATAAAATTAATTGAAATAACTATAAAGAATGAAACTAAACCTAAAATAAACATTAAATATGAATTTGATAGTAATAAAATATGTTCGTCTAAAAGTTAAAGCCCAAGAGAGTAACTCGAAACTTAAAGATAAAAAGAAATACAAACGTTAAAGAGAAAATAAATAAATTATATTGTATACTTACATATACACAAATGTTGCATGTGGAATCGAAAACAGTCTCTCTATCAGTCAGAATTAATGTTGCGTATTACTGGACCTTTCAAATCTTACATTTTACAACCTAATTAAAAAATATTATTTTATAATTTTAATTTTGAACAAATTATTTTAAACAAAATGAGGAAGCTGCCCATTCGCCTCGCCATCCGGCAATCTTCTCAATTATTTTATTTGAGGAGTTTTGAATATCATCGATGCTGTCAAATAATTTCGTGTACCAATTAAACAAAAACCAAGTAAATTTTGACCAGTAAGATAAAAACAGAACTCTCTAGAGACTAATCAAAGTTAAAACTGACGCCATCTCATCCCATCCCATCTCATCCCGTATGCCGTACGTAACACTCAAAACTATGGACCACACCATCTTATGCAATAAAATGCCTTTCCCTCTTCCCCAGTCCCAATCTCTCTCTCCTTCTCTTCACACCTCCGTCTCTCTATCCCCGTCATGTCAGCCACCTTTCAGCCGGCGTCGCCGCCGCCCCTTAATCTCTGTACCACCCTAACCGAATCAAAACGCATACTCAACGCTCATTCCCGCCACTTCCTGGCTCTCTCTGTTCTCTTTCTTCTCCCTCTCTCCTTCTCGCTCACCGTTTATCCTACCCTCCAAAACCTAATCGCCCAATCCTCTCGTCACAACTCCAGAATCCTTCTCTCTCATTCGGCTTCATTTCACGAAACCCGTGTGACTTCCAAACTGATCCTTCTTGCTCTTCTCTTCACTCTCTTCACCCTTGCTCTCTCTCTCCTCGCCGTGGGTTCTATCACCTACAGTGTTCTACACGGATTCTACGGTAGACCAGTTAAGTACGCCTCCGCAATCAAATCGGCCTTTCTCTGCTTCTTTCCCCTCTTGATCACCGTCCTTTTCGTGAAACTTGTGGTTGTTGGGATCCTTTTGATATCTGGGTTGGTTTTCTTTTCCACGATTAAAGGTTTCGACTTTATGGGGTACCCGATTCAGTTATCGTCGCCAGTTTTTGTTGGTGTTTCTGCAATTATGTTGTTTGTATTGGTGGTGGGTTTGGTTTACTTGCAACTGAATTGGGGTCTGGTGGGTGTGATTGTTGTGGTTGAGGGAAGTTGGGGAATTGAGCCATTGAAGCGAAGTACTTACTTGGTTAAGGGAATGAAAAGGGTGTCTTTGGTTTTGCTATTGTTTTTTGGTTTCTTCGCTGGTGTTCTGTTATGGGCTGGCTCAGAGAATCTGGAAGCAGCGGGAATTGGAACCAACTATGAGAGGCTTAGTTGGGGTTTAGTGCCGCAAATTGTTGTTGCTTCGACATTACTTACGTTGTTATTTCTATACAATATTGCTTCGTACACTATCTTGTATATGTATTGCAAGGCCGTGCACGGAGAGCTTGCTTTGGAGATTGCAGAAGAGTTCGCCAGGGAATATGTGAGCTTGCCGTTTGACGATGGAAAGGTCCCTCATGTTGTTTCTGTAGTTTATACTTGAACGGTTACCTTTAAGCTTCTTGTGTTATATTCGTTGACTTTCTGTTGTAGTGTATTGGAAATCAGTTGGCTGTGAATGATAGAAACTTGAAGAGTATGAATGATCTTATCAAACATCTGTTAAAAGCAGCATCTGCTTCTGGCATCCAAAATGACTTGGATTTATCATTCATACACTGGGTTCGCTTCAGCTTGTTCTGGTCTGAGAGAAAACATGATGTGAACTGGAGTTTTGATATTGCACTATTAGTATTTAGGAACTTGGATGTAGCAACCAAGGGGCAGTTTGAAGAAGTGAAAAAAAATCCTTCCATGAAACATCCATTTTCAGCAAAGTGTCGGAGGATATTAAAAATCAGTATTTATGAACCAAACAGTAACCTTGTAACTGCAAGTTGCAATAGCTAAGGATCACAAAGTTGCTTAAACGTACAAAGTCACAGAAATCGAGCACTAATGCCTCTTTGAGCTCTAAGAATAACGAGAGCCAAATCATTGGCCCAAGTGAAAGAGCAGTGACTCCTCGCGCTTTTGGCTAAAATTGAAATAATATTCAAATTCTTTCTCGTAATTTGATGACAAAGAAATCTAGAGTTATTTACTCTAAATCAAAGATTTCTAATGTTTAACCTCACTAGATGAAGATAATGCTTTTAATCTAAGAACCCCCTCATCCTGATCAGGGCGGAAGACTAAGTTAGTCCAGTTGTTTGATCGTTGGACAATTCTAGAAGGAACCCTGCCCTATCTTCCCCACCAGATGCTTCATACCCATCAATAGTAGACCTTGAAAATGGGATTCCGTTGAAACAACATTTCCGGTAGAACTTAACACTGCTCTACTAGTTTGGAAAGAACTACGTGCTTCAAGCTGAAGAGGTGTCAAAGCAGATGATGTCTCACTTGAACCTTTCTTAGCTGTTAAGGTAGAAACCTTTGTCACAGGCTCCATTCTGCTGGAAAGCCAACTCGCTTACTACTTCGCCTTCTACTACTGTCAGGGCTTGGGAACATTTGAAGTCCACTGCTGCCAAAGCTACTCTCTCTTCAGACCATCAGCGGCTTCTCCTCTAATGACAGGCTGCAGAATTTTGGATTGTTCTTTCGCCTCTGCAGCAGCTTTAGAAATCTCTTCTGCATTTAAGCTCGCCAATGGCCACGGACGTATCTTAACTGCTGCTGGGTTCTTTTTTTTGGCTTGCTCTTCTCCCATTGTTTTCTTTCCTAATGAACAAAAAGATGCATTGTCTGAAGGAACAACATCAAACTTGAAGATGTAGAAATCAAAGTTACACAAGGAAACACTGGGATTGGGAGAAATAGAAAACATTTCTAGCAAGCTTATAAAGACCACCTAGTAATCAGTGCTTCCTCTCATTAACATGGCCATAGCAATGAATCAGACAAAAGTACCTGGTCTTGTAGAAACAGGGGTGATGGTGCACACCAGGCTCCTCCATGAGGAGGTCGCTTTGTTTAAACCAGTAAGAGAACTTGCCAGAGAGATCTGGGAACTTTGTTGTGCTCCATCTCCTTGTTCATCTTGCTTCTCCTGTTCCCTTTAGAGTTGTAATATAATCATATGTACTAATTCCCAATAGCACATCCATTATCACTTTATTAGCCCAACATTACAATAACCAATGTAATAACTTCATTATATCAATATGAAAGGGAAAAGGCACAAGCACAGCACAGCTGACACATTTCTCATCAGTAATAAACATTAAAACACAACGAGAAGCATGTAAAAAACTTACCCAGAAGCCTAATATTATTAAAATTTTCATATAATTGCAAGTAAGAAAAATTAAATGCATTTACCTATTTTATAAGAAGAATGTGAAAAAAGAAACGTCGGCCGAGGGGTAGAGTTGCAACGCAAGTCAAAATGGTACACATAGGCTGTGTGTGGATGATAGCTGATTAGCCAAAAACTGGCTCAGTCAAACAACTGTTAAACTTGATTAGTAATTGGTTGGTTGGGTTAGCTGATTCAACCCGACAAGTCAAAAATCAATAAGCTGCTGGTACTCAGCGTTTACCCCAAACCTAAAATACCAAAATACCCCAACCATTTGACCTCACGTCTCTCTCGTCTTTCTCGTTTTCTCTAGAGCACTCGCTATCGTTTCTCTCTACTCTTCCAATCAATTGTCCAGATCAGGTTTCCTTCTCACACGACGGGATCTGATTATCACCGGAGCAGCACTGTAACCAATGACCAAACAATGATTTCTCCTCTTAACTACCAAACCCTTTTCCTTCTTTCATAATCCTCTGATCTCCTTCTCTCTTCCCTAAAGCTCAAGCAGAAGCCTTCTCTCTTCTCTCTGTTACGAGGAGAACTTTACCAAATGCACAAAATCATCTGCAAAGCCTCGACAGTGGATCTATAGTAGCTGATATAAGTTCAATCCCAAAAACACCACAAAGAAGTCCAATAAAAGGAGGACCATCAGATCTTAATATGCACCCACACCTAGAAGAGCATAGACAGAAAACATTCTAGAAGATAGATATGATTCTAACAAATTTCTGTTGTAACAATTTTCATAGAGCTGTCAGAGCTGCCTGTAAACATCTATATATATTCTCCATGTACAAACTTTCGTAGATAGAAAAAAAATCAATACAAAAATTATACAAAAGTCTCATTAGTTTTTCATGGTATCAGAGCCTCACTAGACAAACGTCTAAATGGCAGACACAATCAATCAGTCATCTTCCACAAATCATCCTTCAACACAACTAACACAAATTCATGGAACCTCTCTTGATTTTTCAGTTCTTGCAAAAACACTCAATTTCAACCTTCCCATTAAACTAGATAGGAAAAATTTTATCCACTGACGATCTCAAGTTTTGGTTGCCACTCGAGCTCTTGAGCTTGATATTTTCATTTCTACAGATGTTGCTCCTCCCCAGCAGTTCTCCTCAGAATCATCATCAACTGTTGCTCAAATCAATCCAGATTACCGTGCTTGATGCAGATTAGATCAACTTCTTCTGTGTTGGTTACTCTCCACAATAGGAGAGGAAGTTATTGGCCAAGTGAATCAATCTAAAACTTCTCTTGAGGCTTGGCAAATTCTTGAGAAACTCTATGCTCAAACTTCAATGGTGAGAGTTCTACAGCTGAAACAACAACTTTCAACTATTCAGAAAGGATCATTAACAATCAGTGAGTATATGCAAAAACTTAAATCAATAGGAGATGCACTTATCTTAGCAGGGCATGCTGTAACTGAACAAGAGCTTATTCTCAATGCACTAAATGGTTTAGGGCATGAATATGACCCTGTGGTTGTCCTTTTAACTCATACAATGACTCTATCCACTCTTCAAGAAGCACAATATTCCTTAATGATGCATGAAACTCGACTGGAACAATTAAATACTGCTTCTTACACCAATATTCTAGCACCTACTGCACATTTTGCCAACTATAGCAATCAACCCAAAAACAACAACCAAGGAGGACGTACTAGCTCTAGAGGCAGAGGAGGTCATGGCAAAGGAGGAAGATGGTCTGGCAATTCTCTCATTTTCTGCCAGCTATGCCAGAAACCAGGACATGATGCCCTAAAATGCTACAAACGTTTTGATCAAACATGGCAAGGAACACAATCCAACTGGAAACCTCACAACTCATAGTCTAATTTTCAGGGGAACCCTCAGCCTACACACAACTCTCCCCAAACCTTTCTTGCTTACAACCAGCCTTATACTACTTCAGACTCTACAAGCAACACCACATGGTTTGCTGACAGTGGTGCAACAAACCATGTTATAGCAGACATTCAGAATCTATCCACTGGATCAGAATATGGTGGCAAGGAGCAACTAACAGTGGGAAATGGTAATACCTTACCTATAACTAATATTGGCTCTTCATGCATTCAATTTCATGATAATACACATACAACTCTAGTTTTAAAAAAAATACTACATGTGCCTTCCATAACCAAAAATCTTTTGAGTATTTCAAAATTGACAAAGCATAATAAAATTGTAGTTGAATTTTCTTATGAGTGTTGTCTCTTTAAGGACAAGGCTACAGGAATGATTCTGCTTCGGGGAGTGCTTTGAAATGGCCTTTATAGCCTTGAAACATCATCTCCTCAACCTACATCTACCACACAACAAATAATTTTCTGAACATTGTGGGATGAAATTGAAGCTATTGTAAGATTAAATGTGGTAGTGATGTAGTTGACAATTTACAGACCTGGGTATACCTGATAATTATGATCTGTAATTAAATTAGCTTAGACTTTCTTTGGCATGTGTTTCTTTTTCAACATTTGTAAATTTAACTAATCTTGGGCAACAATTGTGGGAAATTTACATCAACTACATAAGGCTCAGTTTACTCTTTTTCTCTCCTGTCAAGCCTATATTTTTTGAATGATGACTACTTCTGATGTTTCCCAGTCAATATCTCATCCTATTATTGTTATTTTTGACGGATCAAACTATGATTTATGGTCTCAAGAGATGTGTAGTTTCTTGAAAGGTCTTCTTCTTTGGCGATATGTCACTGATGATATTCCTAAACCAATAAAAGCGACCAATGAGGATGACAACAACTTCACAGATCACATGAATCAATAGGAAAGCAAGAATCATCATATTCTCAACTGGTTTCGAAATAAGTGCATCTCTGGGATTAAATTAGAATTTCACATATTCAACACTCCAAAAGAGGTATGGGATTTCTTGCATACCAAATATTCTCTTTCTGATGACGTTCACCAGTTTCAGCTCTATCATCGCCTTCATCGGATGCATCAACAATCAGATCAGACTATTCATAGTTATGTTTTTAAATTACAAACTCTCTAGGATCAATTGGCTACTTGTGATCTAGTATGGCCTGAATCTGTCTCTGCTTCTCTCTATACTAGTCTTTGTGATCACCAACGTGTCTGGCATCTTCTTATGATACTCAGATCTGAATTTGAATCAGTCAGTGGTGCCTTATGACATCGCAGTCACTTGCCTACACTTGACACACTCATCAGGGAGTCACTTTCTGAAGAAACTCATCTCAACACTCTCCGAGCAGAGAGAACTTTACCCTCTACTGATGTTGTCATGGCTGCCTTCTCTCCTTCTGTCACATCACCATCTGATGGCTACTCTCGCAAAACTCAAAGCAGATACTGTAAGAAATTTGGTCATCATATTTCAGAGTGCAGAAAGCTTCTTACCAAAAATGCATCTACTTTTAACAATTCTCCTCCGCCTTCTTATCTTCCCACTTCCACTTTTGCTATTGCTTGTACTGTCATTGAAGGACCCTCTAATGAACACACTTCACCAAAATTCTCAATGCAAGACATTAAAGCCATTCTTCAACAACTTCACTCAGAAAATGGTATTTCTTCATCTTCTGTCCTGTCTATCACATTAGGTACTTCTTCTATGTGATTTTTTTATTTTTCCTGTTACAACCATATGATATCTGACTCAACTACACTTATATCACAATCTATTCCATCTGCTTTACCCATTGTTCACATTGCTGACTACTCTGTCTTACGTGTTCATAGTATAGGCACTGTCTCTAAATCTTCCTTATCTTTGCCTCATACGTTTTATGTTCCCAAACTATTGTTAAATCTTATTTCTGTTGGTCAATTATGTGAACTTGGTCTGGACTTTCATTTTTCGATTCATGGTTGTACTGTGTAGGACTCACAAACGAGAAAGATTCTTGAGACCAGTTGTAAGATTAGACAACTTTTTTAGCTCACTTCTCTTCATCTTCCTACACCAACTCTCACCGTAGCTGTTACTTTCGATATATGGCACTCGCGTCTAGGACACATCTCTCATTCTAGACTAGGTCCTTTAATCTCTAGTGGTTGTTTAGGATCTGTTAAACAAATAATTTCAGATTGTGTTTCATGTCAACTTGCTAAATCCTGCTTTATCTTTTCCAGTCAGTAATTCTGTTACTTCTGCATCTTTTGACTTGGTTCATTATGATATTTGGGGTCTTGCCCCAATTGTTACTATGGGTGGATCACGTTATTTTGTTATTTTTGTTGATGATTTTTCTAGTTATACCTGGATTTATCTTCTGCGTAATCGATCTGAGTTATTCTCCATTTATTCTTAATTTGCATCCATGGTCAAAACTTAGTTTTCTTGCAATATTAAGATTTTTCGTACTGATAATGCTATGGAGTACAAGGATCAATCCTTGTCTACTTTATTTTTCCAGTATGACACTCTTGTTCAACGTTCTTGTCTGGGTACTTCTCAACAAAATGGTCATGCAGAATGTAAACATCAACACATTTAGATAATGTTTGGGCTCTTCTTATTGCCTCATCTTGTCCTAAAAATTTTTGGGGGGAAGCTTCTCTTACAGTTGTGTACATCATAAACAGAATTCCTTCCTCTATCATAGGTAATATCACTCCCTATGAGTGTTTACATGGTTAAGCCCCAAACTATCAATCTCTTTGTTTCTTTGGATGTGCTTGTTTTGTTCTTCTTCAGTCTCATGAACACACTAAATTAGAGCCTAAAGCCTGATTATGTTGTTTCTTGGGGTATGGCATTGAACAAAAAGGTTATTGATGTTGGGATCCTATCTCCGAATGCCTTCGAGTGTCTCGTCATGTTACTTTTTGGGAACACAAAATGTTTTCTACCTTATCCAAATTCCAAATCAATTCTCCTTCTTCTCCTTTTTGTACCGACCTCACTATCACCTTGTTTCCAGATGATGCTTATGCAGGTTTATCCACTCCTGAAGAAAATCTTCAACCTTTGGCATCGACACCAGAATATGCTCTGTCTGTGGAACCTAAATCTGTTCCATTTGTTCCTTCCATTCCTGTGTCACCCACACTTCTACTTCGTCATTCCACTCGGATAAATCATCCTAGAGTTGCTCTCTGTGATTACCATTGTGATTCTACTCTTATTTCTCTCTACGAACCTCACACCTATCACGAGGCAAGTACTAATCCTCTTTGGCAGAAAGCAATGGCAGAAGAACTTCAAGCTCTCACTAGCACTAATACATGGGAAGTGGTTGACTTACCTCCAAAGAAGTCTATAGTTGGTTGTAAATGGGTATATAAAATCAAGACTCAGGCCAATGGTTCTATAAAACGGTATAAAGCCAGACTTGTTGTCAAAGGTTTCACACAAAAATATGGAATTGGTTATGAAGAAACTTTTGCTCCTGTTGCTCGCCTCACATCTGTATGCAGCCTCATAGCTATTGCTTCCACTAAAACTTGGCAGTTGTATCAATTGGATGTCAACAATGCCTTTCTCAATGGTGATCTCTCAGAAGAAGTGTATATGCAACCTCCACTTGGCTATGATTGTCCAACAGGAAAGGTTTGTTATCTCTGTAAGGCCTTATATGGATTAAAACAGGCACCTCGAGCTTCGTTTTTTAAGTTCAGTTCTACAATGTCTTAGTTTGGTTTTAAATCCAGCTCCTACGATCATGCCTTATTCATTCGCAACACTTCTAAGGGTCACATTCTTCTTCTCCTTTATATGGATGACATGATCATTACAGGAGATGATATACAAGGCATTCATGATCCTAAATCCTACCTAAGTCGTTAGTTTGAGATGAAAGACCTGGTGTTTTGAGCTATTTTCTGGGACTTGAAGTCTCCTCCGATTCTTCTGGATATTATTTGTCTCAATTCAAATATGCTACTGATCTTATTTCTCGTGCAGGTCTCACAGACGACAAAATATGTAGTACTCCCCTAGAGACAAATGCCCATTTCACTATAACTAATGACAAACCTCTTTATGATATAACTCTCTATCGACAACTTGTAGGCAGTCTTGTCTACCTTATTGTCACTCGCCCTGATATAGCATATGCAGTTCATATTGTCATCCAGTTTATGTCTGCTCCTCGCACAACTCATTTTGCAGTAGTTCTTCGTATCCTTCGTTATGTCAAGGGTTCCTTATTTCATAGCCTTCATTTCTCCAATACTTCATCCCTTGAATTGCTCGCCTATTCTTATGCGGGTTGGGCAGGTGACCCAACAGATATACGCTCTACTACTGGTTAATGTTTCTTCCTCTTCAATTCTCTTATTTCATGGCATAGCAAAAAGAAGACCGTTGTTTCTCGCTCAAGCATTGAAGCAGAATATCGAACACTTGCTGACACTACATCTGAAGTTCTCTGGCTTCGGTGGCTTTTACAAGACATGGAGGTCTTTCATTCTTTCGCTACTACACTCCACTGTGATAACCGAAGTGCCATCCAGATAGCACACAATGATGTTTTTCATGAACGCACCAAGCATATAAAAAATGATTGTCATTTTATTCGTCATCATGTGTTTCAAGGAACTCTCACGTTTGTTTTAGTCATCTCTCAACAACAAATGACATATATGTTCACCAAAGCTCATACGCTACACAGATTTCGTGAACTTGTTTGCAAACTCCAGATGGCAAATTCTCTACCATCTTGAGTTTGAAGGGGGATGTTAATGTATATAATACAGCTGTTAATAATATACTTATGGCTTAATTTTAGGCTTAGCTTTAGGCTTAAGCCAAGCTTCTTTCTTAAATAGAATGTCATTCTTGTGTATAAATAGGCCTCCTTGTATTCAATATTAGATTAGTTAATGTATAATACTTATGTTATATATATTTATCATTGTTTTTAATAAAAAGTTTAAGAATTTGTTTTAGAAAATTGAAAGGTATAAGAATTTTAATTTTAAAAAAAT
>JANIHY010000003.1:27485392-27496200 GCA_027479065.1 Erythroxylum brevipes
CCCTAGTATCTTCAATCGACTGATCTTGAATATGAATGTATAATTTTTCTCATCTATTATGGTTTAATTTTTGATAAACAAGAAAGCATGCTTAATTTCCTATTATGATAACAAACCCTAGTATTTTTAATATAACAACGTTATTATTTTAGTATTATTATTATTATTTATTATTATTATCCTTATGCATCTATTGAAATTTTATTTATTTAAATATTTTGAGTACCATTTTTAAGTATTTACTCGTTTAACCTGCATCACTATTTTCTTATCACATCTACATATGGGTCTACCAGAAATAACTTCTTTACTATGTAGGGGTAAGGCTGCGTACTATCAAACTTCCTCAAACACCACTTCACTGCGAGATTTCGGACTGAGTGTGATGATGATGAACGTTGATCCTTAGGAGTTCGACTTGACTTAATTTTTAGCTTTTGTTAAATAGTTTATAATATATTATGTTATATTTTATAATTTTAATTTTTAATCTTAAAAGAGAATTATTTGACTTTTAATACTAATGTAGTCATATTTTTGTTGCTATTAATAATGAATATACTATATAATAGCTAAACATAAACTGATTTCAATAATAAGTTGGGCAATTAATTCTATTTTAATATGTTATAAATGTTATATTAATAAATATTAATTAAAATAAAATTACTTTAAAACTTATTTAATGATAATTTTATTTTAATAATAATTATTAATGAAAGAAAATTATTTATTCATCAAAATTTTCAAGATTTTGAAATAAATTTTACTTAAAATATACTACATCAAAAAGAGTTTTAGGCAACATGCAAAAGTGTAACTATAAATACAATTATTGTTGCCCTTTTTATTAAGACAACATAATTCGTGTCTTTAAATAAAGTGACGCTACTCTAAACACAAGGCAACCAAATTTTTTATTAAGCAACAAAAAAAAATGTTGCTTCAAGTTTTAACTAAGGCAACACAATAGCTTTAAATTATAGCAACAATTTGTAGACATTGTAACAATTTAAGTCTTTATAAGGTAATAATGCGATTTTTTTTAGATAACAATTTGTAATAACAAAGCAACAATTTATTCTTTCGTTATCAATAGTATATTAATGTCCATGTAAATTCTTGTCATTTAAGTAGGCAACATCTATATACACATTAAAAACAATATACAAACATTAATATATGTTTTAATTGTGTACATACTATCAAATATAAACTATAAAAAACTGCATTTATATATAATATATGACCTATAAGGACTTGTAAAATTCAACCTTTAATATATTCAAAATATAAAAGCAAAAAATCCCTAGCTAAAATATTCTTTTACAAATACTAAATAAAACGAATATGTGTAGGCGCTCTAAAATCCTCATCCACTCTTAATTATCACTTTTTTACAACAAAAAAGAAGAAAATCAAGAAGTATATTAAAATTGTAAAACTATTGTGCTCATAAACAGATTGATATATCTAAAGAATAAGATAGTAACTACTTTATTGTGATCTCAAGTTAATCAAGACAAATAATATAGTCCAAAAATTATTAATACAATGATTTAATTCTTTTTATGAACAAATTCAAAAAGCATGAATATAAGCAATTAATCTCGACAAAAAAGATAACAAGATTATGTACATCAATTATAAATTAAGAAAATTTATTACCTGATATTCTTTATGTTAATATGTATAGTTTGGAGGAATAGAAGATTCCTTTCTTGATTGACTAGGTGCAATCAATTTACAAATCATGTCTATGTTAGTAGTGTTAGCTTAACCAAACTGAGATTGAATGAGGGAGAACATTTGTTTTATCATTTCTTCTCTATCAACTTTATCTTGTTCTAGTTGCCTTTTCCTTTCCAAGCGTTTTAAACTTTCTCTTGTTCTAATTCCTTTCTCATTCTCTCATTTTTAATATCTACTTTTTGGTTAATCTTTTCTTCTAATGCTTTCTTGATGGATTGCAAATACTTATTAGAAAGTTTGCACAAGACTTCACTCACTATATTATTTTCTTTCATGTTAGATGCTTTCACTCTCTTTCCAAAAATTTTATTACATCCAAGCCTTATCACTCCCATGTCAATTATAACTTTATCAAGATTTTGATTATCATTTTCCTTTTACATTTCTTCAATGCGAGCCTTCAAAAGAAAATTTATAGTCACACTAATGAATGCAAGCACCGTAGATGATTACAAAAAATCTACTATAATTTTAGTTATATTATAAATAACTCATTTTGACAAGAAGAAATTAATAATATAAAAAACAAATTAAATGGAATCGGAAACACATATAATAAGCAATAAATTTAGGCATCTCAATAAAAGTATCAATAATATAGAAAATTATTAGAAGACAAACATTACCCACAATTTTCTCCCTTATAATTACAATATATTACTTGTACACTTTTCTAAACTTTCTCTTATACTTTCCATGATTCTTTTCATCATTATAGAGTGAATTTTTATTCTCTCTTTTATTTTTCTATCTATAGAAAATTTTTTTCAACTATAACATCTTCATGATTGGTATTTTGAAGCAAAGTAAAATATCGCGAAAAAGAATGAAAGCTTCGGAATTTTCCTTATCATTTACCGTTAACAATCACGGCAGAAACCTTTAGGTTAAGTGATAATCTATTTGTTAACCATCGTAGATCCCGAAGTTGGAAAAGGGAACTAATATCAAATCAATTTTCGAACCATAATCAGGTCTTATTTCCATTACCAAGCTTATGCTTAATATAAGGATAAATGATATCCTCAATTTCAGCATCTGCTTTAGGAAAGGAGAGGGTTCATCATTCATCAATCACTTCATTTCACGTCTTGATGACAGAGTAATATAAATGAAAGGCATGGACCATGGCCCCATCTTATTCTTTGGTCAGTAATTTTATTCAATAATTAGGTTGAGCTTGAATTAATTTATAAAGACAGTTATTGACTGTCATTTTTTAGAGTCCTTTAAAAATAATAATAACAGTGAAACTTTTAAAATATTCTTCAACACATTATCTAATTTTAAATAACAAAATAATTCTACTCTTAAAAATGCAACATAAAGCCAATTAAATACAATATTTCAGTTATGAGCACCATATTTTATTATTCTATTTTATTTTTACAAAAGATAACATCAAATGTAATTATTAATTAGGGAAATCCAAGTTTCAATTGTGAAAATAAAATTTTAAATTATTATTTAAGTAATTCTAAACTATTATTTAGGCAGATTAATAATCGTCTTTATAAATTAAAAAATTCATTTGGGGTCAATAACCCTCAAACTTCTTTTTATCATCTCTAAAATAGTCTCATGCATGTTTGATGGTCTTTATACTTCATAGCAGAACTTAATTAAACATTTAAAGCTACAAAAGGAAAAAAAATGAGAACTTACTCGGGACTACCTACTAAATGGATTGAAAATGGATGCGTTGTTGGCCATGTGCTTCCTTACACATTAACCAATTGGTAATAAATTGGAGGAACGTGGTCATTTTAATGCTTTGCCCGTCAACTCAAGGTGGAAGTGCATCAAGAAATCGTCCCCTCGATATTGGTATCATGCCCTCCCCCGTAAACTAAAAGAGAAAACAAAAAACAACTGGCACACATAATAAGTACATGAAGATTTATTGTGCGCAAAAATGAACAGATTACGTAAAAATTTGAGGAATTTTGAAATTTCATATTTACATTTTCTAAGCTCTTGGGATAAGGTTGTAGAGGCTTAGGATTAATCTGACTAAACCAGGATATCTAATGAAAAAAAAAAAAAACTAGCACACATCTCAAGTCCTTATTTTCTCTTACTATACTCTCCAGTAGCAGTAGTTTTTCCTAGGGAGTTCCCTGAAAATGAGATGGAGCACAGGTCAAACCAAATTTAGATCAAGTACGTAGGAGTGCTTAGCCTCCAGTTCCATATTAAATAACCTAATCCTAATTCTCAATCCAATTCATAATAAAGTTTAAGCACTTCTATATTCGTGGTCTTTTAAATGGTCCCATATCAAAATCATAACAATAAAGAAAAAGAGTTGGTAATTTAAATTGTCGTGGTTAGAGTAATTGTTGCTATTTCCCTTCAATTGTTGGAGTGGTTGCAGAATTGAATTTCTAGGAAACAAGTCCAGCTGTGATACTGCTGTTTTGTTCTTGACATCCTAAACACCATATAATCATTAGCTGCTGATATTGTCTTTTCTCTTTGTTCTTAATTATCTTTCAAACACGTTTAAACATGGTTTCTATTTCATTATGCAACATCTCCAAGTTTATAATGAGCTCACAAGTCTCAGGTTTTGATCATAACAACTAAATGAAATTAAAACAAACTTGATTCTTCTGTTGGGTTTGACACTAAATTTAGTTCATTGGTTGCTCCTATACTACCCATCAATAGACAAAATTATTTGTTTAATCCACTGGAATTGGGATACAGAAATCAACCATATTGGCAGAAACCAATGGTTGGTTGAATTCCACAAGCTCCAGTGTTCCCTTCTCCACCCCCATAGTTTTAAGATCTAACACTAACGTTGTTTGTATGTGTTAGGAGTCAGGACCATGGCATGGGCGCTCATTCAGTGCATGCATGCATGCAATTGCCAAACCTACCTGAGCTTCCCCCTAATGTTGCAATCTATACATACAGCTCCTAAAACCCAAGAAGTTCGAGAACATGGAAAAGGTAGCAAACATAGGTGTTAACTAGCTAGCCAATTACCTAATTTTTGTTTACTTCAGGTGTTTTCAAACCTTTGGTTTATACATTGCTAAGATTCTTTCTTTGGAATGATTGCTGAAGTGGAGACAAAAACTAACGTATATGAAATGCCTTTATGTTCAAATCACTTCCACACGGGTTCCATTTATTTTGTACTTTTTTCATAAAGAATGAATTGAATCACTGAACTTAAACCCTAAAGCCAATTTCAGTATCACCAACTTACTAACTCTAATGATCATTTCAGTATTAGTTGAGGAACTCAATTAATAGTGTAAATAGAATTGATTGGCTTTAGTCGTAAGCAAGCCCATCCAAGCAATAGATTAAACTGTGATTGCTTAGGCATCCAATTCCCCACTTCCAAACTTTAGAATAGCTTCGAGATTGATTGATGAAAAGTAATGCTTGTGTAGGTCCAGTTTTATTCTTTTATCAACTTCTTCTCGAGAGAGTAATCATCGAATAGGTCATAGAAAATAAATCATGTTATTCATGCTCCAAAATTGGTTGGAAGCATCCCATACTTTAATGATTTCTTTGTCCAACTGTCTTTAGTGATCATTCTGTTACTTAATTCTTTGAGTGGATGCAAATTTCCATCACTCCACCTTTGTGCATTTTATTCTTCTAAATTGTGTATCAAGACCTCATATTCGCACACCACCTGCTGCAGCTATCGCTGCACACCAGAAAATCAAATCTTTCCTTTCCCAGTCGGACATGACCATATCGACCTCTACTCGTGTACTAGTTATTGGTTTGCTACAGGTTTCTTTCCAACATTTCATTTTGCTTGTCAAGATTAATCCTAGTAATGATTCTTATACTTTTCCGCTAATCATGGAGAGCTGATTCTGTGAGGGTAAAGGCTGTTGTGAAAAAGTAATAATTCGGCGATTTGGTCCATTCTGTTGAATGGAATCCTTAACTTAAACCATTAAGTGGTTCTTGTTGTCCATTTTTATTAATAAAAATAATATAACATTCCAAAATTAACTCCTCAAGTGCTTGTTGTATTACTTTATACATAATCTGTCGGGGGAGTCTAGAAGTGAAATTAGATTTAGCATAAATGATAACACATGCGTGAAGACAAGGAGCATGCAAGTACCACATCGGGGGATCCTTCATCAAAATTTATGTCCCCTCCATTCAATGTCAAAAAAGAAAAGAGCTAAGAACAGTTCTAACAGTAAACAATTTATATACATGTATACGATTCAAAGAAGAGAATCTAGTCCACTGTCTACAATAAGAAACCAAAATAGTAGGAATGAGGATCCAAAAAGACCGGTATCTGTGTTCTCTTCCTGTTACTCTTTAGCTTCTTCGCATCTCTCTCTGTCTCTTTCTTCCTTTCTATAGACATAACTTCTCAGAACTTGCAGCCCTCGCCAGAGAGAGACTGAAAGAGACATATATACAGGTGCTTGGGGTGTGTGGAAAGATCCGAGCGTTCTTGACTCGGGTTTCTTCCATGCCCCTTTATTTGCTCTATCCTCATCATCAGGTTCTTGCTCTTCTCTTCTCTCACATGCATTTCCTTGAAACATTTCATATTTCACTTTTTATGTCTTGTTTTTACCCCCAACGACAAAGTTTCATACTTTTTATCATTTTGTATGCATAAATACAACTTGGGATACTGTATCTGTTCTGTTTCTTAAACGGTGACAAATGTGTTACGTTAATCGTGTTCGTGAATTGTGACTCGAAAATTGTTTTTTGTTTTTATTTTTTTCTATATGATCAAAAAGTCAACACTCATCATTGCCATCCTTTCTCTGTTCTTCTTATGTTTCTTTGATATCCCAAATGGAAGTTGGTCTTTCTTTTGCTGATTGGTAAATTGTTTTGATATTGATCGGTCGGAGTCAAACTCATCAGTTATTCAACGTCGACGTTTTCATGTACTCTTGGACAATTGGTGGACGCTTTGGATGTCAAATTATATGTCTTTGTTTTGTCTTTTTACCGTTGTAGCAATGGGGCGACTTATAGTTCTCTGATTCGGTTTCGCTGTGTTTAGTGATTGTTATAAAGGAGAAAAGAAAAACCTTTCATGCCTATCTCAGTTGTGTTGTAATACTGTTTCTGGCAAGAATTGGGCTATAGGATTTCTATGTTTTTGGAGTTTCAAGCAGTTCCCAGAGACATTTATGTATAGTTTTTCATAGACAAGTGCTTATGCATTTTAATTCTTATTTTCTTCAGTGTGGGCAACTAGGAGTTAGGCCTCTGTATGCTATGGAACTTGATTTTTCTTGAATCAGACGGCATCTTTTGCACTAAAGCCAACTTTTCATACTATTGCTTTCTGGACTACCGGAAAGTCAGAAGCTTGATAGTTGATTCGGTAAGTTGCCACTAGAGACTCTGACTTTATGTTTGTCTTGTTGTCTGCCCACATGCTTCCCTTTCCTTTTATATGGAATAAACAGATAAATAAATGCAGTAGTCTAGGTAATTTGTTCTTTGGTTTTCATAATCTTCAAGCTTAAATTTTTATCTTTAAGCTCGGAACTCATCCTAATTTTCTTGAATTTGTGACCGGTCTATCCAAGATTGGACGATCTACTAATTTGTTGGGATTTAATAAAGAAGTCCCTGGTGAAGTTCATATTTATCTTTGTTTGACGTGTTCGCTTGTCAATATGAATGCTAGTCTCTGCATAAGTGTAGCTGAAACAGCTCTGTACTTTCATCAATTTGTCCTTTTGATGTGAAGCTTCCATCTAATTTTTACTGTTCATCCTCGATTTTGGTTGATCCAAGTCTTCAGCTTTCTACAATTTTAAATTTTCGTGATGCAAACGCAGGTGCCATTATTATTTGCCTGGAATTCCTGGGATATTCTGTTCTCGTATGAAGTAAAAGTTTAGAAAGGGTATAGAAAATTGTTGTGATAATGGGGGCTTGTTACTCCACATCTAATGCAAGGATGAAACCAACCAAGTCCAAGAAACGTCGTTATAGAGTTGGCAGACGTTGCAGAAGGATTTCCTCAACTATGGGTGACGTCCCTATGACGCGGCTGAGTGATGCTGGAGTAAGTGACATTGCTGTTAGTGAATTTGTGCATCTCGATTATGAGAAGGGTGCTGCAACTACCTGCAAGAGATCTGAAGTCTCCAACAAGTCATTTCATCACACTCAGCTACAATGGAACCATAGTCAAATAGATGAAAATGGTGTGTTCTCCTTCTACTGTAGCAAAGTCCAAATCTGCAAGTATGAATGTTACTAGAAAAGCCTTTAGAATTTTATACACTTATTCTGGAAATAGCAAGCTTATTAAACGAATAGATACAATTAAACAATTTCTGCTTAGGTTATGGGTTATACATGTAAGCATATCAGTATCTGTTTCATTCCTGAATTTGAGACTTCAATAATTTGCAGGAATATGTCAAGAGGAGGTGTGGTTTGACTCGGTTAGTATTATAGACTCGGATTCAGAGGATGACTTCATCAGTGTGCACGGAGGTGAGACACTTGCATACCTTAGCAATCGTATGGTAACTTGTTAATGTTATGATTTGAGAATGATAGCAAGTTCTTATACTTGGCTTTACTTGTTTCTTTGACCAATTAGACGGCTTTTCTTCAGTAAGTACTGCAACTGGATATAAACCAAATTCTCAATTGCTTGAGTACGGAACTGCATCCCACTTCGTTGACACTGGGTCCAAGTACGAGGGCTTCTACGAAAGTTACCTGAAAATAGATGGAGGGGGTTCAAAAGGTGATGACATTTTGACTAAGAGAAAGAAAGCATTTGATGAATCACTTGAAAGTTTTAATGGACTTGAAGATGGCGCACATGAGGTAATGGAGAGGAATCAAGAAAACAGAAAGAAATCAACAGTTATCACTCTCTCTTTGAAGAGGAAATCCTGTGACGGAGGGGAGACAACTGAATTCTGTAAGTATCAATCCTTGCAGGTGTTAATAGTAAACCATACCATGAAACTTGAGATTCCATCATAAATGAGTACTTAAACTGGTGCAGCTGAGAGTTTGTTATACCGTCCGAGGGCGGGGAACCTGATTCCAATTTCAAAAGGAGGGAAACTAACTTCAGCTTCTTGGTCTGAGGTTTCACCTTCAGTTTTCAAGCTTCGTGGAATGAACTTTTTCAGGCATGTCTTTATGATCTCTGTCTATTGTCATTAATGTCTGTCTTTCGTTTTTGCATAAATTATGGGGTTATAGCAACTAAAGCTCTAACTTTAATGATGCAGTAATAAGCAGAAGTCACCTGCGCCGGACTACTGCCCATATGTACCTATTGGCGTTGATTTATTTGTATGCCCAAGAAAGATACATCACATTGCTCAGCACCTTGAACTTCCACATCCCCAACCTCATGAGAGGTTACCCTCATTGTTGATTCTCAACATACAGGTACTTTCTGCTTTAAAACTGCACTCTAGAAGTTGATTTACAGTCTTCGCTAACATGTCAGGCGGTTTTTTTGTATTGATCTAGGTTGTTCATCTTGCAGCTTCCCACTTATCCTGTTGCCCTGTTTCAAGCTGAAGATGACGGAGAAGGCATGAGCCTTGTCTTATATTTTAAACTGACTGAGAACTTTGACAAAGAGATCTCGTCTTATTTTCAAGATAGTATCAAGGTATATACTTATACAAGTGCATGTTAATCGAATTCATGATGACATCTCTGCTAATTTCTCATGTTGCTTTCTGATCCAGAGACTCGTTGATGATGAGATGGAAAAGATTAGAGGCTTTGGAAAGAACAGCGTTATTCCTTTCAGAGAGAGGCTAAAAATTTTGGCGGGTCTGGTTAATCCAGAGGACTTGCAGTTGAGTTCTGCAGAAAGGAAGCTTCTGCTGGCTTATAACGACAAACCAGTGCTTTCTCGCCCTCAACACCATTTCTTCAAGGTAACCATAATTTTCCCGATCCATGGGCCCTCAGTTTGATTAGGGTAACTACTGGGTGCAGATAAGATTTGGAAAGCATTTGTGTGTGTGTGCGCTATGAAATTCCATTCCTGAATCCTGAATAATTTAAGTTCTGCTGTGACATAGTAGAATGGAACTTTTTCCTTTGTTAAGTCTGATACGATAATGTTCTAACGTTTTGTAGCTCTAATACTTTGCAGGGGCCAAACTATTTCGAGATTGACCTGGACATTCATCGTTTCAGCTACATATCTAGGAAAGGGCTTGAAGCATTCCGACATCGTCTTCAACATGGCATAGCTAATGTGGGCTTAACTATTCAGGTATTTGTCAATGGAACAGCTAATTCAAAACAAGCAGAATCCATTAGTTTTCTACTTCATTAACGTGCTCTATCTGTGGCGGTCTTTCCAGGCACAACAGCAAGAGGAGCTGCCAGAGCATGTGCTGTGCTGCGTGAGCTTGAACAAAATTGATTTTGTAAATCATGGCCAAATACCTACCCTTGTAGTTGGAGATGCTTGATTTTAGTGTCATTTGAAGGATACCAAGCTGGCTAATAGAAAGAAAGTACCTGGTCACCATCTTTGTGGAAGTTGAATCATCATGAACACATGCTGACAGAGAAAAGAAAATCCTTTTGATCATAGTCTTGGCTTACATTCTAATGGTTGGTTTCCACTACGATCATGTTACCTTTGATCAAGTGTAATTCAATCTGTTTACACCGACTCCGTGGACGTCATGCCTTGAGTACTGCCTCGTACCCTAAATGGCCATCCATAAGCCAGTTCGAGCTTTCAAACATGGACGCTTACAATTTGTCTCTGACCTTAGCTACTTATCCAGACAGAAATCGACCATGGTTTATCCATGTCTAAACCAGTGTCGTTCTTATAGTTTTATAGGTCCTGGGCAAAATTAAAAAAAAAGATCCCAATAATATTATCAAAATCATGATTTATGAAAAATAATTTCTCCGTACATTTCTAAATGCAAAATCATTAATAATATTATCAAGATCAATATTGTCCAACATATTCTTCTCAACACATAACATAGCTAAACCATTCAATATTTCTTGTGACATTAATGATCTTAAGTAAGTTTTTAATGATTTTATCT
>JANIHY010000003.1:27521886-27535301 GCA_027479065.1 Erythroxylum brevipes
TTATGTATTGAGAAGAATATGTTAGATAATATTGATCTTGATAATATTATTCATGATTTTGTATCTAAAAATATATTGAAACATTTATTTTTCATAAATTGATTCATTTATATTTCATATCAACATATAAAAACTTTAAATTTATATGTTTATATATTCTCGATTTATTTGGGTGATTTTTTTATTTCACTGAAGGCACTAAAACGATAGAAACGCCATGTTCTTCAACATATAATGGTGTAAGCCGCAAGGACTTGAACATAAGCCTCAATGAGAGGAATGACAGAAGGAGAAGACAACGCAAGTAGACCCCAGATGGAGATTAAGGACACTCACTTAACCAGACCAATTCGTTGCATCGTTAAACTTGGTCAGTCATTTCTCGTTCAAGTTGCATTTCATCTTTCATTGTATTCTCACCGATCTTTCAGAAGCTGACCGAATTATTAAAGGCTGTAGCAACTTCACATAGCATTACTAAATTGAGAGAGTGATGACAAATGAGCAATAATTTATGCTCTTTTGCCTGATTCACTTGAATCTGTAGCATTTATGTCAAATTACTCCGCAACTGATAGCGCGGTAACGTTTCGAGCCCACTTTTCTTCGTTGAGCTACTTATTCTAAAAGTTTAATTGTGAGTAGAGAAATGGACTGATAAAGAAAGAACTTCTACTTCTCATCTTGTATGTGTTAGTTTTTTATTGAGATTAATCATAAGAGTTACAGGAGGAGCAGCCATAACCTGTAAGAATGAGCTAGAGAAGATCAACGAAGAGAATCTGGATACCGTCTCATTACAGCTAAGGCAAGCTATGATTAATGGGTCAGACTTCCAAAAGGTTATTGGAATGGACTGGAGCAAGAGATTCGGAAAGTTGGAACCTTCATGTGAGCTGGACGATTTTAAAGACCAAAGCAAATTGGATGCCAACAGTTTTATTGTCGTTCATGGAGCAGGTTATTTGCCTAGCTACTTCTTTAATCAGCACTTCATGTGCTTGTACGGACTATTTTGCTTCATTCAATGATGATAGTGTTGTTAGATTTATATGAATCAAAAGTAAGAGTTTGTTTCTGGGTATAAAGAGTACGGTTGTTAGACTTTTAGGGATATGAAGATTCAATAAAAAGGAGGGGATAAATAATTGTTGGACTATTTGAAGCTACATAATTGAAATTTAATTTGCACCCTTTGTTGTTGACTTAAGGTTCTTTTGGGCATTTTCAAGCAAGCAAATCAGGGGTGCATAAAGGAGGAGTGAATCAACCTCTTGTCAAGGCTGGTTTTGTTGCCACACGTATTTCAGTAGGATTTACTTTCTCTGCTCTGTATTGCTTCCCCTAGTTGTTTCTTCTTTTCCATTCATTTTAGGTAATGTAGCAAATCCAATCTATTATAGTGCTTTTAAATTAAAGACATTCTTGTTGTACTCAAATGAAATAGAGGTGGAAGGAGAATATTACCAATTTATAGAGTTTGATGCATCTCTGAAAGCTCCAGTTATATGTAACTAATGGAATGTTTTCCTACTTCTGTAAAATCCCAATATAATAATGCACCTTGATGTTGTAATACTAGGAATCAAGAAGAAAAAGAAAAGAAAAGTTTCTTTTCTAAATGCTTCTTGTAATTTTTAAGGATAGTTATGGCCTCAGAATAGCAGTTCGTTGCCCTGATATGATGGATTTCTCACTGCTAAATTAACATGGGTCTCCACTTGATGTATGAGAATCTAAGCCTTGTTAAGTACTTCTGACCTTTGAATTCCTCCTATTCTGCATCATAAAAGTACCTTAGAAATTCAATTTTTCGTTTCTGATCTGGTTCATCTAAGTAAGAAGGTTCTTTTTCATTATGCTTCAATGATCTTATTTTTCAAAAAACAAATTTCCTCCCTCAAATCAACTGAACTTTTATGTATGTATTTAACTTGTATTTTTTTGTCCCACTTACAATTTTACTTGGTTGTTATTCAGGTTACAATTCTCAACGTTCAAATTGTTCGAGCATTGGCTAGAGGTAATGACATAGTAATCGGAAGGCAAACTTCTATTATGTCATAGGCAAACATCTATTATGTCATATGCAAGTGCGACTTGAAATTGTGGCGGTGCTAGAAATGCTAGTCATTTGAATTTATATGTCACAGAATTCATACTGGCACAATATACTACAATAATCATGAATGATTTATGAACTCTGCTTCTAGATGTGGATCATATAACTCTTAACAAATTTTGTTCTTTTCTGGCAGAGGGTATTCCTTCCATCGGAATTTCTCCTTTTTCATGCGGATGGTCAACCTCTGAAAGAAATGTTAGTCATTGAGATGGTTTTTGTGTTTTATTCCTCAGATGGATATGTAGACAGTTCTATATTCTCCCTTTGATTTACCATGTCATGCTGTCATGCAATATGATTACCTTTTAAGCCTGGACTCAAATTCTCAGATTGCATCAGCTGATGTCTCAGCAGTGGCTAAGGCAGTCAACTCTGGGTTTGTACCTGTAAGATAAAATTCTTTGATGAGCCCTAAGACTGGTTTAGTTGCATACAGTGTCTTGTCGCATTTCTTCGTATAACACACATGATCAGTTTAACTAAATGTTTATGTATCATTGCCATTGATTGTATCTTCTCTTTTTGGTGGTTGTTGTAATAAGAAACTGATTTCCTCTGGTTACACCAAAGTTCTGATTCACAAGCTGTAGCCTAGTTTGAGTTCTGGATTATCTTCTAAGGCAATAAAATGGAAACTTCAATTGCTAGAGATAATTAAATTTGATGAGTTTTCCAAAGTTATTTGCCCCTAAATCTCAATTTGAAATTTCCTTGTTACTAGTTCTTTAGTTTTCTAATTCTTTGTGCTCATTGACTGGAGACCAGACACAGAATTTGACAATGACGCAAGTGGTATTGCCCTTGGAGGCTTTTAACTATGCCAAATGTACCAATGACTCTAGTTGTGTATCCTAAGGCTGACAAAGTCAGTTGATGAATAAAGACGATGGACATCTAGAGACAAAATGGCAAACATAGAAAGGTGAAGGTTAAAGAAAGAAAAGATGAGAAGAAACAAAGTGAAGAAATCTCTCAAACACCAAGAAGGATTATTAGCATTTTGAAACCTATGTCTGTGGTGGAGATGCACCAATTTCAATAGTTGTTAGTTGGCCAGACTAGCTCACTTCAATACATTTGTATATAAATCTCCTAGTTTTGTTTGCATTTTTACAGGGTAACAATCCTTGCGGCATTTTGTTGCTCTGTGTGAACCATATTTTGTGACAGGTTCCTCTCTTATGGCATGTTTTGTTTGCTTTCTAGGTTATTCATGGAGATGCAGTTCTTGATGAAGCACAGGTTTGTTTTCTCAGAGGATAGGTACTTTGTTGTTCTAGTTATCAGAGATTGACATGGACATTTTGAATTACTCAGGGATGTACCATATTAAGTGGTGATGTTATAATACGTCATCTTGCAGCCTACTTGAAACCTGAATATGTGGTTTTCCTTGTATCCTTTTTCACCACAAGTTTTCAGATTATGATCAATTCTTCCTGTATTAGAACGTGGTCCATATAAAGTTTTCACAAAATCAAATCATACGATTTAATGTTGAGTATCTATACATCCCTGCTGCTATTTATTTTTTGCTTTGATGGTACAACCCTTTTACTTCTTTATTCCGCTCTTAGAGGTCTGGGTGTCTTCATTTCTTAATTCACTTACTATAGCAATTGCGGCTCTCTGATGACTCTGAACATTTTTGAGTTATCTGCTTAACGTGATATAAAGACAGATGTTGATGGTGTGTACGACCGTCCACCTTCAGAACCAGGTGCAACACTCTTAAGGGAGATAGGTGGACATCCACTTCACATTTGGAACTGGTAAACTATATATTGTTTGACTTGTGAAATTTGATGAAATATACAAACTCTTTGTCTGAAACAGTCGTCAGAGAGGACGGCAGCTGGTCTGTTTTGAAGCCAACACTTACAGACATGAATAAACAAGGTTTGTGAAAGTTGCTTGAACTTTGATGTCACAAATTTTTCATCGCGATATAACATTGGATTGGATGAACCAAGAAATCATCAGGGACCTATTTTAATTTACTGCTAGTACCTTCTTGGATTTGTGTAATTGGGACTTCATACTTTCAGTCTATCAACTTAATATAATAATTAGAGAATTGAAGTAAGAAACAACGTTTAGTTTGTAGAATCATTTAAAGTAGGGTAGTTTCTTGTCGACATATGGCCCTGATATATGGATATGCACAACATTATCATATAAAAAAATTATTATGAAGGTGACTGAGAGAGATCTTAGTAACTGCACATGTCAAGAGTCCTTTTGATAATTTATATCATGTAGTTTGATGTCCCAAGAGTTGAACTTGGTTGCTACTCTTGTTCAGAAGGGCATTAAAATAGGCGATGGTTTAAAAGAGACATTGTTCTGTCTTAACAGTTGAAATAACGGTAGCAGCTCATGACACAACAGGGGGAATGGTAACCAAGATATCGGAGGCCGCAATGATTGCAAAACTGGGCATTGATGTCTACATTGTCAAGGTAAATAAACTTTGCCCTGCCTCTAGCTCTAGCTCTACTTCCCACTTTACATCAATGAGTAGAAATGCCCATCACAGGCCGCAACAAGCCATTCATTGAGTGCCTTGAAAGGAGAAGTAAGGGGCTCCATTCCTGACCATTGGCTTGGCACAGTCATACGTTACGTGGACGGGGGAAGTTTGTAGGTATACTTGCCACTTGGACAATTGATTTTGTCCTAGATAATTGACATCGGATTAAATGTGAGACTAAATGATTGTGGCAAGGAAAGTTTGTGACTCTCAAGACCATTTTGATTATTGCATTGAACAGATTTTGTAACAAATGACCACTGCAATTCTAGTTCGTGATGGATGGTCAATAATATAATTGTGTTCGTTAAAGAGGACTTGGATCCGCCGTTGCAATTCTATTTATTGTCATTATTTTTCTTTAGAATTGGCTTACTTTGACCTTAGCTGCATTGATCTATTAAACCTGCAAAAGGAATCAACTCCATTGAGCTAGTAACACACTCTTACCTTTTTAATCTTCCATTACATTTATTTGAGGACTGACACGTAGCATACAAACAAAAAGAATTTTAAGGACAAAAACGGAAAACAAAGATCAATAAAGGTATTAAAAAGTTGAAAAGTTGCAAAAATATGTAAAAACAGTTTAAAGTTTGCTTCAAGGAAAGGGGTATAGTCTCACGATTATATAAATTCTACACACCATGAACCACAAAAAAAAAAAAAAAATCAAAATTAAAAGCATGCTACTTGGGATAGTTATAGAATCTTCATATAAGCGGAAGGCCACATCTCCTTGTAGTTTTATCCGGGATACGCCCCCTAATCAGCTGTCAAACCCACCAAAAGCCCACAGCTAAAATATAAAGATCATCAGAGCTCGATCGTAGTCAACCCACTTAACTCCGAACATAGAGCTAAAGGAAAGATTAGTTTTTAGGGCCGATGTCCTTAAGGGCGCAGATCTGCTCCTCTCCCATGGAAGACATCACAGTCACGACCAGGTCTTTTCCTTCAGCAAATCCATCCTTAATCTGCATAAACCACAAATACGCTATGTAAATCAAATTGCAAAATTAAACCAAAGCATGTATTCTTTTTTGTTTGGTTGCTGGTCGATGTGCTTTTGTGACTAACCTGAGTGAGTAAATTTTCGTCGGTTGGGAGCCTGAGGTCATCCTTGGTATTGCCATTCTCAGTGAGAAGGCTGACCTGAAATTTCAGAATCAAATTTTATTAACAAACTCAGCAGCTGCGAGACGGACACCAAAACAAAACAAAAAAAAAAGAAAACAAGACCAATATGGCATACAAATCCATCCTCAGAGATGTCAATCAGCTGGTAGTCGGTACGAGTAACATGTGGAACCTGCAATAAAGAAAAGCAAGTTAAATTAAAGGCAAACAAATTGCAGTAACCTACAAAGGAAAGATTCTTAGAAAAGTAAGTTCGTACATCACAATTGTGGGAAGAAGGAACAATGTCTTCCAGCTTTTTGCCATTGAAGATGTCAATACCCACGAAGTGGCACTTTGCATGGCCGTGCTTGCCTGTTTTGGATGTGGAAACTTCCACTACCTGCAACAAAACAATGAACAAACCAACGACGATAAATCATTGATAAATGTATTTCAGGGGGGGAAAACAATCACTCAAATCCCCCCAATTCAACATTAAAACACACATCTATAAATATGCCACCATTAACCGAGAATCCATACGTTGACAAATTCTTTTCATACGAAGACAGTAGCTAACTGAAAACAATAAAAAAAATTCAAATCACAAAGCTAAACCTCGAAGTCCTTGCTCAATCATAGCAGCAGCTTTCTCATCAGTTTTAACCCACCGATTGCTTTCTTGCAAACTTAAGACAAGCCGTAGTATAAGTAATTAATCAATGCCAATTGAGTCTTTTTTATGAAAGGATATTTCTGTAATCCTTCACTCTGGCTGTAGACAAATTTAGAAACACAAAAAGGCTCTCTCTCAGGAGGCTTTAAAAACAACTGAATTTAAGATACAACAGACCGTTAACACACTCCAAGATCATATCCGATCTGAATTTATCCAAACACAAGTAAACAAAATAAACCTTGGCAGAGTCGCGATAAATAAAATATAACAGATCTAAACAAACAGAAAAGGAACATTGGTAACGTACCTTGCAAGGACGGTTCTTGATGACGATGTAACCGTTCTTACGGATGGTACCGGCCTGTTGAGGAAAGGTCTTGGAGGCGCCGGCGTCTGCCTTCGATTCGAAGTGATGCTCCTCGTCCGACATGACGGCGGCGGCGGTGATTGTTAGGAAAAGAAATGTAGTGATAAAAGGCTTCCCAACAAGTATCAAGTGACAAAGAAAGAGAAGAGAATAAGGAGAGAGAAGCGTGAATGAGTAGGGTTATATTTATATGCTGCAGGGTTAGGGTTTCAGAAAGTTGGGAATTTATCAAGCGGTGTACGGATGGTGGATATCAGCCGTTGGATTTGTGGAACGGAGGGTTAAAGATGAGATGATATAAATATCTCTATGCCTGCGTTGTAACTACGCAATGGCAACGTGGCCTGCTCGCGACACCTTTTTTTTTTTTTTCGGTGTATAAATGATGTTTTTTTTTCCTTTCAAGAAATATAAAAGGCATCATCTTTTATTATGTCTATCAAAATTTTGCATTTAAACAGCCGTCATAATGGAATTACAAGGAAGCTTTATTTTGCACCATCGCAAATTTGACTTGTACAGCATGACGGAGCAAGCCTAGAGTTTCAAATTCAAGAGATTACAAGTGGGAAAGGACAAAGACTGTTTGAAGAGAATGTAGTTATTACAGACATGAACATTGCAGGTCCACTGGTCATATTGATTGAACAAAAAACAATTTGTTTCAGCTAAAGATCCACCAAGGAGCCGGTTCAGTAACAGATCCCACGTTCCACCTGAAAATGAAAATGCATTATGTCAAATAAAAGCTCAGCAAAGTTGGAGAATATCCCATAGAATATGTTTTTGGAGTGGAAAGCAGCTCTGATGACTAGTATTAAGCACAGATGGGCTAAAGCAATTTATGCAAATTGCCTCGTGGCGTCCTTATGATACAGAGCTGATAAAACCTTAAGAAACTAAGAAAAACTGTTGTTCCCTTTCAAGTGTGTTACCTTATTTGCCAAGTTTATCATTGCCTACATGAGGCTCTGGCTGAAGATGATCCAATGTTGCTGCCATCTGTTTCTTGTATAAATATTTGTGGGGGTTCTTCCCTGTCAAGGAGAAGTGGACATAGATATATCAGAATCAACAGCTTTATTGCTTGATACTTGAAGGTGGAAATTTGACATACATCTCATTGCCTTCTTGGTATGTGTAGCTCGATGCGACAGCCAAAATTTGTCCATTATGGTTGTATGATAAGGATGCAACGCTGTTCGGGTATTTCGGCAACTATACATGCAAGATTCAGAAAAGATGAGCTAAACATGGTCATCCAAATAAGCAAACTTAAATTGGAGATTATGACGAATGGATTATACCTCATATAATCTTCTTTTACTTTGAGCATCCCATGCTATAACATAGCCTTCATTGTCACCGGTGGCAAAAGCACCACAGATCCTAATCAGAACACCCAGCCATTTATAAGGTTCACCTTATGTGTAAAAGCAATTGAAGAGAGATTGTGCATACAGCGGGTTAAATACTATGTCATTGACTGATACCAGATGCCCTCTTCCGTCCTTTGACTTTGGATGACATCGAAAAGTGTATCTGCAGAGCTTAACACGCTTAAATAATACCAATTGTGGAAACTTGACCAAAGTTGACATAATGAGAACGCACGCAAACACTTGAGAAGCCATTAAATCAGTAATATTTAGTCCCTTTGGTCAGAAGCAAGAGATCTTAAGCAAATGCATAAAAGTCGATGCTGCAGTTCATTAAGGAAACTCCTCCAATAAAGACAAGGGTAGAAAGACAAGAGTTTTGAACAAATGGAACACACTGTCAGTAACATCGCCAATAAGACAAAAGTATATATAACCTATCAGTACCGTTAACCACCCAATAACTAGAATTTGCCAATATTGAATTTTCTATAAGGTTTTAGAAACAATTTCATTTTAAGCAAGCAAAAACTATCCAAGTGACTTTCTTACGACTAAAGGATTTGGTTTATAAACATAAGAAAGTACAGAGGCAAGTACTACCCTGAGCCATTCATATTTAGTGAACCTAAGATTTCAAATGCTACCCGTCCATCTACAGATCCAACAGCATACCCTGCAAGGAAATAGATCCCACTTATTAGGAAATGATGAAACATGCATTTGAATTCTTTGCTGATAGCTTTTCCTTTTAATAACAATATTAGCGTTGCCTATGAAGTCATACAGCATGGTTAGGACATCTTTAAAGCATACAAAGCTAAATTAATACAGTAATACCTCTAGAATAGGGAATTGAGCTAATACATCTAATTCGCACATCAGGGTACAGCTCTTTCAGATGAACTGATCTCTCCAAGTTACGCAAGTCATATGTAATCACTGCTGTCCCAATGGCTACCATTAGATCAAACCCAGAGACAGACATGGACTCGACTTCCGCATCCACATTTTTCATGTGTGTATGAGCTTTTGCAGATCGTATGTCCCATGCGATTATCTTCTTGTCCAACCCACCAGAAACCACTTGGCCTAATGGAACCAGAAACAATGAATCACTAGAAAATCATGATTAGAAACAGAGTAAAGGTAGATATTAAGAACCCTCAACTGTACTTATGCCAACTACGACAATCTAAAACAATAAAGATCCCAACAGGAAGGATGAAACCATGACTATTTCACATCTAATACCCCACTACCAGAAAAGTATCCAATCTCGTGAATTTACATCAATAACATGACCAAACGAAAACCCACCAACAAAGAGACTACATAAAAGAGCAGAACTCAGAACTGCGACAATGATAAGAAGCTTACATGTTTGTTCAGAATACGCAACGCATGTAGCAGTATCATGATGAGTTCCAACAGCATTTGCAGTTTCAGAATCCAAGTCGTACCTGGAAGGAATTTCCCAGTCAAACAGCATTGTCTGGAAGATCATGACACCAGGTGCATTAGGATGAAGAGAAGTACGAGAGAGGCAGAAAGAAAAAACCTTGAAATACAACCGTCGGAGGCGGCGCAAAAAGCAACGGAGTGGGTATGGAAGCAGCAATCGAGAAGTGGGGCCGGCGAAGAAGCTTGTAGTCTTAGGAGAGAGCTATCGGCATCGTATAATCGCAGGCACTGCACAAACAGGCACTATTATTTATTAATTTCCAGGAAAACAACAAACAACACAAGAAGGAATTAGTTGGTGAGTAACTCACGGAGTCCCATGAAGAAATGAGAAGGTTGTTGGAGTTGGGTGCGAATCGGATCCTGGAAACCGCATCTTGGATCGGCTTGTCCAACTGCAGACAACCGCCTTTCATCTTGTCAAAAATCGATGATCCCAGGTTTCCCTTGCGTCTTTAAAAGCTCAAACTTGACGAGGCCACAAATGATAATAAAATTTGTAACTAAACTTGTCATGTGGCAGTCATTAAATGAATTTCAAATCTAGTCCTCAAGCAGAAAATAAAAGAAAATCATTTTTGAATTTTGTAATTGTTGGTGGTGGTCAAAGAAGCTGGTTTTCAATTCTATATCAACCACTTTTAACGAAGTATTTCCACCGCTGTGCACCGGCAAGTGGCCAGCAGTTCAAATCCTCGCATAGCCAATAAGTGAAGAATAGCACAACAAACACAGTCGACCCTTTTGCAGGATAAATCTTTTATAAGCCCTCCCAGTAATAAAACAGACACAAAACAATCTAACTGATGCCTTTAATGTCATAATCGAAACTATAAACTATTCAACCAAACTGCAGAATGACAGGATAGTCGAATCTGTAACACATATTTAATATGTACATGGAAATGTTAAGACTATTCTTTCCCAAACAAAGATTCGAACTTGGAGGAGACAGATTTTGACAGCCGCCAACCACTGGAGTCATTTCCCTTTCAAGCCTACGTAAATTACCAGGCCCTATCATCCGGAATGTAGAAGTCAAACCGCACATCAACTGAACCAGAAACATCCCCCGTGTCTTTGTACTCAATGTTTGTTATAGATCCTATATCTTCTCTATCCTGATATTCTTGCTTTACACGTCGCACTGGCACTGTAACAGAGTAAACGGTTCCAAGATCAGAATCAGCCATGACACTCAGCTGAACTTTGTCCTGGGATTCTATCTCCACAAACTCTGATAGAGCATGCACAATTTTGTTCACGATCTTCCGTTTTGCCTCATCACTCACTGCACATCTGTCAGAGAAGAGAATCATCTTCAATCGTTGTTTTGCAGTCCTTGCATTTGAATTCTTTCTTGTTGGTGTTGGGAAGACTATCTTCCAAGCCAAGTTTAAACGCTCAAAGAAGGTCATGTTTATCGCATCCAAGATAAAGCTTTCAGCCTCTTTACTAACTGAATTTGAAGACAGTTGCTTTTCACCAGTAATCCCAGAAATTCGATTTGAGTGACCACGCATCTTACAACTATCCAGCATGACAGTGGGCCACTTTTGGGTATTTGAGGAAGTCCCAAGTGCTCCATTTAGGAAACCACTAAACTCCACCTATATAAAACAGCAGGTGAAAGTGTTAGATCGCAGAGAAGTTGAGAAGGTAATGATAACAATCAAAAGGATGAGTCTTGTCATTTAACTAGACGAACTGAAAGCAACATTCAAATTGGTTTTCATGGAATGCAAGTAAAAGTTGATAAGTCAACAGTAGAGATTGCAGTATATGTTCTCGAACGTATACACATCAACATGGAATATGTACATGTGACCATGGAGACTAAATCAGTATCAGTCTATCAGAAGCCTCTACTGTACAGAACATGTCTTAATCAGATAACGCCTGTCAATAACGACTCCACCCAGGATCATAATCTTTATTCAGGGCAACTCTCTTAACCACCAACACAGTGTTACTTGCAGCCTCGGAAACTGTCATGGCTTTCCCCTCTTCAATCCTAAACTTCTTTGCAGAGTTTGAATTCTCTAAAATCTAAAGTCACATGGTTTAATTTGGGCAATAGAAGCATATACATTCCTAACATCAATTCAACGCTATCATCTAACCCACAATTTAGAAGCTCACAAGAAAACTACCTAAGATAATCAAGTACGTCTTGAACCCCAATGGGCCAACCACCAAAAAAAACACTAAATGATATAACAAATGGTCCCCTATTTTCGATCCATCACTACAAGCAACTAAATATACTTAATTATCGGCGCCACATTTCCATTCCCCACTAGGAACCTAATTCCCAAAGCTTTCTCATACCGTCAAAAGTTCTAATTTCCCAAAAGAAGAGCACGATTCACAAACAATTACAGAAAACTCACTTCAAAACTCGGGAGAACAGATATATAAACCTGTGAGAAATATACCAAGCTACACAAGCATAGGAAGAAAGAGGCAAAAAGGAGCAAAGACCTTAGTATTTGGAGGAGATAAAAAGGCTCGATGAGGGAGTTTGCAGTGAGATGCCCGTGTTGCAGAGACCCTCAGATCTCCAGAAATCGCCATTTTCCGGTTTGGTCCACTCAATGTCGCGGGCTCTGTTCGGAAACTCTCGTCTCTCACTCACGTATGCCGTTGCTCAGGCGACGTTTGCTTCTGCTGCTTACGGCGTCAAGCGGGACTTAACGACGTCGTTGCATTTTGTTTTCGGCTCTGAATAGGTGTATTCTTCGCAAATGATTTCGGCGAATGCAAATTACATCAAAACCCTAAAATTTAGACCAAGCCCGGTCCAAATCCAATCCTCCTTCATTCATTGCAAATTGTTGAATTCAAGTAAATTTGATTGGTGAATGTTTATAAACAAAAGTTTGATATATGACATTTTAAATTAGCAAAATGTCATCATATTATTAAATTAGAAAAAAAGATTTAAATAAAATAATGAACATGGATGAATGATCTTCTTTCGAACTTTAAAATCAAAGTGGAGGGGCAGCTATCCTTGTGTTGTTTGACAAATTCTAAGATAGAAGAATATGTGCAATTTGAATTGAATACGTGTTGTGTCTTTTTCTTTCTTTCTTATGAGACGTAGCATCTTATCATATTACAACTAATATGGTCTTAAGGTCTTGCATCATCTTAGTGGACTACCGATTATTATTTTACTTTACATTGCACCCAAAACAAGATGACTGCTTCCCACCATCGATGGTTACATAAAAACTCTCATATTCTCTAAATTTTGTTCTTACAGCCTCTTAAGTACTTTGCGATATCTGTTCTATTCATACAAAACAAAATCATGTTTCTTAGATGTAGGCAGATTTGGGGCTAGGTGCTTATAATAATTAATACAATCATTGAATCAGCAGATTCCAAAAACTGAACCTATTTAATATGTTAAACCTATTAAATGAATCAACGTTTAACATCAGAATGTTTAAATTTTTTTTTATCTTATCACTTTAATTTTGGGCCAAGTTTTTAATTTCTTATGCAGCCACCCAATGAAAGTTATTTCACTAAAATGAAAAGGTAACAAGACCAAAAGAGGAACTTAATCACGTATCATAAAAAAGAAGAAGAAGTAAAATCTAAAACTATTTAATTGATATTTATCTTAGGAATACTTTTTAGTAATTTGGTAGAATAAAACTAAAAATGAAATAAATAAACAAGAAATTAAATACAATTAAAAATTCTAATTATTAATGTTTTAATTAATAAAT
>JANIHY010000003.1:27573395-27588347 GCA_027479065.1 Erythroxylum brevipes
TACTATAATGGACAATCAAGCATATTACAGTCAATATGTATGTTATCTTTGGATATACAATCATATTAACTTAATATGTTGATAAAATCCCTTTAATGTCATTAATTATAAGCAATGGTCCACCTTTGGGTGACCTCCTAGCGTTATAATTAATAATCTCAATTGTTCAATTCAACCGTTATGTCATTTTGCATCATATTATATTGAACAATTGAAATAAATCACAATTAAATGATTAAAATTTTCAAGCTAGGCCACTTTGGTGACTAACAAGCTTTCCATGCAATAAACATTTAATTGGACAATTATCATACATGACAAAATTAATATAACTAGTTTGGTCACTTTGGTGACAAACAAACTATTATAAATGTCCATAATGTCATGAATTATATTCAACATATGCTAGGAAAAATTTGATTCCAAATATTACATAATATAAAATATTCAAAGTACCAAAGAAATATATAATATGGCACTAATTTCTAAAATTATATTATGTATATATCAATTATGAATTAAATAACCCCTTATGTTCCATCCTAAAATAATTTTTCTTTAGGGGTTAAAGTCCATAATTAATAACTAACCTAAAGTGTTGTCCCTTAATAGCCCCAAAGGCCCAAAATCAGTCCATAAATTTCAATTGAATTAAATAATCCAATATAACTTTCAGGGCCCAAAATCAACCAAAAATGAGCCCAGAATCTGATGTTTGGGCCTGGAGCTCGTGCTGTCGCGTGCAGTGCACCCGCTAGTGTTTGTAAGGAAGGCACCGTCTGGCGCGTGCAGTGCACGCGCTAGCAGACGCTGCTTCAGCGGGTTTTCTGGATTTCGGTTCATCAATTTTTTTATTCTTCTTTTCCTATGTTTCTTTTGCCTTCTGTTCCATATCCTTGGTTTGAGGCAACAATAAACACATCCACCATGTATAAATTCGGTGGTTAACTAACGAAAACAAATCCATGGATATTTTCTCACTCTAACCCATAACAGTGAAGTTTTCGTTTCTTTATATACCGTAAATCATTCCACAGTACCCAGTTGATTTTCTCACCCCGAACAATCCATCCATAACAGGTGAGTTTCGTTTCTCTTTCCACCAATAAATCGAAAATCATACTTCCGATATGCATAGAAAACAGAACAAATATAAAGCCCATACACAATACATATTATCACCGGAAAATCACTTATCATATCTTTCATAAGTTTCATATTACGGTGATAAAACACTTCCTATGAAAATCCATTAACATCCATGAAGAACACATGCGTTTTATCTATCGGTTAAACAGTGACAATGTTATGAACATTAAACCGAAAACGAAAATTATAAAAACATGCAATTGTTCTGTATTATATACAGAACAAACACCATCAAACATAAACGATCGGTAGAATATAAATCATGCAATACCGTGACAATAAATCATGCATCGTTATCGTCACAAACATCACACTCATTCATGGTGTATGGCAGCTCGCAACAAAGAGATAACCTTGCTCTGATACCAATTGTAAAACAATAATAGAATCGATTCGATTTTGCATACCCGTATCCATATCGATTATTGTGAGATGTCGATTTGCTTGAATACGTTTTATTTCCTCTCGTCTTCTTTCATTAGAGTTTTCCTTAATGGTTCAGAATAAATCATTTCATAAGTTATTTGCAACTTATATACTATTACTAAAGGACATGTCCTTTGGAATTAGAAGAGAGAGGAAAAGGATATGTGACTCATTTGAGACCCAGTCGGTAATACCCAATAACTATTATCTTGGGTGCGTTTTATAGGACTCAATACGATAAATTACATAGGACATAAAATAATCTTACATGTTAGTCCTAATATGAGAAGATACGACTTTGTTGTCCTGCTTTTTGCTTTAATCCTGCTTTTTTATTTAACTTTAGAAGTTGGGTGCCGGGTCTTCAGTTACTAGTTTTTATCCGCTAGCAAGAGTTCATCCATTGATATTATATGATGCAACTTAAGTCTTACGGCATCGCCTCCCACTTAATGTTAAAAAAGTTTATCTTTGGCGTAACTTTCAACTTCTCCCGTCAAAAGTAACTTTAAAATCATCTTTTCAATTTCCCTACATGATTTATTAATTTATAACCCTCATCTGGTTTCTTTTTTAATTAACTGAAAAATTCACCGTGGTTTTAGTCAAATTTGGCAGAGGAAAGACAAATTTGCATTGTGTTGAAGTCAAAAGCACTACATCTTGTTAAAACGTTCGTTAGTATTCCATAAAAATGACGAATTATTGTCATTTAAAATTGATATTAAAATTAACTTTTCTCGACAACTTTTTTGGTTACCTAACATCATCAACTGTTGGAGTATATTCACCTATAGCTCCAAATCAACCTTATGTATTTTCATACAAATTGTAAAAATTTATCGTATTTTTTGATAATTTTTTAAATTACTTTATTATCAGAATTTTTTATAAAAATTTTTGTTCAAAATATAGAATAATATTCGCTAGTAACAAACAATTAATTTGATGTATTTTTCACTAAAATTTTTGAAGTATTATTATCATAATTAATAAATTATATACCGTATAGACATGTAATATCAATATCTAACTCAGTTAATAAATATTAAAAAATATATCACTAAATTATTAATTTTATTAATTTATAAAAATCACGACTTTAAAATTTTTAGTGTCACAAGTAATAAAAAAATTTTAAAAAAATTCAGTCATTCTCACATTCTAATATTTTAAAAGAATTATAACAGGAAGACACTATTATTACTGTTTAACGAAGAGAATTATAACAAGAAGACACTATTATTCTTCTATTCTTGTGATTTTGTATATTTCACATGAAATAAAAAAGAGCTTTCAGTGGAAGAAGCACTACATATTTTATTCCTGGAACCTTTATCTTAGGAGGTCGCTCAGGTAATAGCAAGCTAATTAAGCAGGACATTTCAACCTGCATGCAAGTGTACTCCGCCACCGAAAACGATCAAACTAATTTCGATGATTCTTTTCATGGGTTGATTCTTTATGAGAAGAATCAGGACCATAAATACTAGGGGCTGAAGGACTTCTGCTGGTGAGATAGTAGCGAGACTCTACCTGACGCTCAAACCTTGCTATACCCTCTATCATGGTGCCAAGTCTCAAGAAGATTATGATAAACAGAACGAAATAGCCATTTGCAGTTTTGCTTGCCATATAAGTCTGATCCTGTCTGGTTTCAGACCTGGACAAGTCGATCACCACCAAGTTGCTTGCTAATGGGAAGCTTGTATATATCCTGAAAAGTACGTAATATACAAATTTTTAAGGACTTGCAAAAGGAAAATTATGATCACAACTTTACTAAGACGCATGAATGCATGCAGAAACTTTATCCAAACATTAGCTCAAGTGTATTTATGAAGAAATCGATGCATAAGATGCAACAAGCTTGCTTTTGAGGTCGATTGCGTAAATATGAAGGCTTTTCAGCTGGATGACTTTACCTTCAAACCTGAAATGATCACAGGAAAATTGGAAGGTCTGGCAGTCTCTGGTCTGAGCGACTATATATACTCGCGAAGATTAGATGAGTGATGAATAGTAATTCAATAATTGGATATGTCCCTCAAGCCACTAGAAATTGTTTATAAGATAAATAACGTCAATTATAACGAACTGTATATCATCATTTTTTTAATAATATTTACGTTTTAAAGTTGGGTAGTCACTTTAGTTGGGTAAATTTCACACCATAATCATAAAGGAAAACAACAGCTAATAAAAATTGCGTTGATACGTGGAATTTGTGAAGGTTCTTAAGTATACAATTTTATCCCTAACTAATAGAAAAAATGTTTTTCGATAAACTCAAGTTAAAATAAAAAATAATAAAAGATATATATTAAAATAATAAAGTAAAAATGAAAATAGATATCAAGGATAATAATAAGATTAAAATAAATTAATAAATACGTATAAATAATATATAAGTTATATATTAAATGTAGAATAAGGTGAAGAATAAAAATAAAAGGTAAAATAAGTAAATAAATACAAAAAAAAAGACAAGTAAATAAACAAAATAAGCAAGTCGTTCTAAGAAAAGTTTACGGTAAGGAAGGAAATGTTTAGGTAAGATAATAAGAGAGAAGTATTACATATTAAACGTTTAGAACAAATACAAGATATAAGATTCGAAAGAAAATGTTTAAAAGACCTATAAGAAAGAGAAGGTCTTTTTATGTGAGATCTTTAACTCGTATCTTAATACATCAAAGTTTTCTATCGAAGATCACATCTTCAGTAAATTCTAGTATAGTCATATCATTCATTATCATTTCTCCTCAATTCGTTTTAGACCTTCCTTATTTTCTCTTACAGTCCTTAAATACAATCTTTTTGCATCTTTTCATTGGAGCGTTAGGATATCTCATTTTAATATACCCAAATTACCTAAGTCTTGTCTCACTTAATTTTTTTTAGTAAATTGTCTCACTTAATTCTTCATTAAAATTAGTCACCTTTAATTTATCTTTTATTGTTATATTTCTAATCTTATCTCTTCTAGTAAGGTTGCACATCCAATGGAATATTTTTATCTCCATCACTATTAACTTATGACTATGCACATGTTTGATGTGCTAACACTCCATCTCATAGACCATAGCCGGCCTGATCACTAAACGATAGAATTTACCTTTAAGTTTAAGTGAAATCTTCTTGTCATATAAAACTACTGATGTACTTCTCAATTTAAGTCAACCTGATCTGATATGGTGAGCTATATCTTCATCGATCTCTTTGCTACTTTGGATGATAAATCCTAGATATTTAAAACGCTCTTTTACAGTATAACTTTTAAACCAATCTTTACCTCCACATCAAAAACCACCTTTTGGTCCCAAAAATTACATTCTAAATACTCAATCTTAATCCTACTTAATTTAAAACATTTTGATTATAATGTATCTCTCCAAAATTTTAGCTTGATATTGATATCCTCTTTTATCCCGTCCACTAAAACAATATCTAATAAGTGATTCTCTTAAGTGTGATATAAAAAAGATTATCAATTATTTATTTTTAAATACATGATTATCTTAATTTTGAATTAAATTTATTATTGAACTATTTAAATTTAGAGTGTTATAAATGTTAAGAATTTTGTTAAGATAATACATTCTATTTTTGGCATTATTTATATTTTATTTTATTGAGGATATCTTTTGTTATAAGAAAGATGATTTGGTATAAGATTTTACTATCTTAGAATATGTAGAATTCTAGAAATTAAAAGATCTTTTCAAAAAGAAAAGATCCTACAAGAAAAGGAATTCAAAAGGAGGAAGGATTGGTTGGATATACATAAGATGTCCATGGTGTGACAAATATTGGTGGTTTTTGGCTGCGCATTTTTTTAGGGGCTTCATGTAAAGTTTAGATTTGAGAGAAATAGAAGATAAGAGAAATTCGTTGTTATTCTCCACAATTTGAAAAGGCAAACATACAAGATATTCATACTGGTTGGGTCGGCAATATCGGGCTCGAGCTCAATCCGACAGGCCGATCGGTCAGTCGCATACCCATTGTTTAATCCGGGCCTGGTCTACATATTCATGGCCCATTAGCAGAAGGAAGTCTCCCATGCAAACACGTAAAGAACTAAAACCTAGCCGAAAACTATATAAAAGGTATTATTCTCCCATAACAGAGGTACGAAACTCATAACCTAGTTGTTTTCTTTGATTGAATCAACCTCACCTTCACCAAAAGACTTACTTGAGCGTCGGAGGGGTTAATCGGGACACAACCCCCGACCAGCCTTCTTTGTTTTGCAGGTATCTTCACATCGAATCTATCAGCAGAAGTTGCCAACTCATGAATCCAAACGGCAACGCACCGTTCAGCTAGAATCCGGCAGAACCAATTGACGCCCACCGTGGGGCCCGACTTCCGGGCACCACGTCCAGAAACACGCAAATCAGTCAAGTAGCGGCAGCTAACCCTGATGTAGTCGCAATCGCGACTCTGGCGATGCAACGCCTAGGTTTGCAGCTACCTGCAACTCTGCCGCCTGCAATACATGCTTCATGCACGGAATCCTCAGATCCAAACGATCAACAACAGCCTCAAACCTTGGAGCAAGAGGAACAGAGTGTCGCTTTAGAAGATAACGCCGCATTCAATATGCACCAGGATCTCCGGCACCGATCGGATGCAGATCCTATTCCGCCTGTGCACACCCCTCTCACCAGGAAACAGATTGAGAAAGCGACTGATCTATTGATCCGCCAGATTTTACAATCTCAGCCAGAATCCGACGGAACCAACAGAAATAATATTTTTTTAATAAAATATAAGGATCGCCATCGCCTGCAAAATTTTAAAACAAATGGGAATTTGGTGGAATTAATAAAGACCAAGGAGAGACTTACCCTTAAAAAAAATAAAAAAAATGATTGGTTACTTGCCGTCGGTCTTCCGTGTGGGGTAAACGACATGACGTACAAATGATGTGTCTTATTTAGATTATATGTAGGAAACGACATGTCGTTACATTAAACATGTTAGGACTAGTCTAGTCGAGATTCGCGAACTAGCAAGGAGCACTTGTTGCAGAGCAAACCCAACTTTCCTGGAAAATAACGTGCGACACTGTTAACTATACCTACTTTTTATGGTATAGTCGCCGTCTTTTGTTTAGTTCTCATCTCCAGGCCTTAAAGATTGTCCATTTTGGTCGTGAATGGGTGGTAAATGGCGAGCTACCGCTTCTTTGCTTCTTCGCCAGATAGCCAGAGATACGTCATCGCCTAACCCTTCTCGTTATTGCCTACCAAAGCTTTTCCTTTTCTCAATCCCTCTAGGAAGGAGTCCGTATTCTTTTATTTTCAGGCCATTTTCTGCAATCCCTTCTCGGGTTTCGGTTTATGGCAGCGAAACTGAATCTGGGTCGCATGGTATGGCCCTTAATTATTCTTTGGGAGACCAAGAAGATGAGGGCTTCGGGAAGATTCCTGTTCGAGCGTACTTTCTTTCTACCAGGTCTGCCACTTATCTTGTTTTAATTGCTAATTCTTTCGTGGGACATATTTACCGAATTTGTTTGTGTTTTCATATTGATAGATATGTCTATTTTCTTGTTGATCAAAGGTGTATGTCATTTCATATTTTGCATCTTTTCCAAATTCTTTTAGCTTTTGTAGTGTCATTTTATCGTCATGATTAGAGAAGGGGCCTCTCCGTGATCAAGAAATCTGTCCTGTTTGTGTAAATGATGCGGAAAAGTCTTTGCTTTAGGGTACTCGTGCCAACATTTGTTTCTTTCAGCCCGCTAGTATAAATCCTTGGTAGCTACCGAGTCCTGGAAGATTCATTAGTAATTAATTCGAAACCTTTGTATCCGTGATTATGCAACTGCGAAATTGTCAAGAGTTTGCATTTCAAGGATGCTGATTCGGTAGAAGATTTAGGGAGCTCCCGAAGGCAAGTATGGATAGGTTAGACTTCTGTAAATGCTTGAAATCTTGTTTCCAAAAGCCCTTGATAGTGATGGATACTCATATTCGTATCATGTAAAGTAATATTGGTTGGTGGTGTTTGTGGGTCTTTTCCTGCTTCACATTTGTGTTACAATCTCATGAACCCTGTTTCCCATCTCTTACCTCTGGCTGTGGTCCTCTTTTTTCTCTTGATGGCTTGGTTTTCTCAGATTCATGGTTTTGGCAGTATTGATGTGAAGAAAATGCAAGCAGAGAATTTAAGCAATGTTGTTCCTCCTACCTCGCGCTCAACTAATTATATTGCCCTCAGATATTGTGATTTCCCTTCAGACTTTACCGTAAGATGTTTGAGAGTTAATTTTATTCTAAAATCAGTATGTTATAGCTCAAGGTTTTCCTCTTCTTCTTCCGTTTTTCTTATATATACAAATAATCTAAGGTTGCCAAGATCATATAATTCAATCGCTGTTGTTCATATTCTTGATGTTATCCATTTTGATGTCATCTGACATGATATGTTCTCTTGTATTCAGATGCATGGAGTCAAAGAGCTTGTCAATTGGCGATACATGGTTGTATTTCAATATGGTTCTGTGGTACTCTTTAATATTGAGGATCATGAAGTTGAATGTTACCTGGAAACAGTAAGAAGACATGCTTCAGGAGTTCTTGCTGAGATGAGGAAAGATGGTGTGTTAATCAATAATTTTCATTATAATATCATATTCAGAAACAGAAGTTTCATGCCCCAATTAGTTAATCTGCCAGGTCTAACATGCCTGATGTTGTGCATAAACATGAATATACTGATGTATTTTATCTCATACACATATATAGTACTTGACAGTGTTAGTGGAGAAGCTCCAGGCGGCAAGCTTAACACAACTCAAAGAAGTCATATTCTCTAACTAGTGGGATCAGCCACTTATTTCCTTTTCATTTGAGTCTCTGAAGCTATAATTATCTGAGGCACCTAATTGTTGAAAAGGCGGCTGGTTTTATATCTTGCTCATCTGTATACTTGTTGTCCTTAGCTCTTGTAACTTAATTGTTTCCATAATTTACTGCATTCCTTGTTAGTTTTTCTTTTACAATTGACATGATACTGTATCAGATTATTCAATAAAGGAGAAGCCCTTTCTGGCTGAGGATATGCAAGGGGGACCTGACTACATAGTTCTTAAAACTTTAGATACGGATAGCATTCGCATTATTGGAAGTGTGCTGGGGCAAAGTATTGCTTTGGACTACTTTGTTTCACAGGTAATTTGTATACAGATAAAGAAATCAAACACTGATTTGACTTATGAGCTATGTAGGAGACAATCAATATTGTTTATGTGGTATAATTGGTACTGTTGATATTTTCTATTGATCATTCAGTTGCTGTGATGCCTGTATTTTTCCTTTTTCTTTCATAGCATGAAAGAGTATATCTTTTTACTTTTGCAATGAGAACTCTTTTCTTATTTATTTAATGTCCTCCCCTTCTCTCTAGGTTGATGGAATGGTTGAAGAGTTTGCTGGTATAAACCGTGCAATGGAAAAAACTGGAACATTCACAATGGATAGGAGGAAACTCCTCCAACTTGTTGGAAAAGCTAATTCAAATTTAGCTGATGTAATTCTTAAAGTTGGTCTATTTGAGAGGTAGTTCTTATTTCCATTTTTATATTGTTGCAGGACTAAGATTATCTGTGCGTAGTCTTAGTTAGTCTGAGTGTGTTTGCCAGAGTCAATATATGTTCTTGGATGTTATCAATTTCCATTTTTTGTAGCTCTGAGTTAGGATGTAATTTGAAGTGCAGAATTACAGGTTAACAACTAGTATTTACAAGCATTGTATTCTATGTCACTGGTCACCATTTGTTGATATGTACACATGGGATTGGGATGAAATGGGTTCTTATGGTGGTTCTTTTTGTACAACCCCAGATCTGAGATTGCTTGGAGAGATGCAAAATATGCTCAGATATACGAATACTTGAGGGAGGAATATGAGGTCACACAACGGTTTGGGAATTTAGATTTCAAATTGAAATTTGTGGAGGTATGTTCTAATCTTGCATGATTGATTAGTGTTGAGAGATTCAGGCTTGAGAGTGCATGTAATAAGATTAGTAGTTGCAAAGCAACAGCATGAAAGTGCTTCAATCTTTAGAAAATCAAACATCAAATGAGTGAAAAGGAATGTCATTATTATTCAGGCAACTCTGTTTAGTAAAATAATATCTATTCATTAAACACACTACATATCCGTGTTGCTTAACCTAGACTCCTTCATTCAAAATCTGGCGTGTTTCTGATCAGTTGATGGTTTCCTTAAAACACAGTCAACCCTGTGTAATTTTGCATTACTTATGGTTGTTTATTGCAAGAATGACCTCAATCGAATTATAAATCTTTTGCAGCACAATATTCATTTCCTTCAAGAAGTTATCCAGAATAGACGGTCGGATCTTCTGGAATGGTGCATAATCTTTCTATTGAGTGTTGAGAATGTTATTTCCATATATGAAATAGTGCAGGATTCAGGTGTGGCGTGATCCAGTTGACAGATGATAAAAGTTAGGACAAACAAACAATTCATTTTCTGTAGAATCAATCATACGAGTAATAATTTATTTTATTCTCTTAGTGTCTGCGTTGAAGTATTTATATTTACTAATTTTAGATATGGCCTCTATGAACAGAACTTGAAAGTTCACAGCGACCTTTTACTTGTTATAAAATCATATTTGCGTAATTGCGTTACATGTTTGGCACCTTTCTTCTCTCCGGAGAATCTATTGGTTTTTTTTTTTTTCAAAGGGAAGAGATACAGTTTACAAACCGAGTCGGGCGAAATGAGCGCCCAATTGATTCTTAAGAAGGATAGAATGGCACCCACTGAAGGTGGTATCTAAAAAAGTACATCCAAAATTAAACCGCATCGCATAGCTTGCTAGTCAGTCCGCACAATGATTACCCTTCCGGTAGATGTGGCGATGCGTAATGGTCCAGTTCCTAGAATCTATTGGTTCTTTACTTTTCAACCCTAGACGTTCAAAGTTAACAGCCAACGTTGGCTGTGATTTTGCCATTCAAGCCTGAGTGTTAGGCGTGTTTGGTAAATAGGGAAGGCAAGAGTTAGATGAAAGCGATTAGTTGGTACCTCTTAGCACCCAAATCACAGTAATGTGCATAAATGTTAAAACAGATATCAAATGACAATACAATTTATGGACTAAGATGTTTGATAATGTTAATCAGTAAAGAGAAGCTATCATTAATTGCTCTAATAGTTTACTGCCAAATGGACATCTACCCATTAGCAAAAATGAGTTAAAACTCCTCCACCCTCACGGATGTCTGCGGCGTCTCATACGCAATTCTGGATCTTGACTTCTTCACACCGGCTGTGAACCATAACTTATCAGACTTGTAGCCTTCAGCTGCCACACTTGTCAACTTAACCCACACTAAGACCTTTGTCTTCATCCCCTCTATACCCGTCAGCTTTCCCCTCGTAAGGATTGCTTTCACTCGAGTTGCATACCTTAGTACACAAGAGTCCTTGAAGCTGACTTCACACACGGAAGGCAAGTATACGATCAGCTTTGCCTTTGATTCGTCGAATTCATAACAGGTCACGTTTTCAGGAAAGAGACCAGGAGGTAAATTGTACTCTCGAAGAAGATCTGGCAAAGTTTTCAGTGGCTTTCCTGCACGAAATACACAGGTATCTACTATGAACAGGCAATACACGACTTGCATGTTGCTATACAAGAGAATGAGGTCACATTTCAATATTATTTTCTAAGACAAGTTTGTTGGAGGAGACTTAAACTAAGTAACCTCGTTCACAACAAATCTGGAACCAAAATCTAACAGCTGCTGTACACAATGCAAGAAAGACGAGGGGGACAAAAAAAGGATAACAGCTTCTCCATACAATTTCAGTTTTAGAATAACTTTTCGCCTAAAATGCAAGGGAAATGGCCCTTTTTATGCGACAATGTAAAGAAAAAAGAGAATTTTCAGTACTATACAATACGAAACTGCTTAAAACATCTGCTGGGCAATCGAGTTAATAGCAAGCTGAGGCATGGTCTGTGATTCAGATATCTTTGTAGAATCTTCTTTTGTCAGTAAATGAAGCTTAGAAATCAATGTACAATGCCAAACATATTTATATTGTATAACAAATTAATAGACAAGTTCGGCAAAACCGAGAGCATTAGTTTTAAATTTTCAATTCATATCGGTATAAAACATGTAAAAACATCTTACCTTTGAGTTTGTTGAAAATCCATTTTGCCTTCTCTTCAAGCGTATTGGAAACCTTCTGCAACATGAGGAGGTTATTAGAACTTATAGCATTATGTATGTAAGAACATATTTCACACAAGCAAGCGGAGAAACAACTTTTTCGAGATAACAATCATGGTTAAAACTCAAAATCTTACTCAACTTCGTGGATTCAACAACCAATTGCCAAGAGTAATCCAATTATATAAAAAAAAAAACATAATATGACATACTTCCAAGATGAATATTTTCATTCCTTTCCTCCCTTTTCCTTTCTTTTATCCTCAACCAACTTGGCTTTCTGAAATGATAATCACGTTACAACCGATCCTATAAGAAAATTGAGAGAGGCAACAAAATACGGATTTTAATCTCGAATCCTGAGATAACACCAGCAACTGCAAGAAGCCAACAGCCATCTCCAACATTACTAGAAGCACATACAATTATGCTCGTCAATGTCCTCCTCATTTGGATTTGCCAAATCCAATTCCGTGTATTCCAAAACTCATGTCTATGGTCATTGCTTTCCCCGAAAAAATGATCCATTAGATCCAAAACAAAAAAGCACAAGTTATGAAATGGGAAAAGTTGAACCCACCCGCATTATGCAAATCATGATTAAACCCAGACCAAAAAGAACACCAGACAAGAATCTGACTACCAAGAAAAGGCTAAAGGGGGAACAAATCACATAATTGAAGGAATCAAGAAAAACTACAAAATGCATTAAAGATAAAATCTTTATACTAACAGCTATGTCTTCAGTAATGTTAGAGAGCTCCTCCTTAGCTGTCTTTGAGATCCAAGACCCCCCTAGCTTCAAGCTACTAACTTTTGTTAATGCCTTTTCCATTCTCTCTCTAGTCTCTTAATTTATCACGAGAAATGAAGAAGAAGAACTGGAATTTTCTTCCTTGAAGTAGTAAACCAGACAAGTGAAGTGAAGTGAAAGGAGTGGCTCTCAAAAGGGAGGGTCTGTTGAGAGAAAGCTGGCAGGCACATAAGGACAGCGAAAGCAGCTGTAACCTTCAAGAATAAGCGGCGCATTTGTTACGCTTATTTATTTATTAAAGATGGTTTCTTTTCGAATCAAATGCAAGGGTGTTGTTGTCAACTCACGATGGGACACGGCTGATTTCCTGCGATGATTTGGATTTTTGACCGTTCGCTGTTTTCGAAAAGAATGTAATCTTAAAATGTCAAGTTTAACAAAGTCGTTTTAGTTATTAAAATTTGTGTGAAATTTTGAATTTAACTTCAAATAGTATTTAAATAAATTATTTACTTCAGAAAAAATTATAATTAATTTATAAATAAATAGAACCACAAAATCTAATTAATATTGATACTCTTTTTTTCCAATAAGAGACTCATATATTATTGAGATAATAGTTAAATTGGTGTTCTAATTCATTTAATATGAAATTTATAAAGTCCCACAAAGTCTTATGATAATAAAAATTAACAAAAATTAGTAATTGTATTTAGTTAAAAATTAATTTAAATAGTTCTTATTTAAATACTAAAAATATTATTTAAATTTAAAATTTAACAAAAACGTTCAAATTAAAATGAGCCTTATATAACTGGTTTAGGAAAAAGAGTTACTCTTTACAACACTAGGCAAATTCGAATCTTCTTAATAGTTAGAGATTCTTTAACATTCTCAAAAGTTAAATGACATAAATATTTTGATCTTAAAAATGAAATATTAGTTATTATTAATGAATTCTGGAGTGCTATAATTAAATTGTGTAATTTTACAATATATTGGCAAAAGAATGCTTAAAGTTCACCTATAATTACGATAGTCTATTAATACAAACAGAAACAAGGTGAGGCTTACCAGTTTAGGTCACTACATTTTCCAGCTCAAAAGTTGGCAATTAGTCTTATAGGTCCCTGCAGTCCCAATTAGCCATTCTATCAACACTCCTTAAGTTGCAGCCGTGGTTTTTTTTTTTTTCTTAAGAGCATTCATCCGAGAAATAAAAAATAAATAACGTGAAAAAAAATCCATATAAAACAAGCAAAAGGGAGAAAAAAAACATGTTTAAGGAGGTCTACTGGTAAAATTCATAAACTTTCCACATAGCAAAGTCAAAATAGTCAATAAAGGAATGTAACACTATAAGAAAATTACAAATTACTAATGGTAAAAATACCGTAGTTAATTAGTGATGAAAAATCAATTTCTGTTGGTAACATTGTCTGAAAAATTGCATTTTAAGACAGACAAAATATCGGTCAGTAAAGGTGAAAGGAAATTATCCTGATAATTTTTTCGTTGGAAGAGCGATATCCGTTGGTAACTTAGGTGGGAACGCTTAGCGGTTTAAACAAGCATTGGGGTGTACCATCGTCGATTTCCTCGCTGTTTGCCCTTCTTTGCATCCATCTTCTATTGTGTGCCATCGTTGTCGTCTTCGTTTAATCATCGGTTGAGGTAAGTGGTCCATCTTTGATTGTTTTTTAAGACATCATTGGATTTTTTTTACTGGATTTTGTGTACTACTTTGATTGTATGGGTTTTTATTTATGGTTTGATTGTATGGGTAATCATCGGGTTTTTGTTGAGAACTAAGTTAAGGTACTAGTTTAATTGTTGGTTGAGGTAAAAATGGTATACATTGACATTTTTGTAATGCATTATGCTTTCTTTACTGCCCATATGTCATGATCGTGATGATAGATTAATCCTACTTATTGTATTGTGAAGGTAGCAAATACTTATTACTGGTGATAAGAGAGAAATCCAATTTAGCAAAGTCCAAATGGAAATGCAGTTGCTTTAAAAAGAACTTATTAAGTTTTTATAAGTCAAGTGAAAAATAAAAATGATTACCCAAAATGATTAAAATTTTATTAAGTTTTTATAAGTTAAGTGAAAAGCAAAGATGATTACAAAATCATATTTTGTACATATTATGATTTTGTGTATTAAGATGAATGATGATTTTGTAAATAATATATTTAGTTATTGCCCATATGGGATTGCTTCATTTATGTGCATTCAAGGTATGCAATGGGGGCTTTACCACATAAAAGGTGTAGCGCCCCCTCATCGTAGGGTACACATCGGGAAACCCGAAGGTCGCTCCGACACGTATCCCACGATAAAGGTTCACTACCAGAAAATTTCGCTAAAATCCACATGGCA
>JANIHY010000003.1:27625689-27636747 GCA_027479065.1 Erythroxylum brevipes
TGGTAGAGGCCGGGCTCTACAGTAGCGATCGCGGGCCTCTTGAGGTACCGAGGGGAGAGGCCCCGGTACACAAAGTTTGGGTCGCTACATTTATCCTTCTGCTTCTCCTGAACTTCTTCAGGTTGTCTGCCACTTCTCAATAAAATAGCCTTTGCATGTTCTCTTAAGTTGGCCTCAGTAGTGCTAGGCAATGAACTTGAAGGTCTTTCCTTCAACAAACTTGCAATCTAGCTCATCAATAGTAGTGGTTAGGCCAACTAGGAATGAGAGGCTTTGGGGTGCGACAACCACATCAATGATTAAAGGATTACACCAACCACTAGCAAACAATGTGGTATTGGTAAAAACCATTAGAATCTATCTGTATGTACCTAATAGAATGAATGGAATAGTAGATGAATTTTGCCCAATTTCCTCTCTATTCCTTCCTTTCTCTCTCTGACTATGCTCTACCTTCTTAACTCTCCTTCTCAGCTCTTCTATGGGCTACTGTTATAAAAGTCTGCTTTGGACTCAAACTTCTATCGTAAGTCGTGGCTACCTTCGTGCAGCAATCCTACTTAGGTCCGCTTAAGCAAGATTCAGCCTTCTCAAGTGAATGTTGCTGAATAATTCCGTTAGCCCTTAAACACCTCATGTGCATACAAGTATTTAAAGTATTTCTCTCACATACATAAAGAAAACAAGTGTAAAAGAGTAAAGAAAGCAACAAGAGATTTTAAATGTAGCTGAAGCTACTCTTTCATTAACCCTCAACAAAATGTCAACAAAAGACACAAGTACCTCTTCCTCGAAGCACTAACAAGGAACTCCTTACTCGAAACCCTTACAAGGAACTCCCTACTCGAAACCTTTACAATGAGAACTCCCAAAAAGCTCTCAAATCTCAAAACTCTCTCCTTTTAGTGATCTCTCAATGAGTTTTCTCTCAATGATTAAATCTCTGAATTGGCTCTCAATACTAATGAGTTATTTATAGGCTCCTCTAGATGACTAAGAGTCCTAGTAAAACTCTACTAACTAAGATTACAATTTTATCCTATCTAATAGGATTAAGTTACATCACATTTAAAAGATTATCCAATCTAAGAATGATTATCCTTATCCACGATGATCTCCTCTATCTTCAGATGATCCTTCCACGTGATCTTTATCTTTTAAAGCTGATGTTCATCCACCATGATCTTATTCGTCATGTCATCATGTGCTACATCATCCACAGCTGCCACATTACTAATGATGTGTTTTTACCACAGCCTATCCGCATATAAGTCCATCAATGCATATCCATGGACAAGTCCATCTTCCATGATCAAGCTCACTCATGGTGCAGTCTCGTCACTTCACGACTAAATACAAGTCACAATCTGAGTTAGTATAAAACTTCGCACACATTTCATACCTTCGACCTGTCTCGTTGAAGTTAAATGCTTATACATCTCGTTGCGCTCGCATGCCTTCGTGCATATTCGCAGGATCTCACACTCCTTCGTGCATTCTTGAGCACCCTTGGGTCTTGCATGACTTAGTTTACCAACTTTGCGCGGCCTCGCATCCAAATCTCACTTCTCGTTAAAGATTTCTGCCAATGTGCGCCAACGCGTGCTTACGCCTATCGAATCTTGCCTACTGTCAAGATCTATGTCGATACTTCCCGCATCCCTCGCTTACTTTGCAAGTTTCATAGGTTTTGCTCTCTAACCCGCAAGACTTCGCCTTGTTCCCTTGTCAACACGCCTTTCTCGTGCCGACTTGCATGCCAAGCATTGGCCAAGGCTCGTTAACACTCACATGATCCCGCAGTCTGGACTTAGAGGTCTAACAAACCACTCCCATTAGAAGAATTCGATGCCCTCTTCGAAATAATTTGTGGGCACTCCTTCATGAGCGGTTCTTTCAAAGACTCCTTCGCTAACTGTTGAAGACTGGAGCAAGCCTCCTCTTCCAATGGCACCTTTTTCTCGTATTGAAGACTGGAGCAAGCCTTCTTTTCCAATGGTATTGTTTTCTCGTACCATCTCCTTTTTTCGTCGAGTTTACTTTTAAATGGATCCTCCTCCACGAGGCTCATAACATTCAAATATGCGATGTTGTTGATGGCTACTTCTCTTGAGTCATCTTCATCGCTCTCTCCTTTGTCCTTCATGACTATGAAGTTTATCTGCTCCTCGCCCTTCTTCCTCTTTAGGTATTCTCGAGTAAAATGCAGCCCCTCACAGATGAAGCATGCAACCTTCCCGTTCGATTGTTTCTTCTTATGTTGAGAAAATTCTCCCACTTTCACTTTACCTTCTCCTTGCCATCTCGGGGTTTCACCATTTTTCTTGCCCTCTTCGTTGGGTCGAATTGGTGGTGGCAATTGGAGATCCACTAAGGCATCTGCCGCCACTATTGTGCTAGGGAGGTCCTTCACATTCTACCTCCGAAGCTCCATTTGTGCCCAACCCTGCAAGCCACTAATGAAGTTGAACAACTTGTCTTCCTTCGACATGTTCCGCACGTGTAACATCACCGATGTGAACTTCCTCACATACTCCCTCACCAAGTTGTCTTGCTTCAAACCCTTCAAAGGTTCCCTTGTCAGCTATGAAGTGTTGTTGGGCAAGAACTAATTCATTAGCTCCTTCTTCATCTTCTCCCAAGTGTCGATGGGAGGTCCACCCGCACTAATGTTTTGGAGGTTCTCGTTCTTCACCATAGCTTCGCATCACCCACTAGGTACATTGTTGTGATTGAAACCTTTTCTGTGCCCTCCACCTTTGTCGCTGCAAAGTATTGCTCTATATTTCGCATAAAATTTTCAAGCTTCTTGGCATTCCGTTTGTCATAGAAAACTTGTGGCTCTTGCAACTTCACCATAGTGCTTTCCACTCAGACACCTGTCTCGTGCCTTGCCATCGTATGTTTGAACACCAACATGTCATAACTCATCTCCTCATAAGCCTTCATTTATTCTTTGAGCACTCTCATAGTTGCTTGAAGCTCCCTCTCTAAGGCTGCAATACGTTCTAACAAAGGAACTACTCCCTCATTCGTTGGGGTTAGAGACTTAAGAATTGCCTATAATCTAGTAACCATTTACGTTAGATTACTTTCACCATCCATCACTCTAGATTGGCTCTGATACTAGCTATCACAGTAGATTAGCTATGATACCAGCTGTCATAAAGGTCTACTTTGGACTCAAACTTCTACCGTACCTTAGTGCGACAATCTTGTTTAGGTCCACTTAAGCAAGATTTAGCCTTCTCACGTGAATGTCGCAGAATAATTCTATTAGCCCTTGAACACATCACGCACACACAAGTGTTTAAAGTGTTTCTCTCACTCACATAAAGAACACAAGTGTAAAAGAGAAAAGAAATCAACAAGAGATTTTAAATATATTTGAAGCTAATCTTTCATTAACCCTCAACAAAATATTACCTCCTCCTCAAAGCACTAACAAGGAACTCCCTACTCGAAGTCCTTACAAGGAACTCCCTACTCGAAGCCTTTATAATGAGAACTCCCCTAAAGCTCGCAACTCTCAAAGCTCTCTCCTCTAAGTGATCTTTCAATGAGTTTTCTCTCAATTATAGAATCTTTGAATTGGCTCTTAACGCTAATGAGCCATTTATAGGCTCCTCCAAATGACTAAGAGTTGTAATAGAACTCTACTGATGTATTTTCACCACAGCTTATCCGCACATAAGTCCATTAATGCACGTCTATGGACAAGTCCATCTTCCATGATTAAGCTCACTCATGGTGCAGTTTCGTCGTTCCATGACTAAGTACAAGTCACAATCTTAGTTAATATAAAACCTCGTACACATTACATACCTTCGACCTGCCTCGTCGAAGTTAAGTGCTTATGTGTCTCGTCATGCTCGCATGCCTTCGCGCATCCTCGCGGGATCTCACACTCCTTTGTGCATTCTTGAGCACCCTCAGGTCTCGTATGACTTAGTTCACCAACTCTGCGTGGCCTCGTATCCGAATCTTACGTTTCACCAAAAATTTCTGCCAATGTGCGCCTACGAGTGCTCACATGTATCGAATCTCGCCCACTATCGAGATCTATGTCGATACTTCCAGCATCCCTCGCCTACTTTGCAAGTTCCTTGAGTTTTGCTTATTAACTCGCAAGAGTTCGGCTTAGTCCCTTGTCAACATGCCTCCTTCGTGTTGACTTGCGTGCCAAGCATTGCCAAGACTCGCCAACACTCACACAATCTCACAGTCTGGATTTAGGAGTCTAACAGTTACTCTCTTAATTCATTGCAACAAGAACTATAATAACATAGTTCAAATTTCTTAACCTTGATTTGCTCGGAGGAGTGTAGAAATATGATATTATCCATTTAAATATTGTAAGATTTTTCTTATAGTTTAAGTTAACAATATAACTTCTATTTTTTTTTCTAAGTTAACAATATCTCTTCTTATTTATTTTTATACTTTTCTTAAGTTTTCAACCACTACACACCAAGGCACTACATTCTCTCAGTACCTATCTCTAAACTATTTGAAATCTGATCCACACAAGTATATCATGAGTTGGCATCCCTTTGAAAACTTACTTCTTACTGGTTATTGACAAATTCTCTTCTGATGTCCAGAACTAACTCAACAGCACATGGGTTCACTAAGTCTGGCGGAATGTTAGTTATGTTGGTATGAAATGCAGAAAATTTATATCATTAAACCACCAAATATTCTCAAATTCCTTCGAAAGTGATTGCAGAAATCAAAATAAAAAGGAACCAAACCACGAAGAAAAATCACACATACGTATAAAAAGCACAAAACCCAGATGAAAAATCGGTGTTCCCAATACGAATTTGCCATTTCATATCTTCCACACTTGCCGACATCTTCAACTTTAGGTACCCAACACTGTCGAAGCATCAGGATAAATCTTATACTTCTTCAACCGTTTTCTCAAGTACGTAATCTGACAAGACTTGACTCCCATTCCTTTTCGCATTCAACGTGGTACTCGAAATAGGGAGTCTCTGATGGAGAACGAAAATACTTGTAAATCGAAAGCAACTAAGAGACTCGTACAAGATCCGAAGCATGTTTAGTGTTTGAACAAAGAGGGAAACAGAGGGAGCAGTACAAGATCCGAAGCATGTTTAATGTTTGAACAAAGAGAGGAACAGAGGGAGTAGTCGGTGGAAAGAGAGGAACAGAGGGAGCAGTCGGTAGACAGAGGGAGCAGTCGGTGGAAAGAGAGGAACAGAGGGAGCAGTCGGTGGATGTTTAGTATTTTAGATTTTATTTTTTTGGTTATGTTTGAATGAGTGATTATGAGAGAATGAGTTTGAATAAAGATAAGAAAGGAAGAATAAGAAGAAAAAAAAAATTTTCATACCGGATTTTGGAACGTCTTAAGATTTCCAACGCGATCCCGTTCTTTGTTCTTTGTTTTCCAACGGATGTCGGAATGTGATTCAGTTCCAATTGATCAGTTTGTTTACTTTGTGTTCTATCCGTATTCGATTTCGATTCGATGCGATTCCGCCTTTGTTTTGTATTTCGCTTTGTTATCCGTGTCCTTTGCCTTCCGTTTTCGGTTGGGATCCGGTTCCCGGATCGGGTCCCAACATTTCAGGTCCTCAAAACTCCTCTGACACTCATCAGTCCATCTGAAGACCACATTCTTCCTCAGAAGTTTTGTCAAAGGGGCTGAGATCACTGAAAACCCTTCGACAAACCTCCAGTAATAACCTGCTAATCCGAGGAAACTCCACACCTCTGACACATTCCTCGAGACCTCCCAACTCCTCACTGCCTCAACCTTGTGAGGATCTACTCGGATACCCTCACCAGACATAATGTGGCCTAAGAACACCACCTCATCCAGCCAAAATTCACATTTAGTGAACTTGGCATACAGCTGTCTCTCCCTCATAATCTGCAACACAATCCTCAGATGCTCCGCATGCTCCTGTCTACTCCTTGAATACACCAAAATGTTATCGATAAAGACTATCACAAACTGATCCAGGTAGGGCTGAAAGACCTTATTCATCAAAGCCATGAAGGCTACCGGGGCATTAGTCAACCCGAACGGCATAACTAAGAACTCGAAATGCCCATACCTGCTCCTGAAAGTACTCTTAGGCACATCGGCCTCTGCTATCCTCAACTGATAATATCCTGATCTCAGATCCAACTTAGTAAACACCTGAGCTCCCTGCAACTGATCAAACAGATCATCGATCCTAGGCAGTGGATACTTATTCTTTACTGTCATCCGATTCAACTGCCTATAATCAATACACAATCTCAGAGTCCCATCCTTCTTCTTCACAAATAGAACTGGAGCTCCCCAAGGCGAAACACTAGGCCTAATAAACCCCTTATCCAGAAGTTCCTGCAACTGAGCCTTAAGCTCCCTCAGTTCCACCAGTGCCATCCTATATGGAGGTACGGATATAGGAGCGGTACCTGGAACGAGGTCAATCGAGAACTCTGTCTTCCGATCCGGCGGTAAACCCGGTAACTCATCGGGAAACACATCTGGAAATTCCCTGATCACGGGAATATCCTGCAATCTCTGCTCAAATCTGGAATCAATAACGTGGGCCAGATAGGGCTCACATCCTCCCTGCATCAACCTCAAGGCACTCAGAAAAGAAATCATCCTAGCTGGCACTGCCTGGCTAACACCTCGAAAAATAACTCTGGGCTGACCAGGAGATTCTAATACAACCTCCTTAGTATAAAAGTCCATGACGGCCCTATGCGTAGTAAGCTAGTCCATCCCCAAGATCACATCAATCTCCCGCAGAGGCAACACTATCAAGTCTGCACTCAATACTGCTTGATCTATCTGAATCGGGCACCCCTTACAGACCTCTCCTAATACAGTCGTATTACCTAGAGGTGTACTCACCTCTAGCCCATACTGTAATCTCTCCCTATCCCCATGCAATCTACAAACCATATGCGGTGCAATAAATGAATGAGTGGATCCAGGATCCGACAATGCATATGCTTCAAAGCCATAAATCAGAAGCATACCCGTAATAACATTTGGGGAATCCTGAGTCACCTGCCGAGTCATGGCGTAGACTCTAGCTTGGGACTGCTGTCTGCTGCTCAGTCCCTCAATCCTCACTACGAATCCCTCAGCTCGGCCTCGGCCTCGACCTCGGTCCCTCCATCCAGATCCTCCTCCACGGCTCTGTTGCACTGTGGTATTGCTACCAGATCTCCCAGTCATAGTGGACTGAGCTCCCAAGGTGTCGTGGAAATTCTTAACCAGGTGGTCCATCGAGCCGCACCTAAGACAGGCTCTAGTTAGCCACCAACACTCTCCACTGTGTCTCCTCTCACAATGCTCATAGACTGGAGGAAACTGCCCTGAACCTCTGGCACTGCCACTGCCACTACCAGTCTGTATAAATCTGTCTCTTTGCCCAAATCCAGACTGTCTAGCTCCTCCAGAGGACCTGAAGGGCCTGCTCTGGCGCTTATTGTACCCTCTACTAGCACTGCCCTGGCTATCACTCGGCCTCTTGCCCCTGGACCCCTGACCAGTCTCATCCTGACTCTGTCTCAAAAGCTGCTCAATCCGCACTGCAGCAGCTCTCAACTCAATAAAAGTGCCCATATCAGATCGGGCTAACCTGGTACGGATGTCCAGATTGAGTCCGCCCTCAAATCTCCGGCACCTATCAGCCTTAGTAGCAATCAGAACAGTAGTATACCCCATCAGCTCATTAAACCTCACCTCGTACTCAGCCACTGTCATCTGACCCTGTCTCAACTCCAAAAACTCCTGCATCTTTATCTCCAAATAAACCTTAGGCATATAATTATCCCGGAAGGCTCTCAGAAAATCGTCCCATGTTAGAATACAGGGTTTGGTGGTACTGCCCGGAATAGTCTTCCACCACTGATATGCTGGACCCTATAGGAGAGACACTGCATAGTCGAAACGCTCATCAGAGTCGCAGTCTATCTGATCAAGGACTCGCTCGGTCCTCTCCGGCCATCCCTCAGCCTCAGCAGGGTCTGTGCTACCATAGAAATCAACAGCCCCTTGCTTGCGCAGTCGGTCATACCTCCTCTCTCGTCTCACGGGAACTCTAGGAGGTAACTCCTCATAATGAGGCATAGAGGACTCCCTACTAGCTCCCATTGATCCTAAGTCAGCTGGTTGATCAACTTGATCTCCAAGAACGGATGGCCTATAACAAACAAGAATTTTAATCAATTTCTGCTTTTCTCACTGTAATTCAAGCCTAAATTATACTATGCCCAAAAGATGTCAAACCATGCTCTGATACCACCTAAATGTAGCACCCCCTTACAGCAGGGTACGCACCGGGACGCCCGTGGGTCGTTCCGACGTATATCCCACAATAAGGGTGCACTACGCTCGATCATTTCTATAATCCACATGGCATCAATACAATGAAAACGCAATATCAAAATCACTGAATGTTAAAACCATAGTGCTTTTCTCATTTCATAATATCAAACAGAAATATAGACAAGTCTATCAGTTCCCTACAGTCTAAATACAATACTCCAAAAAGGAAACTGATACAAAAGTCTATACTATGTCATCCTCAAAATCAATCCCAGCTGACCGACCTGTGTGCCATCGCTTCTCTTGCCAACGCGCTCACACGGCAGAAAAAGTCTATCTCTGGAGCTAGGAGTCTAATCTATCAGTCCTGAAAAATAGATGCAATTTTGGGTGAGTTTGCGAACTCAATGAGAAACCATCATCGATGGTTCACTCAATTCATGCATTACGCAAATTGCATACAGCACATCACAATAACATTCAAAATATCATATAACAGTCTACAATTTCTCATGCCATCACAGAGCTCAGTGATTATCACAGATCAGTTATCACACTTGTATGCAATGCATATGTGACTCTTTTCCAGTTTATTTCAGTGTTGTGACCGAGCGCTTATTCAGTGACAGTGTTCAGTGGACACGTCTAGGGAGTAGGAGAGCCCTCATGCAGGATGCCCTAACTCCCCTTGAGCTCGAAGCTCGGTTAAGTAACAGTGTTCGAGCTCAAAGCTCTTTTCAGTATTAATGGCGACTCAGGTTACAACGTTCATTATCTGTTCATGCATTTATGTATGAAATGCATATGCCCCAATAATTCACAGTCATATGGCTGTAAAAGCCCATTTATCCCAATTTTCATAATCATGTAGCAGTCACATCCAAATTTGTCAAAAGCAAGAATTTCAATCCTAATCATTCACATAATCATACAATTTGCAATTTCAACCAGTTCACACAGAGCATTTAACAATCAAAAATTGAGGAACCAACTAGGTTACTCACCTGTAACTTCCGAGTTACTGCCTGGAAGTCCTAGCAATGTCCGTGGAATGACGATCAAACGGTGCCTCTATAACAGTTAAATAATTACCCATTACTAAATGCTCAGTCAAAATAATTCAATGCTGCATATGTCTAATCAAATTATGTACGATGCATGTTCATGATTTTCCAGTGCTAAAACCTAATTTCATTATCTCTTGACTCATAACCACAACTCACTATGCACTAAATCAATAGTATCCATTGATTTCATAACTCTCCAATTTAAATTCCAATTATCAAGAAACTATCCTTAGGTTACAATAGGAAACTATAATCGACTTTCTTTCTATGATTGAGACCATACTAAATTAAATTCTAACTTTCATTCCTTTCCTTAATTGTAGACCTCTTTCTCTAGTTCATAACGAATCAAGAATCACCTCAATTGGAGGTCTACACCAACAGTTATGCCCCAAAAACTAAACTATTTCACTTTAGGAAACTGCCCCTCGTCGCGACGTAAATCGACGGGCTCGTCGCGACGAGCGCGAGTACACATTTTACTCGTCGCGGTGAGGCTGTTCTCAGACGTCGCGACGTGCGGCTCCACCGTCTTCTCCGATCGACTTTTCCACCTTTTCTCTCTCTAAAACCAGCATTAATCACTCTCAACTACCCATTCTTACACAATAAATACTATAAATGCGTCAAGCAACTATAAATAACAACAATAAAGCCATTAAACTTACCAAATCGAAGCTCAAATCTTCAAACCCTAAAATCTCCGAAAATCAACTTCAACCTCTAACATCCACAGTGATCCTCCATAATCATACCAAACATCATCTTCTCCAAGATTTCTAACTGATATTCAACCACAATGAAAGGGAAACAAGAAAGGATTTCTAAGGGGAATAAAAATCGGAATTGACGAAGGGAAGAGAAGAGTCGTGCCCTAGGTTTTCATGTTTAAACAAAGGGGAAATTTGAACTTAGGGCATTATAAAGGATTGGTCCTGAACTTAAAGCTCATCAAACATAAGTCCTCAAATTCATTAAATTTCAGTCTCTAAGTCATTTTCCCATGCCATTTACCCATCAATTTCAGGACCAGAATCTAAATTATCAGTCTCTAAGTCATTTTCTCAGTCTGGACACATAACTCTAAAAATTTCAGAAAAATTCCTATAAATCCTCAAAAATATAAAAAACAAGATCCTATACTCCAATTTCAATTTCCAATTCCCAAAAATTCAATTCTCACTCCAACTCAACTATACAAATCCAATTATCCCTAATTTCTCAATCAAATCGCAATCCAACCAATTCATGATTACAATTAAATGCCGAAAAATGTCATTAATGCATGTACCTATATATGCATGTGCAATTAACTCATTCCTCTATAATTAGAGGTCAATGAATGATCAATTAATAAAATGCAGTATGTAATCCTACCCGTCCTAATTTACCAATATGCCATCACATTGGTAATGGGATGTTACAATTCTCCCCTCCTAATAAAAATTTCGTCCCGAAATTTCATACCTGACAGATCGAATAGATGAGGATACTGACTCCTCATATGCTCCTCAGTCTCCCAAGTTGCTTCCTCAGACGAGTGGTTCTTCCAAAGGACTTTCACTAATGGAATCACCCTGTTCCTTAACTGCTTGACCCATGATCCCACAATCTGTACCGGCTCCTCAACATAGCTCAAATCACTAGCCACCTCTATCTCCTGAGCCGGAATCACAT
>JANIHY010000003.1:27657765-27671064 GCA_027479065.1 Erythroxylum brevipes
ATAATAAATTTTGTAATAATAATAATAATAAATATGATATGAAAAAATGATATTATATTATCTTTCGTTCTCATTAATGCAACAAACCAAACAACATTATTGATATTAATACAGAAACTCAAGTTACAAACCAAACATCATTTTTTATTTTTCATATCCATGCTCATTCCTTTATACTATTATACCCATATCCATACCCAACTCCGTGCTCAAACCAAACGCCCCTTTAATCTTTCATTCCATACCTATTCCCTTTTTTTCATACCCACCAAATAAGCACCCCCGTAGTATTTTGGTGTAATAAATCCACTCTATGAATTAGTGTGTCACTATTTATTGTATCATTTTTGTGTGAAAATTTGGTGTCTTTCTTAATGTGTTACTATTTATTGCATCAATTTGGTGTGAAGATTTAGTGTCATCTTTAGAATGAATTTATTACACCCTTGGTTAGAGATTGCCTTAGAAACAATTGATAATTCCAAGAATTTTGGGAAGATTTTAGAGCCAAGAAATAACTATAAATCCGAGGACTGCTAAAATAATAACAGTAGCGTATACATTTGTCAATCTCTAAGTTGGTATTCAGATATAGTTCAGCTTTTGGTTGGGGATAAATTATTAATCGACCGTCTTTATAAGAAAGGGAAAGCTCTTTTTCATTAAAAGTTTGATCGCGTTGAAATGTCTAATAAAAAAAAAAAGTAGAAGAAAAAGAAACTAGTGGGGGCCATCAACGGATTGACGCGAATAGGACGACCAAAACCAAACTACATTTAGAAAAAAAGCAAGACCCAACATTGCAAAAGTGAGGTCACCCACACTCTAACACAGTCCTCGACGATACCTTGCTTAAACGGGATAGAGGGAAACTGGGTTAGGACATAGTTTGCGGCGACTTTCTCAAAAAAGCCCAAAGATGAATTATCTCTCTCTCTCTTCATATATTCACACTAGCGGCATTTTTGTTGAAAACAAGAATTATCTTTTTACAATTTAATTAAAGATATAGATGTATATAGAGAATGCCTATTTTGTCCTCAGGCAGTGTGTGTTATGGTGTTTTGATCCACCCTATGAATGCCGGTCTTTTGGGGATTATCTTATAGTTGGCATTCTAGCTTACAATAAATCAGAATTGCTGAGGGAACAGTAACACTTAGAAAATAACTCGAAGCTATTCCTTTCTCCATTTTGTAATTAATAAATCTTCATTTCCCGGTTTTGACAAAAACTCAAAATCTTCGTAGGATTTTTATCGACGAGAAAAGAAGCAAAATTGTTGGAGATATAAACTCTTTTCAGGAATCACTGCTGGAGACTGACCTAGTCAGGCATTTCAGATTTAAGCCCTGTTGCGTTTTAGAATTCTATAAATCTCTAAGCCCAAGTCTTGTCGGGAAATCAACTACTTGAAAAATGAGTGGTGTCAGTGGTGTAGGACCACATTGCTTATTGTTTTACCTTTAACCCGGAAGAGATATTTGTGTTATGGTGTTTTTAAACCATAATCAGATTTTATGTGCTTTAACCAACATTTTGCCTATCCTATGCACCTCAAACAGTAACCTAAGCCTTATATATATAATATAGATAGGATAATGAATCAAAGTAATGGAGTCTTTTGTTGTAGCTGATCGTTTCATATAATCATGACCTTGTTTCCAAAATGATGTTGAATCATGACATAATTAGTATGTCCTGCAATTTCCTTACAGGGATCTTAGCAATTGTTTCATTATAGGTATCTGTCCTGAGAACCAGATAAACCAAATACTGCCAGAACATTACATCTGTCTGATAAGTAAGAAAGAGGAACGAATGGGTGTCTTTCTATCGCATGACTTGAGCTATTCCGTTTCGCCATGCATGTGACACAGCCTTACAAAGTGACAACATAGGTTATAACAATAACTGATACGTCCACTTGTTGACAATGATTTTGTACACAAGCAAACCCCACCTTAATTGGTGCATCAATTAATACATAACGCAAGCCATGGTCCGTGTATGGGACTAATTTCCTGAATTTGCTGTCTGCGTATAACACTGACCAGTTCGTGAATCAGAAAATTTTTTTGTGGTCTGAGTAGACACGTAACACAAACTTGGCGTGATGTCCACTTGACATCCTCTGTCTCATTTTTTTTAGTATCAATTTTGTCCCTTTCAATCTCAACCTTTTATTTATGTGAGTCCTATAAAAATAAAAGGTTAAAGTTGAAAGAGATAGAGTTAATACTCAAAAAATAGGACAGAGGATCAAGTCCCATGTTTCACATCCTTTTATTTGAAAGTACCTTCGGCTTTGCGGCTATGCATTTATTTTTTAATTGGAGGCCAAGGGAGGGACAAATGTAAAACGGATCCTGCAACAGCTGCCAACGACTTCTTATTCGGCGCCAACGAGTCCAAGCCAAAGGATTAATCTGCTGTTGTTGGAATTTTGTTAGCCGTACAATATTTTTCATTAGGCCCGTTCTATAAGTCAATTTGATATATTGTGATTATTTGGCCAAATAATAACAAGTATCAAACTCGGTTCATGATGATTTCTTTTTTTTTTCAAGAATATTTTGAATCTAACTTTAAATTTAAGAAGTAAAGATAATAATTTAATGGCATATAAACGACATGATTTGTTAAGAAAGCCATGTAATAACTAGCATTCTCCTATGATCAAACTTAAGTCTAATTACCTGCAATTGCTGTGGTGGAGTGGCAGGAGCTCCTCTATCTTTAACCAAAGTCTCGATTTCGAGTCTTAAGAATAAAGTCGCACTCGTGAGAAAGAATTTTATTGCTCACAAAGGTCCAATCTGGCTCGAATTTGGATTAGTCGATTGCCCGTGTGGAATCGGATATCAAATGATTTACCAAAAAAAAAAAAACTTAAGCCTAATTAATAGGATTCCGTGTTATTATTATTAATGCTTTTCTTAACAGTATCTAATAAGTTAATTAAGTGAAAGCAATAAAGTGGAGGTTGGAAATAAAATGCAGTACAGCGTTAAAAGTTGTAAAAGTTAGAAGATCAAAGTCATACTGTTATGTTATGAGTGAGATAGCATTGAAGTGCTGTCAGCTTTATTCACATTTCTTGTGATAGAATCCTGGTAAAAATGTAATGCACGTAAAAAAGAGCATGTCCAAAGTGAAATGATTGCATCATGAACCCAAAATCAAACGGCTCACGTTACATTCAAAGTCAATCAACTTCAAAAATGTCTCGTAAAAACCCCTTCACAGTGGGACCGATCCTCGAGTTCACCTAAATCTTTCCTCTCCCTCCGTAACCGTAAGCGTAAGCGTAACATATTTTCCCCGATAGTGACGAGTGGAGGATTTCGGGGACGACCTTTTAAGTCTAGCCTTTCACAAAAAGAAAACAAATCTCTCTTCAGTCTTAAAAATGATTAAAACTTGGTTGACTCGCAACTTGCGAGAGGTGTGATTCGCAAATATTTTTTTTCTCTGATTTATTAGTTGATTGTGACATGTCACACATCAACCAGTCCCACTAATCTTTTATGACAACCGATTCTTTGACAGCCCCTATTTGTACCACTAATGTGGTGGCAGAAGCGGTCATCCTACGGTTGCATAGGTTCTTTTGACCCCAAACTCAACAACTTAGTTACCCATGTTAGTAATTAAGCTTCTTTAATTTGATCAACAAGCTTAAGGCTTATAATTGAAACATGCACCTTTCCTTCTTGAATATTCATTTTAGTCGTTTTTTAAAATAAAAAAAAAAGTAAACTTTGATGTGAGCTTCTAACTCATCACTCATAGTGTTAACCATTAAACATATATAGGTCAACGACCCTAATCACTAACTGTGTATCAGAAGATAATAAATAAAAACAAAATGGCGTTTAAAAACCGTTTACTTTAAAAGATTTAGAGAAGTTGTTAAATAAATTATCTATGCCGTTTATGGAGTACCCGTATATATATATATATTTGGCTAGGTTAGTATAGTACCCGTATAAACATCTTTCAGTATTTTAATTTCAACTTTATTAATTACTTCATGTTAACAACACGATATTTAGTATTCAAACTAAATATAAAATTTTACTGAAACTTTCTACATAAGATTTTGTTAAAATATAAACACAATTACTAACATTATGGCTTCTGTATGTGAATACGGTGAACTTAATTTCTAATTGACTTCATCAATCCAGATATTTATTTTCAGTTCACTATACAACAAACTCTTACAAGGCAACATAGGTATTTGCTTTAGTAGAAAGGACTACAAGCACCGGAGACAAAGCAATCTATCTGCAAATATGTGAACCTTGTTTTTGCCTGCTCTTGCCAGGGCAAAGCTTTTTGGACTTGGAGTTCTCCTCAAGTTTCACAATGCCCTATTATACTGGTCAGGTTGGTCATGTTAGGTCCAAGTTTAACCTTAGGATAGTGTGTGGGCCGATCGGTCCATTCTCATGAGGTTGAGTCAAACACGACAAAAATGTTGAATTAAACACGTTAGATATATACTATATAAGATCATTATCTCTTTACGATGCAGGTATGACTTTATTAACCTTGATAACCTTTGTTATTAGCCAAAAAAACCTACGGTAGAAAACTGATTTAAGCATTGAAGGGGCAAGTCGGCGATCAACCTTCGATGTGCCTTTACTGTTTTTGCAGGTATCTCTTAGTTCAAGTTAATCGAGATCATATATTCAAACAACAACATCCAGCCCCAACAGAATCTGCCTGAACCATATGCTATAGGTAGGGTGGGAGTTTCGTGGTTATGTGATTTGGAGGTGATGAGACGACTTGAATGTCTTGCATGGATCCATAGTGGTTAAAGATATAACCACCCCTTTCCCAAGTCAGATTCACATCTTTTCTTTTTTCACAAATCACAACTTCTACTGTATTTTATGCCTGCATTGGAATTGGGCTACAAATATTTACCTAGTTATAAAAAATCAAAGAAAACATAAAGCTAAGAATGATGTTAATAAAGGGAACTATCCAGAATTCATGACTACTGGCTAGAAGTAAAAATGTAATGTTTGGTTAATACTTTTATAAAGAGGAGAAGTGCTTCTCTCGTCTTTTGCCTTTTCCTTTCCGTGGTGGGCGTGGGTTTTCCATGATTCTCTTGCTCAATCGTGAAAAAAGAAAAGAAAAGAAGAAGATGATTGCCCAACTGGCTATCTACTCTTTTGTTTCTTGAAAAAGGTGATTAGTTTTTAATCACCCATTAACACATTCCAATTTGAGCTGAAAAAGGGTGCACGAGATCTCATCTTTGATGTTGCTGCCAGGAGAAGAATGAGATGAGAAAGAAAAGAAAAGAAAATCCAATCTCGTCAATCTAACCCGCCCAGAAGGGCATTTATATATAGTTTAACCCAAAACCTCCAAACAGTTTCTGGGACCTACCAATTGTTTGCTGCTTTAGTTTACTTTACTCAGCTAGAATGGAAATAGAAATGTTGGAACAGATAGTCCAGTTGATCATTATAGAAATGTCCGAATGGATAATCCAATTGATCATCGATAAAGAAAGTGAGTCTAAAAAATACATTAACACAATTGACTAGAACTTCACATACCAGGTAATAGCATTATTATGAGTCTGAAGCACTACATCATTCGAAAAGATTCTAACCTACCTATAATAAACTAGATTTAAAAGGTTTGACGAAAGAGACATATAAAAAATACTGTATATCTAATTATAATATACTACTTTTCAGTTTTTTTTTCTCTTCCTAACTAATCAACCACCTCTTAAGAATTATAATATAACTTTCTTAGAAGATTAGAGTAAATTAGATACTAATGTGCATAATTGGTGAAAACAAAGAAAGAAGCAAGGAAGGTGGAGAGAATCTAGAAAATGCCTCACCTTCTAATCAAATCCTCAAAAAACCACCCAGAAACGAAATAGGAACCAAATGAGTAGTAGTACTATATATGTATAGCAACAAAAAGATAAAAAGAGAGAGAGTGAAGAGAAAAGTCTGAGAATAAAAAGAGACCGGATGTTGACGAATTTCATGTCACTGTTCATAGAAGGTCGTTTGTTCGTGTAAAGATTTCTTATCTGGGATCTCTCTCCCTCTCTCCCTCTCTCTCTCTCTCTCTCTAAGACACATAACATTAATAAAAGTACAATATCTCTCTCTCTCTCTATTGTAAACCTCTATTCTCTCCTTATTTTACCCTTTTCGTTGCTGGTGTTGTTGTGTGAGGGGTAGAGTGTCCCCAACAGATCAAAATCCCCTCTTGTTCAATTAGGAGACGATCTGAGCGCTTTTAATAGAGTTGGAATAACACCCACCTTGTTGTTTAATGTGGTGCCGGTGTCTTTTTTAGCTTATTTTGTCTGTGTTTTCTGTGTACTGGCAATCCTCCGAAACTTTTTGAATTTTGTCCTTGGATCTGAAAGTAGCTGTTAAATGATTGAATCCCTGGGGGCTTCTTGAGGAAACGGAGATAAGAGAATGTGGGTCTGAGGTAATATTTACTTTTTACTTTCGTGGTTTTTTAGTTTTCCATTTTTACCGATTTTTTAATGGGTCTTATGCTCTTTGTAATCTTTTTAATTCTCTGCTTGTTCCAAATTTTTTAAAATTAATTTGTCGCTTTTTGCGATCAAGTTACAGTTCCATTTTGGTTTGCTTTCTGGTTAGTAATTGCACATATTTGCTTCACTGCATTTTTCATTTCCATTGAGCACAATTAGATTAACTTTTATTTTTGTAATGGTTCTTATGATATTACGAATTGTGTATGGTAAGTTCTGCTGATTTCTGATCAATTTTCTTTGCTTAGAAGGTAGGCCTATGAGATCTATTCTATTCATTTTTAAGACTCGTACAGCCTTAATTTTTCATTAGGATGATTGGAGGAGAGTATGCGATGAATTTTCCTGGCTGTTCAGTGGGTTCCATTACGTTTCCTTTGTCTTTCATAACACTCCATCTGGCGTTTCTTGGAAGTACAGTATCAATCTATCGTTTATTGGAGCTTTTAAGAGATTATGGTGATAATTGATGTTGTCTTGCTTCTATAACTTGGTAATATGCCTCTAATCGTACAGTTACTTTTAACTATGTTATCTGAGATTATAGCTACGGGACAATGGCAGGAAGATTTTATACCTCTGGCTAAATGTTGCATTCATTTTAGCTTAGATTGAAGAGACCTACTACTGAATACAATCCTATATTTCTACCTAATGTTGCATACGTTTTAACTTAGATTGAAGGGACTTACTATTGAATAAAATCCTATCAAGATTCATCCTTGAAGATTGATGATACTTCTGATTCTCCACCAATAAATGCTTTAGAATATGGTGAATCGATTCCTTAAAAAATGCTTTGTGGTGAATTCTTTTTCATTTCAAAAGTTATAAATGCCATCAAGTGAAGAAGATAACATTAGATTTGCAATTTCAATACTTAATTGGGAAAAAAAAAAGATTGGGCATCTAGTTTTCAAGAACTCTGGAACACTAAGGCTGATCTTGAGATGGCTGAATATTTTTCATGATTAACGGAGTCTTCATTGAGTATTAGTTTAACTTCTCTAGTTGATCTATCCCTCATTCAGATGCATTAGATTTTGTTTCTCTATGAAAAATGTACTTGGGCAAAAGTAAGCTGGAAGATGGATGACTGTACATGATGTGAATCAACCTTTAAGTGCCCTGCAGTGTTATTTTCATTTGGGGTTGTGGTTGCTCCTCTGTTGTATAGGCACACTTAATAGATATGAATGACTGAGAGCTGATTCAAACAGTTATTTGTTCTTTATTTGTAGTGAGAACCCGTACATAAAACTTCAGCTAGGATTAAATTTTAAATGCTTGAAATGAATTGGTTGATTTAGCTTGGTTTGCAGTTAAGTTTCATGTAATTTCTTTGATTGATTGCAGGAATGGGAACAAAAGTGCATTGTGATAGCTACTTGCAAGGACATTTCTCTATGAAGGATCTAACTGAGGATTCTAACAGTTGTAACTGGCACCTCTACTATGGAGATAAAAGCTTTGTAAATGGGCAATGTTACAATGGTTTCTTGCCAAGGGCTGTTACAGACACATATCTGGGGTATGACAAGGATGTACTGAAACGAACAATGCTTGAGCATGAGGCAACATTCAAGAACCAGGTATTTTTGATCTGTTAATTTGATGTGCCTTCATATTTATAGGCCAATCAAACCCTAGTTCAAGCCATTCATTTTATTTTTGGAAATAAGACATTCAATTTTTTGCTAGGCCCCTAAACAAAATTTTGTGTTTTGCCACATTGTATTTAATCTAGCTGTGTGAACTACACCGCCTTTACAAAATACAGAGGGACTTAATGGCTGAAGCTAAAAGGAAAGAACTACCTAGGAACTGTATTCATTTCGAAGGGCCATTATCAAGCCCCTTGGTTTCTCAAATTACATGTGAAGATGGTAGGAAATGGCATATACCTAGCTTTCCTTTGGGAAATTCTGTGGGTGCTAGAAAATCTACTTCAGGCATTGATGACATTCATTCTCCATTGAGTTCTATGAAAGGTTGCAGTATACAAATTAGTCCCTGGCCATCACAAAATGGAGGTTCTCCAAAGGACGTGGAGATCTTGGAGATCAGACCGACAAAAGCGAGGAAAAAGATGTTCGACCTTCAACTTCCAGCTGATGAGTACATTGACAAAGACGAAAGAGAACAGTTGAGGGATGATAATTTATCTGGCATTTCAAGTTATCTGTCCAATAAGTATCATAGAATAGCATCTGAGAGTGGAAAAGATTTGTTTCCTGGTGATGGTGTGAAGAATGGCTTCCAAGGAGATAACTTTCAATCAAAATCATTTTTAAGGAATAAAAGTAATGTGGCTGACTTAAATGAACCTGTTGAGGTTGAGGGGACTCATGCTTCTCCATATGTTAATCTTCTAGTTTCTACCACGTCTCGTGGGAAGCTTCAAAGGCATGAGGAGGCTGCTAAGCTAGAGTCACAATCTGTTGGTATTTCCAAGGATATGCTGCTTGGTGCACGTCATGGTTGTGAAAATGGAACTTTCAGTAGTTCAATTTCGCAAAATGACCCAAATGAAAAATGCTGGTTTACACACATGTTTGGTGCAGGTGAGGTTTTGTCTTGAAGTTATCATTTCCATCTTTTTGGTTGTTGCATAAGGCCTTGGAACTTGCAAACTTTTAATCTGTGGTGTATGTAACTTGTAACAACAGGATAGAGGATTAAGTGAATAACTTTCAAGTTATGAAATTGAAGGAAATTTATGCTAGTGTTCAACTTAAAGATGCCTTAGTTGACAAGCAAAGCAATCTGTGACTGTTTACACTTTCAGATTGGCAATTATGCTCTTTTTTTATATTAGCTTATGATTATTGATACTCCAAATACAGTTCAACAATTTGACATAGCCTGTTACAATTGTTCCATCTGTTCTAATGGCCACTTGTTTCTACCTCTTTTATTTTCTCTCTTTTGTAGACAATGACAAAAGCAGCCTGAAGTCTGCTTCTCAAAATCTTGAACAAGAAAAATTGGGTGCATCTTCCCACCCAGTGCAATTTCTGTTCGATAAAACTCAGGAGCAGTCAAAGTTCTTTCAAGCTGATGATAGCAAGGTAGATAAGTGGAGAGAAAGACTAGTTAATGGTTCAGAACTCTCTGAAAGAAATCGTGAGAAGTCAAATACTAACCTCTCAGAATCATTCATTACTTCCCATTTACACAGTTCATGCCGTAATGCCTCACTCAATTTGGGAAAGTCCTGGTCTCATTCTGTTTTTCCTTGGGATAGGCCTAGTGGGAGTATAAACCAGGTTCAGACACACAGACATTTGAGCACTTCTGCAACCTTGAGTGGTTCTCCATCATCGTCTCATTCTCAAGGGATTTTTGCAGAGCGTTGGAGTCATAGCAGCAATGCTGCATGCATCCCGAGCTTCCAAAATGAAATGCCTAAGCAAAATGGATTGTACCATGGGTCTTCGTCATGGTCCAAAGAACTACCTTGTTGCCCTCCTTCTTGCAACTATGATGACTATTTGCACTGCCGTGCTGCAAACAACTTAGCCTCTGAACAATTCATCAACCATAGCTCAGCGAAGTTTTATAGCAGTTCAGATTGCAAAAACTTGAAGTCTGTAAAAGATGTGAACTTGAATGTGATTCCTTCAAATAGTTCTTCCAACAGACCTAATCCCCAGTATAATCATGAGCTCATAGACATAGAAAGAATTCCTGATGACAATCCTGAGACTTTGCCTTGGTTAAGAACTAACTCTGCTTGTCGGAATGAGGTTACTGATGCAAGGCTGGATGTAGAGACAAGACGAACCAGTTCCTTGCAATCTGCTGTTGATCAATTGTTACCTGCAAATGAAACTAGAAAGGGTCCCAATCATATTATTCTGCAGAACTTGAAATCAGCGTCATGCTCAAATGTTGCTAAAATGAGCAACTCCCCGGGTTGCCAGAAACTTCTTGGATTTCCAATTTTTGAGAAGTCTACCGCTTCCAAGAATGAGTCGTTTTCTTTGACCTCTTCTTCTGTGTCTCATCCCCAACCTTTAGAGGGAGAAATAGAAAATAAGAGGAAACTCACAGTTCTTGATATTAACTTGCCTTGTGATCCAGCTGTTCCTCAACTAGGTCAACAAGCTGCAGCAGAAGGCTTGCTTCCTGAAAGGGAATCTGATGCCAAACTTGGCAATTTGAGGCATGAGATTGATCTGAATTCTTGTATGAGTGACGAGGAAGCTTCTTTGATACCTTCTGTTCCAGGGTCTAGTGCAAAGATTGTTTCAGGCATAGACCTAGAGGCTCCTGCAGTTCATGATACTGAGGAAGATGTCAATTTTGGAGAAGAATGTCTAGAGAATGTGCAGGGAACATCACCACAGTTAAATCAGTACACAGCTGCAAGCCCATTGGATGAACTTGTAAGAGTGGCTGTTGAGGCAATAGTTGCCATCTCTTTGTCCAGTTACTGCAATGGTTTCAATGACACAACTGTTACTCCATCAGAAGCTTCTATGACAGATCCAGACACTCTTGAATGGTTTGCGGAGATTGCACTCTCTTGTGGCGACGATCTAAAGAGCAAGATTCATGCCACCTTGAGGGCCAAAGATGGTGGAGACAATGAGAGATCATCTCCAGAGGCTATTGACTATTTTGAGTCCATGACCTTGAATCTTATAGAAACTACGGAAGAAGATTATACGCCCAAACCTCTGGTTCCAGAAAACTTGAATCTCAAAGAAACAGGTACAACCACACCACCAACTCGAAATCGAAAGGGCCAGGCAAGAAGAGGAAGGCAGCGAAGAGACTTCCAAAGAGACATTCTTCCGAGCCTTGCTTCTCTGTCAAGGCACGAGGTAACAGAAGATATTCAGATATTTGGATGGCTGATGAAAGCAACAGGCCATCAATGGCACTCTGGGTTAATGAGAAGGAACTCTACTAGAGGTGGAGGTGCAAGGGGGAGGAGGCGCTTAATGACCCCTGCTGTTACAGCAATCCAGCCTTGCACTCCTCTTATACAGCAACTTAATAACATTGAAGTGGGACTGGAGGATAGACGCCTAACAGGGTGGGGGAAGACAACCAGACGCCCCCGTCGACAAAGATGCCCTGCAGGTAATCTTCCTGTGGTCACTTTAACTTAATAACGAGGAGAGGCTATGCTGATCAATCATTCAACTGAGATTTCTATAGATGGAAGCAGGCGTTTGTTTCCATGGCTTTAGGCACTGAGGTGGTCGTGAGCTGTCGGGAACACCCTGGATGTTTCTTGGCCCACAATCCGGGTCCCAGCTATTATTAGTCTTTGGATCATTACAAACTTCGTATTATCGCTACATAATGCAGGCTTGATTTCTTCTGGGATATATTCTAAACAAAATTGCTTGAGCCATGTATGCAATGTCGAACTTCTACCATAGGAGTGAATTGTTGTGATCCTGGATACTTTTTTTTTTTTTTTGGTGTAAGTTGCTTGAGTTGACTTGAAGAGACAGGTCACCAAAAACATGAGAGGCTTTGGCATCTCGTAATGAATGTAGTTACTAAGAATGCACGATTTGGTCCAGTCATTCTTATTGATGGCAAAAGATGCATTCATGTCCTGTGCAATAGAAATTTTTTATGCCACTGGCCATCTCCATGATCGGAGTTGTACATTGTGTATCATTTGCCTGGTTAGCTTAGGAATTACGAAGAGTTAACAAGATGATCAATGCTTCTTTGTGTAGAAAGACTGATGTTGAAAGCTTCTTTGTTTGCTTGTCCCATTTAGTTCTGCAACAATGTCATTCTACGTCCTCCACTCCGCCCAAATGTGTTGTTTTGACTGTTGTTATATTCCATCTTAAACCCTAAAACTCCATAACAAGCAGGCAAACAAACAAACAAAGCATGTTTCTTAATTCATATTCATGGGAAGAAAAAGGGATACACGCGCAGTACAGAGAGCGTAAGCGAGGCAGAATAGAATATCTATCCTTTGTACGGCAGGTGTCGGTGTCAGGGATTGAGAAACAGAGTGGGGTCCACAAACCAGTCCAATCTCTCTTTTGCTTCCATTCCCATTCCAATCAGTTGTACTCTTTCCTCCAATCAGCATCTTGACTTGGACTAGGTCCTTTTGCTTCACCATTGGCCTACGCTCTTTTTGTGGTGAGCGTCAGGCGTCAGCGCCTGGATTTCTCCTATTACTATTCTTCTAAAGGTGGGTGTCTATGTGCTCATACTCACAATTGTTTGGACCATTGTGGGTGTGCCTCCCACCAACACCAATCATCATATCCCCACAAAACTTGATAAGTTCTAATTAAAATGATAAGATAGATTGTAAAATTTATTATATAATCTATTAAAGAACACAAAGGATCCAGTGGAACACAAAACATCCTCACAAGATCGACATGAGAGGATGTTTTCGGAGATTCAAAATAGAACAAAAAAAGTGGAAAAAGAGATGACGGAATTAAGAGCTTCACTCTTGCATAATTTTCAGAAACAAGGAGGAGAGGTCGAAGCGATCTAACCTACATCGCATAGTAGTTCAGTAAGGCAAGAGCAGGATGGGAATGTAACACCTACAAGAATGAGGGTCCGTTTGGTTGAGCTTTTATCAGTAGAGTTTTTATCAGTAGAGCTTTTCTGATAAAAAGCTTTTTTTAAAAGTTAGTTGACTGTTTAGCTGTCAATTAAAAAAATAGCTTTTTTAAAAGAGCTTCATACAGTAGACTGTTTGGCAACATAAAAATAAAAAG
>JANIHY010000003.1:27717653-27730489 GCA_027479065.1 Erythroxylum brevipes
TTGTTGAGATATGAAAATGTAATTCAAGTATTTAGTTATTTTGTGTAATTTTTGAAAGAGAATCAAACAAAATTTCGGGTAATTCGGGCTTTACCCAAACAAAATTTCGGGTAATTCAAGCCGGGTAAGTTCAGGTAATGAAATTTCAGGTTCAGGCCGGATAAGATGAATTTTTTTTTGGATAATTCGGGCCAGACCTGAATAGTAAAAATTGGACCTGAATGCTCCGAATGTTCACCCTTAATATCAATGGATTCTATATTTCTCTCCCCTTGTTGATTTTTTTTTTTTCCCTTCTAACACCTTCAGAGAAAATCATAACAATATATTTATCCAATTTTAGTATACACCATAGTTCTTTGTATTTTACTCACAAGTCTTAACAAAAATATATTCCTTCTTTTTGCATTACCGTTGACACCATATACAGGAAAATTTGATGTTCGTCAGTTAGCTGTATCTTCTCTTTTACCTCTTTAACATTAACAGAAACTCTATTGTTTTCTTTAGCTCTTGAGGAAACTTCCAAAGACACAAGGAATTGTTTGGGAAAGTATAAGAAGATATGCCCAGGTTAATCTCCCTCTTACATGGGCATATTTGCAAGAAACCCTTTCGTTGTCAGTGGAGGAATCTTTGTTATGTGAGTGTGACCCATCCGCTACCTTTTGACCTGGACCCCCCTCATGAGCTTGACCAAACGATGGCCACTTTATACAACATATATACAAACCCAGTTCTTAATCTGCTCCATCTTTGCAGGAGTACCCGTTCTCTCAAGAACGTTCACGGCCTTTTCATCGTTCACGGCCTTAGTGGTGATCTTTTTTGCAGCACCAAATTGGTTAGCTTGTATGGTTTGTTTGGGCACATTGGCCTTGCCCGCTCAGTGTTTGATAGAATACCTGACCCCGATTTTTACCTGTGGAAAGTGATGATGAGATGGTATTTTCTGAACGACTTGCATGAGGATGTGATTGGATTATATGCCCGCATGAGAATGTTTACGAATGAGGCAGATAATGTTGTTTTCTCGGTTGTGCTAAAGGCTGCTAGTGAAGGGCGGGATCTTGATGTTGGGAGGAAAGTGCACTGTGAAATTGTTAAGGCAGGGAATCCTGATAGTTTTGTTTTGACTGGTCTAGTGGACATGTATGCAAAGTGCGGAATGATCGAGTGTTCTCGTTGTGTGTTTGAAGAAAATGATGACAGAAATGTGGTTTCGTGGACTTCAATGATTGTGGGGTATGTGCAGAATGATTGCCCTCATGAAGGATTGGTTTTGTTTAATAGAATGAGAGAAGGGTTGGTCGGGGGTAATCATTTCACGTTAGTAAGTTTAGTTTCTGCATGCACAAAGTTGGGAGCCTTGCATCAAGGAAAATGGATTCATGGGTATCTAATTAAGACTGGTATAAAACTCAATTCCCATTTGATTACAGCTCTTTTAGACATGTATGCAAAATGTGGAGTTGTCAAGGATGCCAGATTTCTGTTTGATGAGATGCTCTCTATGGATCCTGTGTCATGGACCACTATGATTGCGGGGTACGCCCAAAATGGCTGCCCCGAGGAGGCTTTAAGTTTGTTCACAGACCAGAAATGGATTCGGATGAGGTCTAATAATGTTACTCTTTTAAGCGTACTTTCAGGATGCGCACAGTTGGGAAACTTGAGTTTAGGGATGTCTGTTCATGGTCTTGGTATTAAGCTTGGGTTGGAGGAACCGGCAATCATAAATGCTCTGGTGGACATGTACTCAAAATGCAATAGGAATGAAAGTGCTCGTTACTTATTTGAGACAGTTTTAGACAAGGATGTGGTGGCCTGGAATTCAATTATATCCGGGTATTCCAACAATGGATCTGCATACGAAGCCCTTGAATTGTTTCATCAAATGAGAATGGAATCTGTATTGCCTGATGAAGTGACGCTTGTAAGTATCTTATTAGCTTGTGCTTCCCTAGCTGCCTTTTATGCTGGTTCTTCTCTGCACGCCTACTCTGTAAAGAGAGGGAAATTGTCCTGTAACGTTAAAGTTGGCACGGCACTTTTGACCTTTTATTCAAAGTGTGGAGATGTTAGATCTGCTCGGTTAGTTTTTGATGGTATGGAAGAGAAGAGCATAGTCACTTGGAGTGCAATGATTGGTGGGTATGGAGTTCAAGGAGATGTTAATGAGTCCCTTGCACTTTTGGATGACATGATAAAGGAGAAATTGGAACCCAATGAAGTGATCTTCACGAACATCTTATCTGCTTGTAGCCATGCAGGGATGGTCGAGGAGGGTTGGAAACATTTTGTTTTGATGTGCAAGGACTATAACTTTGTGCCTTCAATGAAGCATTGTGCATGTATGGTTGATTTATTAGCACGATCAGGCAGGCTTGATGAAGCCCTAAATTTCATTGAGAACATGCCAGTTCAACCAGATATTCATGTGTTTGGAGCATTTCTGCACGGATGTGAACTTCACTCAAGGTTTGATTATGGAGAGGTGGCTATCAGGAAAATGCTAGAGTTACATCCTGATAAAGCTAGTTATTATGTGCTAATCTGTAATCTATATGCTAAAGATGGACGATGGAGTCAAGTTGGGCAAGTAAGAGAGATGATGAAGCAAAGAGGATTGGTCAAGAGCTCAGGATATAGCCTTACGGAGACAGATCTCTGTTATAAGTTACAACCGTCTAGGCTTGCAGCTGTTGCGTAATAATGGACAAGTACATTTGTGGATCAATAGGGTTTCATGTTGGTAAGTGTATCAATATCGTAAATTGACTAGGAGCAACAGCCTAACAAGCCTTATAAAGCTTGAACAGTGTACCATCCATTTAAAATGCCTTTGAGGTTGGAATTGCCGCCGGTTTTATCATAATATCAGAGCCACTCCTAATTCAATAGTGAGCCACTTGCAGATGTCCAGACGTCCAGATGCACCAATTCTTCATTCTTCCAACCTACCCTCAGAACAAAAGCGGGAAATCTACAATCTTGAGCTTGTCTTGGCTGTCTTTCTTGGACGTGTTAATTGTCTTTTTGGGCAGTAATGTGGAACTATGAGGCATAAATGGACACTGAGCAGCAATGGACTTGCAAAGGGGTAATGGACATGCAGGACAAGAATATGTGGAAGTAATACCAATAGATCAGATGGTTATAAAAAAGAGGGCAGTTTAAATGTTTATGTTCTAGTGCCAATGATACCACGATTCTCTAAGTTTGGTGGCATATGGACGTAAAAAAGCTATGATATAAAGCACAAATGATGGGAAAGCCTCGCATATGGAGGATCATCTTTGACCAAGTTAGTGAGTGAGGAGATGATGGTAAATATAAGGGAATGCTGCTGGACTGATGAATGAACAGAGTTCACTATGATCTGGATTTTCTTGGGGCAGCCATTTTCTGGAGGGTTCAGATAAATCTAAGGAAATCGTATAGTTTTTTTAATGTTGCTTGTCTATAATTCTTTATATACTAGTAAATCTAATGTAACAAAGCAATATCCGGTTACCCTTTTCACGTTACAGGGCAATGGGATGATACAAACAAGGCCAAGTCTTTCCCTTTAATCGAAAAAAAAATCTATTTGATAAAAATAGTCGTAACTAATCATTACAGGCCGATCGAATGATACAAGGACAATGGAAGGATTCGTTTATTTAAATGGCAAGCTCTAAACTATCCAAATATGTGTATGAGAAAAATTTAGGCTTAATTATATTCCACAAGAAATGAAATTTCAAGCTTATTAGTCTGCTTGAAAATTTTTTCTTTTTGGTCTTCATGTTGTAATCAAATACTTTTACTAAACTGACAAAATGCCCACTTGAATTCCATAATTATATTCTTTGATGACAAGTTAATGTGGCCGAAATGAGGCCCCATCAAATTTTACGCTCATAAGGCCCAAATTTGGTTCTTCCATTCTCTAGCTTTCAAATTTTAATGGTAATATTCTGTTAACAATTTCACTTATGTTTGTTTCTAAGATTTCTTTGATTTGTTTCAAAGCCTTATTCATATTTGTTTAGTACAAATACAAAAATGCAATTATTATGCAATTGTGATGTTGATGCTAGGTATAAACCTCGGGGGAAGATTTATAATGTATGAGATGCTCAATCTTAAAGAAAGTGTAAAAAGGTGCAAATTCTTTTAATGATTAGATTTTTTACCTTTTCAGTTGAGTTTTTCTAAAAGCATATTATTGACAAAATAAAGCTTTTAAACAGAAGAAAGCCATAATATAGTTAGCTTTTAGGTTATTTTAAAGTATTGTTCATTATAATTTTTAACAAAAATCAAACATTTGCGTTATTGAGGTAAAAAAATATGATGGATTTCAAAGTAGGAGTTGGAAGAATAAGGTGGAAGAAGGAGATGGAAGAAGTTGGTAGTAATATCATTTAATTTTATTTCGAGGCCTTTTATTTAAAAAAATTTCTAATGAAATCTTATGTATCTGTATTGAATGTTGGGTGTAAGATATGTAAGTCTTGAAAGTAAATGTAGTATGTATAGTTTAGTGAATATAAATTGTGTGATATCAATGTATTATTACTATTATTGTCCTGAATATAATATTATAAAAAATATTATTAAGCTCCATGTTATAAAGTTTAACTCTTTTCATGAACCAACAATCTTTGTAAAGACATTATGTTTAATCAATATATACAAAAGTATAATGAAAATGTACATGAAATTATATGCTTGAGAACCAAAATAACTAAAAATATGTACTAAAATATTGTGCCAAGAATTTCGCTTCTTGCTCTTATAAGAACATAATACCCATTCATCAATATATAGTCATAAAACAACACAATTCAAATCAATGTCCAAAAAAGGCAGGGGTTAGTTGTAATATGCGTAAGTTTACATCCCACAATTTAACAAATGTGGTCTATTTTGAGATTCATAAGTCCCAATGTTTGCTCCTAAATTTAATTGCTTTTTAGACATTTGATTGAATCTTTTACCTTGTTTCATTTTTTAAACTTACAGTAAACTTGTGATAATAGTGGATATGAGACTTGCATTAAGTTTGATTAGAATAATTACTAGTTAGTGGTCTAGTAATAGAAGATATTGATTTAATAACTCGTATATTACTCATATTGTTTCAAATATTGATCTTATGGTATATGATTGCATTGCATATGCCAAACTATTTTTCCTTTTCTTTAAATTATTTGGGCCTCACTTAGTAGCTACCCTTTTACGAGTCTTTTTGTCTTCCCTTTCCTTAGACACATTCCAATGGTTAATAAGATTTATGATTTATTATAGATAATTATACACACACACACACACACACACACACACACATATATATATATGAGTTAGTCAATGCATATAAACATCCAAACAAACATGTAAATATAAGTATATATGAAACAAATTAAATGCATCATTATTGATGAGTAAAATCATACACATGTAGATGAGGTGTTGCATAAAGCAGAAGCTTCTCACTATCTCACTTGGTCTTGTATCATACTAGTTGTAATATAAATTCATAAGTGAATGGTTAACTATATGAATGCAACAAATACCTATAGAGAAGTTGGTGTTGGTATCCTAACCTTAATATGAATTTGTTAGGATGCATAAGTTTGTTATTACTCTTTTAAAAATAAATTTTGTAATTAATCGCCCTCTCGTTCCTTAAGATTGAACATGTCCATGAAATTGGCTCTCTTAGCTCTCTAATTATTTTCTTTTTAGGCTTTCCTGACGTAACCTTTAATAATGGCAGCTTAAAAATTTTGGCCAAAATATTCGTCTAAGATTCATCATATTTGCATAAGTTGCTAAGTATTTGGCTTTAGAATACGATTCACTCATATATTTACCTTTCCTCTTTTGTAATTAATAACACTAAAGTATCACAATAAAGTATCTTTAAAATATTATAGACTTTACAACTGAAAATTCACTCCTTAAGTTTACAACATATGTAATCCCTTTTTCTTGTACTTCATAACTTTTAATGACATTCTATATAGAACGATAAAAATCAACATGTATATTCTCAACCAAAATTTCCTAATTCCTACTCCCACTTTCTACCTAAGTCCCTATCAAATTGTAGTCTTTTTCTTATAGCATATGTCCTAATTTCTTCAAATATTGAAATAATGGTTTTAGTTTTGACACCCACAATTTTACGATTAAAAGCTTCATATAAGTTACCTTTTATTACGTTGAACTTGATTTTAGGGTGTCATAATCTTTCTTTAGGAACATCCCTAAAAAGTCTCCTATATATTCTCATATCACTCGTTAAACTCTCAATTTTTACTTAAAGTGAATATTTATTGACTTGACAATATTCTAAAATAATTTATATCACAAATCTATGCTTTACATTTGGGAGTTTATCTTAAATAGCTTGAATACATTCTTGCTAAAAGAAATTACATAGAACATAATTGATTTTGTTATAAATAAAAATCATACAAGAATGAAAAGTGACCAAAAAAAATTTAAGAATGACAAAATTTTGTCTAAACTTCTACCTATCACTTATAACAACCCATTATATATCATCTTCAATGCCAGAGTTAACCATTAATAACCGTTGGAACCAACTCCATGTATTTCTTGTCTTAATATCCATCAATGTCCAACAAACATGAAGTATTTTATTGTTTGCATCTCTACCTATAATAGTAACCAACACTCCCTTCATAACTCCTTCTCCATTAACACCCAAAATTATTTAAATCAATTAATCATTCCTTTTTTCTGTTAGTCAAAAGAAACATACAACTTTTTAAAAAAGGAATCTATAGTAAATGTAAATCTCTCCACCTCGATTTTAGTTGTATTATTTAGATTAGATATTTTCAACTTTAATTTATAATTCCATGACAAAGTAAACTCAGCCTTCTCACCCCCTTCATCTATTCAATAACAACCTCTTTTACTCCATACAAGACTAACAAACCCATAAATGTAATACATTTCTTTATTATCACTATGTTTATGAACCTCAATAAAATTGAACTAATGCCCTTCAAATCACCAAAATCTTTCTTAAATAATAATGATTTTCTAATTATTTTATTATCGTACACTTTACTACAATTATGATGATTGATATAATGTAAAATATGCAAACATCTTCTTATCTACATAAGCATCCACTAATTTTTCAAGGTCACCCAATAATAACACTTAAGTCTTACAATAAACTTGGAATTTCTAAAAAATTCAATTACATACCTTTCAATAGTGGAGTACTTAGTTACTACCTCTTTAAATTCTCTCCATCAATATATTATATACTAAGTGCAAATTATGAAGAATCATTGCTTAGAACTAGAAATTTTAACTCCATATTAAGGTGGATAATACCATACTATAGCTTACTAACATTTTCAACTCCAACTATTTATGAGTAAGAGATGAATCTCTTAGTGAGTTAATAACGGTTGTTTGTTGCATATCAACATATTAAGCTCTTTCCTCCTTTAACATTTTAGCATTTAATTTATCACCTTTAATTCTCTTTTTTTAGGCTATGTCTGGTTGGGTGGTTATTAATGGAATGGAATGGAGTATTACTCTATCGTTTGAGAGGAGGGTTTATAATGGAATGAAATGAAATATGATAGAATGGGAGGGTTTCACATTATATCATATTCTATCCTAAACAGTAAAAATAAGTTACCTCTAATTGGGGATTTAGGATGGAATATAAAATGATAAATAACATCTCACTATATTACATTATGAACCCTTCTTCTAAACAACATTTTACTATATTACATTATGAACCATTCAATTCCTCTCCCAAACAATAAATTTCTAATATTACATCCATTTACATTTCATTCTATTATAAATCATTCCATTCTATTTCATTCCATTAAAAATCTTACGTCCAACTAAACATAGCCTTAGGGTCCTTACACAAGTGTTGTTACCTCCACCAACTCATCACCATCATTATTAGAGTCATCTTCCACAAATACCTTAGAGAGTATATACTCACTACCTTCCTTTACTTATGTGTTAAAATTTATGCAATTTGTGAGTCCTTAATATCACCATTGCTCTTAGTTAGTTACTTTAATTTCAATATGGTTGATTTCTTAGTAGAAATTGCCTTAAGATAATCTTCAAATATTAATTTAGATTTGCCTCTTAGTGATTTTCTACCAGACTTACTTCTTAAAGATGCCACCTTGCATTTTGAAGTTTCTTCATTGTCTCACAATGCAATATTTAAATTTAAACTCCCATTTATCCTAATTTTTCTTTCTTACCTAATAAAATTTTTTCCTCACAATAGTTTTTGTTTGACATACATATGCACTGCTTTACTTTTTCTTGATAACATATGATGGAGTATATCAAAGATTTGTTGGTCATTTTCCAATTCTACCAACCCATCACTTAAATATTATAGTGCAAACACTCGATATCATTTTGACGCATCCATGCTTTAACTTCATCAATAATGTCCCAATGGAAAAACTTGTCAACATCTTCAACCTCAATGACTTTGGCCTATCTACCACTATATTTACTCATTATTAACTCCTCAAGAGCACCACTATAATGGGTGTGAAACGACCTATCTTTTCTCCGTATGTTTATTTAGGATAAGTAAAATGGCAGCCTTAATCCTAATATTTAATATACACCTTGAATGCAACTTTTAAAAACATTAAACATGAAAATAAAAAATTCAATATACTTAATAACTTCATTCTCTTTTTGAAGGTTGATATAAATGTAATCCATTATCATCTTGTTCTTAAAAAGGGAACATATGAAAGTAAGTAGAAGTGAAAGCTGACTGAATTTTTTTATTACAAAAGAAAAGACAATTGAATGGATAATTAAATGTGTTAATGGATCTTTCAACACATTGCTAGTATATTGCATTAAAACTTATGGATATATGTTTTAATAAGTTGATTAAGTTCTTATTAGCATAAAAGAAAAATAACAAATTGAATGAGTATTTAAATATGTTGATAAAGCTTCCGTCAAGTTGTTAGTACTCTGCACAAGAGCTAATGAGTATTTATCATTTATTTTAACAAATACAAGAAAAAAAGGAACATAATTAATATGTTCAACTTTGGAAAATATATACTAAACATGGAATAGTGGTGATTAAAATTTACAAGTGCATTATAAAAAAAAGATTTTTTGATTTCAAATACTTTTAGTGTTATAAATTGTCCAAGGATGGACTTTGAATATATGAAACTATTAGTCAAACTATTATTTAATAGCTTTATAAACATCTCTGGCAAAGCATGAACACTTTTTGTAGCTTAATTGATCAATATGATCTTTATAAGAGACTTCAGTAGACATGTGTACGACAATGAAAAAAATTAAGATATACAATCAACATCACATATAAAAAACAACACTACTTTTGTTATAATTAATTAATTATGAAGTAAGTTAATAGATTATTGATCCATGTAAAGTATATATTTTAAGAATTGGTAATCACGCATGTGACAATTTAAGGATAAAAATTAGTCCTAGGGTAAGTAACTCTCTATTCCATAAACTAATAAAATTCTTTAAATAACATGACAAATAGATTTTCTTACATTCAAAAGTTGAGAATTTATGTTATTTAAGCCTCGTTTCCTCTCACTCTATTTTTTCAATCTCAATTAATAGTAATAATGGAGAAACACTGAGTGTTCTTTATTTTTAGGTTAAGATAGTTGTTTCTCTAAAGAATTTGAATTTTAAAGAGTAATAGGACCAAATTTAGTAAGTGAGTGAAATCTATTATAAACATCTAATGTGTTCACATGGGCCTTATTTAAACCATGTCAGCTTCCAATAAAGGAAGAGACTTACCAAATATGGCTTCCAGGTGCTATCAAGTTGTCTTCAAGCTAATTAGCTACTACATAAGCCCTTCCATTAAAGGGGTTAATGGAAGAAACTTGATTATGAAGATTAAAAATGTAAAGGATACAATTAAAAATATTTTAATATAGGTACTTGATTAGTGAAATGAATATAAAGAGAAAGAATAGGACTTTAGTTGATATGGCTAGAACAATGCTATGCAAAAGTGGTATACCTAAAGGTTACAAGGTAGAAGTTGTGTCAATTTAATGTTAGATACTTAATAAGTACCTTATAAGACCTATTCTAAAAAAGACCCCCTATGAGTTATGGAAAAGAAGAAAATCGAATGTTGCCCACTTTCAAGCATTCAGTTGCAAGTGCTTGGTTCTAAAAATGGAAAAAACCAACTTAGGAAAGTTTAATGCAAGATTAGGTGAAGCTATCTTTTTAGGCTACAGTATCGCTAATAAAGGATTTAGAGTTTACAACAAAAGAACAAAGAAGATAGAAGAATCAATACACATAGTATTTGATGAAGCACTATTCTTAACAATAGCAATTGATTCACTTGATGAAGAGCGTTCCTTAGCTCCTAAAAATACATCACATACTAAAGCAACACCTATAGTACCTTTAAAATTACAAGATTAAGAAGGTCTTTTTGAAGCTAGTACAGAGTAGGCTCCTTCCTCTCAACAGGAGCCTATACAACGAAGAACACCAAGAGAATGGAGAGGTCTTGATAGGTATCACTACATTCTAGGAGACCTCACTGAAAGTATAAAAACTAGATCATCCTTCAAGAACAAATTTATTACCCTCATCTCATAATTAGAACTAAAAAATGTTAAAGAGGCTCTTACTAACAAAAATTGGGTTTCAGTTATAAAAGATGAACTAAATCAGTTTTACAAAAACAAAGTTTGGAATCTAATACTGTAGGGCCCCCTTACCGTAAGGTACACACCAGAACGCCCGCAGGTCGTTTCGACACGTAACCCACGATAAAGGTGCACTACCGAGCAACCAACTACAATCCACATGGCATCAAATATAAATAATCACTCAAAATTTAAAACCAAATTTTCTCTTCATTACTCAAATTCATAATTACATGATCTTGTCCAAAGCATCGTCTATACAATATATAAAGAAACTGATAAGTCCTATCTACGTCATCCCAAAAAGATCCCAGCTGACCCACCTCTGCACCATAGCCTCACGTGCCAACGCGCTCAACAAGGCAAAACTATCTGCGAACTGGAGCTAGGAGTCAACTACTGTTGTCCTAAAAAATAATTGCAATGTTGGGTGAGTTTGCGAACTCAGCGAGAAACCATCATCGATGATTCACCCAACTCATGCATATACATACAATTATATCATACGTTATACAAACACATTTAGAAAATCAATACCTTTAATTTCACATTTACGAGGCATTTCACCTTTCAAATAATTCACATTTAATCATTTGTATATGCGATGCTCATGTGACACTGTCCATTTTCATTTCGTTGTTGTGACCATGCGCCTGAAACTGTCCCAATGATGGGTACATTGCGTTGAGCCTGCAGCTCTGAATACATTGGGCCTGAATGCCCTGATACGTTGAGCCAGTCGTTCTAAAATATGTTGGGCACGAAGCCCTGTGTATTGAGCTTAAAGCTCTGTAATACGTTGGCTAATCCGGTCACAACTGTCATTATCTGATCATGCAGTTATGCATGAATGCATATGCCTCAAGTTACAATAACCGTGTCACAACCTATTTCACTATGTCCAATTAAATCTCAATTATGAACATTTAACACTTCTATAACACATTCCAAATATTTCGCACACATGTGGTCCGAAATCAATCAAAAGGAATCACACAAAATCCTTCCTTACTCCACATGGCATAAATACATAAATTAAACACATATAGGTTGAGAAACCAACTAGATTACTCACCTCTGAACTTTCGAGCTACTGCCGAGAAGTCTTAGCTATATCGGACGATCGACGCTCTACTTGAGCCTCTAAAACAATCAGAATACGAAAATATTACTAATTATACCAATTTCAATAATCAATAATGCATATGTATCGATTAAATCAATTAAATTTTGTACTATACATGTTATGACATTTCCAACCTTATTCCCGAATTATCTCAATTTCGCTTTTTTTCACCCTAATTCATAGCAATTCCTAATACCATAATTCAATTGACTATGTTCACCATCCGATTATGAGAATCACCAAATTAAATTTCGAAATTTCATTATTCTAATTTGAAATTTGTAGTCTCCAAAATTAAATTAATCCATAGCCTAACTCATAAGAAATTTAAACCTCAAAGAAACATTTCATATTTGGACTCCTCGTCGCGGCGCAAGGTCGCTTGTCGCGGCGAGACCTCTCGCCTTCGCCGCGATGCAAGCCTCGTCTCTCCCCGCGGCGAATCCACGCCTGCTCGCAGCGACGTACGCCTTGGTCTCGTCGCGGTGTGTGACAGAAAGTTGCTCATCGCGACGTGCATCCTTGCTCGCCACGGCGTGCGAAGACAAACTATTTGTCGCGACGCATAATGAATTACTCGCTGCAACGTGCAAGAAGAGAATGGCTCGCCGCGACGTGTTCATCACACGTCGTGCCATGCGATCCCAGAATTGCGTCCGAAACTCAGAATTTCCCAGATTTCTCAGATTCTAAACCATTTATTTCAGTCTAAACACTCCCAAACAACTACATACACTACACTCAATTCATTTCTAACCTCAAATCCATCATTTATTCATTATTCATCAAATACCCAAATCAAAATCAACAAAATTCTCAAAACCCTATTATCCAAAACTCACAAGTTTCTCAACAATTTATAACTCTAATCCAAGATCAAATCAAACAACCTAAAATATAAAGAAGTAGGAACTTACTTGATTTAAGCCTTAAACCTTCAAATATCATCAAGAACTCCAACCCTCAACTCAATC
>JANIHY010000003.1:27733942-27744493 GCA_027479065.1 Erythroxylum brevipes
TTTAGGATAAGGAGAAATAATATAAAAATATTATTAGTTATATACAATTATTGTGGACTGTAATAAATGAGCTTGGATAAAAGGGGGTTCGAGTTAGAAGAAATAATTAGTATTAAGAAAAATTATTGAGGGTATATTAGGTAATATGTATTTCTTAGTTTATATTTCATCATAAACTCTCCAAATCGGAGGTTTCTTATTTTCACTATTTAGGATGGAATGGAACGTAATATAAAATCCTCCGTTTCCATTTCATCCCGTTCCATTCTATTATGAAACCCTCAACTAAATGATAGAAGTTTGTTACATTCCATCCTGTTTCATTACTAACCCTTCAACCAAACAGGGCCTAAATTAAGTTAATGCAACCTACTATAATACAGGACTATTTGTGAGAATTTTCCTAACCTTATCTAAACCATATAATAAGTGGTATCATAACATAATTTTAAGTAAATTTTAATGGCAATAATGGGTGGATACTATATGGAACGAATGAGAGAAAGGATTATTTGGTTAAAGCAATTGCTTGGCCAACTTCGAAAGAAGGGACTTTTAATGATTGCTTAGATGGATGAATTTAATAAGGCATTGAAAAATATGCATAAAAGGCTAGATAACTTTACAAGCATAGTTATATGAAACAATTTGGTGACTATCAATCAGCCAGTTATGGAAAAATTCAAATGTAAAACTTTTGGACCATTTAATAAATAATCATTTGAGTTAAATATAAAGGAAATTCAAGATGTTATATATGGTAAGGTTGTAAGGGTACTATTTAGAGTGATACCAAATTTCTCTCGATAAACAAAAAGGGATGCAAACTGATGAGTAGTCTTAATGATTGCTTGGTAAGGATGTGTGATTCGATTATTGCATAAATGTATTTGATGACTTAGAAGCAACTGGATTGTTTCAAATTGGTTTTTGAATCATTAGTAAGGAACAATGATGTTGGCTTATCAATAATTGCCACTGCATATTTATTTTGGACTAATGGCATAGATGAGAATGCTTATATATTTCTTATTAATATAACATTTGTTATGATTCTTTTACAAGGAAAAGAATGATTTGTATATAACTTCGGGAGTAAGTTAACAATTTTATAATGAAAAAGTTCAAAAATTTTCTTGTCGATAAAGAAGTCGAATTTCTCCTAGTAAGGAGATTTGTAAGACCCTCTTTTCAATAAGTTAGACAATTTCATAATTGTGTGAACCATTAGAATGATGACAACATGCTTTCGTAAGAAAATTATACAAATAAGGTTGTCTAGAAAATTGGTTAAACTATTAGAAATTTGCAAGATGCACAAAATTTCCATTTTAGTGAAAATACAAAACTTAGGCTATTAGGTGGAGATGCACAAAGCATTGATATGAAAATTTTACTATTGGATATTGATAAAACTTAGACTAAAAGCTATAACACAAGTTAAACACTTAGAACCTTAGTATATTGTAAGGGAACTTAGTTGTTAGTTATTCACTTATTCAAAAACTCTTATAGTTTATTCATATATTATATATATGAAGAAATGTGTATTTTCATATATATTTTATAAAATTTTTGTTTTCTAAGTTTTAGAAGTCTCTAAATCATAACACACACCAAATGTTTAAACCTTTGTTGAACTAAATTGGCAAAATTAAGAGTAACACCTGAATTTTTATGCGTGTTTTTCTTAGCCTCAATTAAACATCATGCAAAAGATACAAATGTAAGTGGGAAGTAAGAAACATACAATTATATCATGATTGTGATTTTATCCATAAACCATATAAACAAGTATAATAATTGATTAATATTTTTAATATTTTTAAGGCATGAATAATTGTAAATTGATTTTAATTAAATTTATCACGTATGATCAAATTGAAATCTAGGTTGAATTAGTGTAAATGATTTAAATCTCTACAAGATTTTTTTTTCTTAAATTGAAACTCATCCACCAACTATTCTTTTTGTTATTGTACTTTAGTTCCTAACTGTTTGGCTTTTATGCCAATTATTCAATTTAAGGATTGAGAATAGAAACTAAAATACTAATAAAATTTTAAAAATTTCTTGATACATAACAAAGTGATAATTAGTGCAAATCATAAATACATTGTCATAAAAATAATTGTCTTTAAATTTTAATATGTAGAAAAAAGATTAGGATTGTACATTTATGTTCTCCTTTGAACATACATTTATGCTTAAAGTTTTTACTAGGATTGAATGAGAGATTTATCCTAAATCTAAGACATATTATTAATTAACTACAAATACACTTCATTTATTAATAAGTTGAGAAAATTATAGTAAAAGGTTGATTGAATAAGAAAAGTATTTATAGGCAAGTACTAAACAAATACATTTCTCCCAACTGAATTTGCACTTCACTTCAAACTAAAAAAGTTCAAAGTGAAATGGAATTATTGGATCAAGTGAGGTTTTAACAATGATTTTAATGATAAGGACATATGTTACTACTAATATTTTTATATTTGGTGATATTGACAAGTTAATTTGTGAAAATTCAAATAAAAGGTCAAAGATCAAGTTAATAGAAGGGCAAAGTAATCAAAGGATCAAAATATGCAAAGCGGAGTAACAAATACAATTTAAAAGAGCTTCAAGATAATTAAGTAGAGGAAGAATAGGAATGAATGAAATAATTCCATAAGTAACAATCATTATAATTTTTCTTATAATATTATCTTGGTAATTTAAATGGATTAAAGGTTTGATCATTATATGATCATTTATATATAGGGAATAATGATTAATTCCTTTCATAATCAAAAGAATTTTTTTAACATTAATAAAAAGAACATCTTGATCTGTAGACATTGAGTGAAAAGGTATGTTTAATTTTTTAAAAGAGTTGAATGTTGAAGTTTTTAAATTATTTTATGTATGGGTCCAATTAGCTTAAAGGTTTTCTTTGATAACCCCTATATAGGAATAAAAAAGTTATGTATCGGATTATTTGTCGTCAACTAGCCTATCAACTATTCAAAGGACCAACAGGTAGACAATCAACTAACTAGAGGGCTATGATTGACTAGTTAATTCTTGGTACTTTTATGGACATATTTAGCATATTATACCTACTGAGGGTATCGACTAGCTAAAGGATATCTAACTAGTCAAAAGTAAGTGATCGATTAGCTATCTTACTAAGAAACTAATCGTTATAACAACTCATTTGTATATCATGAACATTTGAGTTGGTTTTGGGTATCTAATCACAATTGAGTTGTGAAAAGAACATTTAACATACTAAAATAGTTATTAAGAGTAGGGGTGACAATTGAAACCTAGCCTGGTCTAACTTGAAGTTAATGAGTCAAGCTAGGATTAACTAAACTTTAGGTCATACTTGGGCTTAAAGAGCCAGCTCGAAGTTTGACCTAAACTCTTCTATTGAAATGATATCATTTTGGTATAACTAACTAAAAAATGTCATTTTGATATACAGATTTAAGAATTTATAGACCAAAACAAAATCATATTGGTATTATTTTAAGTGGGCTCCAATTAGGCCTAGGATGCTTGACTCGGGTTTGACTGGACTTTAGGTTGAACTAAGCTTGGTCTAACCTATTGTCTTCCCTAGTTAAGAGCCATGAGAGTCTATATGCGTTGCATAATATATATTGAGTCTAATTTCATTAATATGAGCAAGGAATGTAGGTTTTGATTTCTATATAACTATACAATTATGAAAATTGTGGAAATTGCTAAGATATATATTGTAAGAGTTTCTCTTGATCTTGAATAAAATTTTTAAATGATTTTTCTTTACCCACGATACAGCAAGATGAGTACAAATGTTCCTCTTCACTTATAGTAAAGAATATTTTGTGTAAATGATTTCTCTTCACTCGTTGAAGAAAGAAAGTAAATTCCCAAGTGGACTTTAAAGAGTGAACACTTGCCACAAGTTGCTTAGTAGAACTACTATAAATCGACTTGATCTCTTTTTTTACTCTCTTTTATTATTGTTATGGTTTTTACAATTATTATTTATCAAATAGTCAAAATCACTTTAAAGCAATTTATTCATTAAAATTTCAAATAAACAAAGAAATAGAGATACATCATTCATCTTTTGCAAATGTGCCAACTAGTAGCCAACAATAATATTAAGTGAGACTACCATTATGCTCCTTAGTAGTCTTATGTGCATTCCACCCACTTCTAAAAAAAATTTTAATTTACAAAAGACTCTTAGTCATGTTGCACCTTTTTACCAAACTCATCCATGCCATGCCTTGAACTTGTGCAAAAAGGTTAAATTAAAACATCCCCCGTAAGGCTCCAATAATAGTTGGTTCCAAATCACTTTTGTCAATTATAAGAGCACAAGATTATTTTTTTCGTACTGTCAGTGGGAGTTTGACTTATACTAAAGCTTGGGTTTACTCAGAATTTTCATGGATATACAAATTTTACAAACTTTTATTTATATTATACTATTATAAGATCTTACGCTTTAGGGCCATAAAAGGAGACCAACTCTTTTAATTTGGTTGTAGAAGTTGAACTCTAATTTTTTGTTGCAATTTTGATACAAATGTTAAGAAAGAATTGCGTTGAAATGGAAATTTCAGTTCGACCGAAGTTGATCGTGCTTTACATCGAGTTTAAGTTTCAGATTCTGACCTAAAATCTCTCCTCATAATGACTTTATTGGAATTTAACTTCTCAAAAAACAATGTTTTGGTTTTTAGGTTTAAAAAATTCGAAACCAAAACATCGTCGTTAAGAGTGAAACTAAAACGATATAATTTAAAGGATCAAACTCGGTCAAACCATTCTCAGATCACCTTTTTCCTAACTCCGCCCAACTCATGAGGACAGATCCTCAGTCTCCAAATTTGTGTACCAATTATGTCCCATTAAATTCAAGTTATCTATTTATATAAAACCTACATAAATAGATGGCTTGAATTTAATGAAACAAAGTTAGTACACAAATTTTGAGACTGAAGATTTCATGCCCCAACTCATGGCTAGGCCTACTAAAGAGGATAATTGTTTGGGTTTTCAAGAAATATTACTTGTTCAACGGTAAAGTATTGTCATAAGTCTGGGCAGAAGCCAGACATTTAACGTCCCAGTAGTTGAGTACTTTGTTTAGTTAAATCAAATTTTAGGACCTCTCAAAAGCGTGCAAAGATCTGCTCTCTTCGCATAAGAATTTAGGAATAGATTTCTCTTAGAAGCTGGTTCAGATCGGGGGAAAGGCAGACAGGTAGTGTTTATCTACCCGAGTCATGTACAAGAGACGGTATCATATTGATTAGCATGATAAGCCAAGTTTCGACAAAACAAGGAAATGGAAACAATTCTAGTGAATTGCATTAAGAAGACTAAGATCAAGATCATTAACTAAATACCATAAAATAACCATATGATAAAACTTCACATATTTTAGTGCCCAGATGGCCTGAAGCCAAGAACTTCTTGTTTAAGCATTGGTCCCACCATCCTCATCTGGTGGATCAATTGGCACCTCATGCCTCGGCCTATTGTATTTTTCACGTAACTGCTTGATTGGGATAAAATCTCCGGCCGTGTCTGCCCCGTAGAATAGAAATGATAGATAGGGATGATCAAACCTGCCCTGCACATGTTTATGCACAGCCTTAGTATCTAGCCAAAGACCTGAAGGCTTTGATACTATTCAGCATTGCAACTCACCCTGTCCAGTTGATCAGGAGGTACTAGATTTTCCTCAGCAACTGCAGTAGTGGCACAATATTAAAAAATGAATCAAGATATTAGAACAGAGCCATCAACGTACAAGGAAATATTCCAACTAAGTTATAGTTTACATCCCATTTCCCAAGGGAGAATAAGTACACAATTCAAAGATGAAAAGTCATAAAATTCAAGAGGGGAGAAAAATGCAGAATTGTCAAATACCATAAGCCACCAGTAACTCAGGATCAGCGTGTACATCAACCAAAACCTGTGAAACAATGCCAAAACAGAATTGTGGATAACCGTATCTTCTAGAAGCCAATGGACAAACATCCTAGATGATACTGTCTTATTTTGTTGTATAACAGACAAATGCCTTACAATTATTTGTATCAAATAGACCAGGGAAAAACTTTAGTTAACTAATGTTACAAAAGTGTTCAAACAAGAAGCAGGTTTCATAGCGAAAGCAAAAGTATGGGGAGAATATGAAACAGGATCCTAAACCTGATAAAATGGCTGATTACAACCTCGAGACAACTTTTCAACCTGTGCAGTCTCCATCCATGAACCTGATTCACAGCAAACTGGATCCATTCCACACACAACAGCTCGATAGCCTGTGATTAGAAAATGGCTTCTATTATCAAAAGTAGCAAATAATAAAGGAAATGCAGAAAAATGGCAAGAAAGAGAATAGAGCAGTACAACTCCACTCATCCATTTTATTAAAATTTATGTAATCAAGCAAGAATTTGCAAACTAAATCTCGAAGTGAAGAGGCACCAAAGCTTAAAACATCAGTTGAAATCATGCTTATTTACCAAAAACTTTGTGCCTCAGTTTCTGTCCTAAACGAAATGCATAATCAACTTTTTCATGAGCCATAGCTTTAGCTGATGCTGCCAAAGTCTCAGCCTCCAGTTTGGAGATCTGGTCTCGTAATTGAGCAGCGATTGCATAATTCTCACTCTCTACTGCATTCTGCAAGTCTGCCCTGCAAAGAAAGAATAATAGCCATTTACCTTAATCAAAGCTGAATTAGTATAAACATTTCTACGAGACCAATGAACAAAGCCTACAATTGACTGAAGACTAACCGAAGACGTATGATACTTAAAGCCTTATCTTGAGCTTCACTCTTTGAAGATGATCCCCTTTTTGCATCCCGCTGCTTGATGACCTCTGCTTCAACCTTTGAGGAAGAATTTTTAGTTAATCATTCAGTATCATTTTTTACAAAGCCAGCTTTCTCATATGGACAATAAATGAGATTGTTTTCAGTACGCACACCTAATCTAAAATTTTCTATATCACAGTTGCAAAATAGTTTAAACCACAAAGATTTTCATCCATGACTCAGTACCCACAGAACTATTCCGTATCAGTGAAACCCAAATAAATAACCTTTCCGTACATTATGATATGATATGATATGAAATTAACTACCAAAACAACCAAGCAAGAAATGATAGATGTAACGAGATCTAACCTCAGTGAGCTTGTTTCTCAGCTGCTGAGCAATGTCATACTGCTCCAAATTCATAGCATACTGCAATTCCATTAAACCCCAACCAGCAAAAGCTTGTCAATAATGACCAGAAACATCGAAAAACAGTGATTAATGAGCAAAAACAATACCTAAAAGAAACCAGGCCAACCTGAACGCGTGTTGCCAGGTCTAGCTGAAAAAAGAAAATCAATATATCTTCATTAGCACTCTCGCTACGCTCGGAGCTGGCATCCAACTCCTGCTCACCTCTTCTATTGAACAACCATCCAGCATTAACCTTCAAATGTCTTACTCTTAGTTTGTTGGGGTTACAAGCAAAGTATAAACTCTGAAAACATTGTGACCCGAAGGGCGTATAAGGTTTTTTCATTAGCTTGAATTGAGTCCTCCAGGATGTGATTGACCCACAAATCCCACAATTCCCAGATGTTGATAACGTGCTTGACGATAAACCTTGCACCATCTTTCTGCTAGGTAACGACTTCGGAATACAAACTTCACGCCCCTTCCAAAGGAAAGAAAAAACATTTCCTTTTTATAAAATTTTGAGGAACCTGGAAGCCAAATACAAAGACATGCAAGTTGAGGTTAATTCATGAAGAAACTCACCGGCGGTTGTCACCGGAAACAGGATTAAGAACCGTTAACACGAGAAGTTTATCTGAGGGTGAAGGAGAAATGTGAGGTGTTTGGTTGAAGGGATTGTGCTCTGACTGTTGCACAGAAACAATGACACGTGGGCAAGCGAGGAGATTTCAATTTTAGGCGATTATTATTTATTGGGAACGGAATTTTTCCAAATATTTAATTACAGTGCTCTGTGTTTGTGTTTTGTGTTCAATTTCTCTAATCTTACGTTCTTAGGACGGACAGAGCCGGACTGCATCGTGGCCCCGGCCCGGCCTCAAGTGACTTCGGTATTTGGGTTTTTTTTTTTGGTTTTTTAGGATATCATGAGTCCAACTAATCCTTTTGCTGCGTGAACATCTCAACTATGTGAGGGCTACAATTGATCCAGGAATTTACTGCATTTCCAAAAGCGGAGATCAAACCTCCAACCACTTGGTTAAGCGATAAAAATATGTGTCACTTACACCAACCCACTAGATTCGGTATTTGGGTTTTTGAGTTTAGAATTTAGATAGATGTAATGTTGCTGCTGCTTTTGTATTAATTTTGTATAATGCCACCCCCTTCAGCTTTCCAATTTGCCCTCTACTCTACTATTCACTATCGACTGTTGTGTTGCGCTTGGAAATTGAGGTTCTCCTCTTCCTCTAATATCTTCTTTAAACGTTCGTCCAATCCAACACATTGTTGTTTTTTGAATTTGTTCTTTTTCCTTTTTCTTTAATTAGTAAAAGTAATACTAATAGAATAGTAAAACAAGTAGTAATACAAATAGATGGAGTGAAAATGCGGAAAGCATTTCATCATTACATTAGGGCTTAAGCTAATCTCAACCTCTCGCCCCTTTGTGTCATTTCATTCCGGCCTTTTGTTTGAGCATAGAAATGAACTTCTCTCTATCTTCGACCGTCATTCCCTCAGCAGAACAATCTCCGACACCCCACTCTGCCCCTCGTATGCAGTATTTGTCTTCAATCTCTTTCTTGTTCCTGAAATTTTTCACATCATATAAACCTCAGAATTTAGCCCCTCCCACACAACTTTCATTGACAACCTGCAAACAGATTTCAATGTTGCGTGGGGAAACTTTACTTCATTCATACAGTTCACAACAAAACTAGGACTGAAAAACTTGAACCAAATTCCAATACAACCACCACACTTCAGGGATATGATTTCATAGGCTTGGCATGTTATTTCGAATCTACCAATGAACATAAACTCACTCAGAAGCAGCTGGACTTCACTTACTTTTCTTTGTTGATTTTGGATCGCTCTAGTAGTTCCTTGAGAATACGAGATGATTTGAATCTCGCATCATTTTCCGCATATTTCTTTTGGTTTTCTTCTGCAGAGGAATAGCAGATAAATTAGTAAGAAGCCATTGTCACTTCAAGCACGCAGCCAACTAAGAAAATCGACGGAAATATGCAAGAAATCAAACCATTGAACCGACTTAGAAAGTCAATTTGAGGAAGCTCTGGACCAGGGACAGATTCTATCCCAGAAAATCCTGACAAAAAGCCAGCCTTTGCTGAAACAAATCAGAAAGTAATTCAATACAGTGAGGGCTGACGCTAAAATATCACCGAAATACCATGGAATTCACAAAACAGAGCAGGCCCTTTACTCAACAGACAAGGGTTAAGTTTTATTTTAAAGGTGATTGTTTTTCAAGTTCAATTAACACAACTAAAGATCAAAGTTATCAGCTCTTGTTACCAAGCAATACTGCTCATTAGATCATCTTGTAAGCAAATATATTAAAGAACATGAAAATACTGCTAGAGAAACCAGAAACCAGAAACCAGAAGGCAAAGAGTCTACGTTCACCTGGACTTGCAGAGAGAAGCAAGACAATAGAAGCAACTAAAGGGAGAGACTTGTGAATCAGGTTGCATCGGTGAGATAAATTACAAAACAAGGAACAACTTTTTGTTGATTTTATATTAAACCCAATGTGGGATTTCTTTTCAGGGTTGAGACACATCGATTTCGAGACTATAAATCTTGCGGATTGGATCCGAAAGAGAGGCTTTGAAACGGAAAGCGTCTGCATTTCTCTCTCGGAGTAAGCTTCGTGGGAAGGATAAAATGTGGGAGGAACTATCGGTAGATATTTAATCAACGGAAATCCAATGACAAGGTTGTCAATTTGTCATGGAAATCGTTGGACCCACGTGTCGGATGTATATTCACACACGATTTGGAACCAAAGAACTAAACCACCGTTGCACCATAGCTCAGATTACTACTTAGAAGCTGTAAATATCTTTTAGTAAAACCAATGGCTTTGCTACGATTTGACTTCTTTCTTTATGGGTTTTATGTTGGGAAAGCCAATGTTTTCAAGCTGATCCTTGAAACTGTAAAATAAAATATTTAAATTTAAATAATTTAATTACTATTAAAATGTCATAAAATTAGTTAAAAATTGAATAACATAAAAAAAATTTAAAATTTGATTAAACATTAAAACAGATATTATAACCTTAATTATGGTTAAGTTAATATAAGTTAATTATAGTAATCTAATAAGTTTAAATACCAACTCTTACCCTGCGTTTGATTAGTGTCTGCAGTAGGTAGAGACAGGACGAGACGGGACAGAGTTGGATGGGACATGACAAGAACTGAAGACAGTGAGATGTTTGGTTGCAGTGGACATGACAGAAAATATTGTCCTTGTCCTGAGGACAGAA
>JANIHY010000003.1:27763555-27780413 GCA_027479065.1 Erythroxylum brevipes
TTCAATGATGGCCTTGATAACACCAAGAAATTTATAATATCAACTTTCACATTATCACGCAAGTTAAACATTAAAATTAATATCAAGACAAGGTTAAGATGGTGCCATGTTCTTGTGAGATAGCATAATGAAACGAATAATATTTATGTATTATTTTCATACATTTCCAATACAAATAACAATAGCTTCTTCTAGAGGATTACTAACAAACTATATCCGGAATTTAAACAAACTTTGGGGGTAGTCACACAAACTCAACTTGGATAAGAAACGATGAAATAAAAAAAGCTGACAAAGGATTAGTAAATAAACCAGCTGGTTGCTGGTGTGAAGGAACAAATTGGGGATGAACGAATCCTTGCTTGAATTTATCGCGAACTAAATGACAATCTATTTCAAGATGTTTAGTTCGTTCATAAAAAACTAGGTTAGAGGTGACATAAATAGCAGTCTGGTTATCACACCATAAAGAAATTGGTTGTGAATATTTAATGGAAAGATAATGAAGTAAGTAGGAAATCCATTAAAGTTCACACACAATTGCAGATAAACTCTTGTATTCAATTTTAGCAGAGGATTGTCAAATAGTAGTTTGCTTCTTAGTTTTCTAAGAGTTCAAATTAGGACCAAAAAAATACAATAACCAGTAATAGACCTTCTTATAACAAGGTAAGATGTCCAATTTGCATCATAAAAAGCCTAAAGCCAAAAATCATTGACAATAGGGAGAAAAGGACCTTTGGATGGTGAGCCTTTAAGATATTTTAAAACATATGAGGCAGTAAAACAGTGTGCGGGTGAATGAAATTTTGTCTCAACTGTTGAGTGGCATAAGTGAGATCAGGAATATAAGATCCTACAATTCATCACCTATAATGATCAACTTTAAGAAACAAAAGATAATTAGGATTGTCAATTTTAAATTTGTATGGTAAAGGTGTAGTTGAAGGTATTGTTCCAAGAAGACCAGCATCTTCTATGACATCTAAAACATATTTCCATTGATGAATATATACATCTTCTGAAGAATGAACAAGTTGCAGACCAAAAAAAATATTTAGTAGCACCAAGATTATTTATAGTAAATTGTTGGTAGAGAAAATCTTTTCCTTTTTAAATTAGATGCATAGAAGTTCTTATAAGTAAGACATTAACATATATCACTAAAGCAATATAACCAAATTGCACCTATTTGATGAAGGGACAAGGATTATGATTCAATTGAGTGAAGCCAAAATCTTAAAGTTTATTGGTAAACTCCATATTCCACTGTCGAGAGGCTTGGTTTAGACTATACAAAGAACGTTTTAGTCTACACACCTGATTTAGGCTTATAACTTTCAGATGGAAAAAGGTAAACTTCTTTATCTCAGAATCCATGTAGAAATGCATTATTAATATCAAATTGATGAGTAGCTACAACTACTAGAAGTACTTGAATTGTGATCATTTTTGCAATTGGGGAGAAACTTTTAGAAGGGCATTGATAGTCGATGCCCTCAACTTGGTTATAGCCTTTCGCAACTAGTCGAGCTTTATAAAACATAATATGACCATTCGAATGACATTTTATATTATAGACCTATCTAGAGCCAATTGGCTTTTTACTAACTAGTAAATCAACAATCTCCCATGTATGATGATTTTATAAAGCCTCAAACTCAGAATTTATGGCTTGAACCCATTCTGGCATAAGTTTCACTTGATGATAAGAAGTTGGTTCTTTAACAATAGACATACGGGCCAAGAAAGATACATAATGTTGTGAAAAAAAGGAGAAGTGTAACAGGAAAATGTTTTTAGTGTGTGAGGGGGAGAATAAAAGGAAGTGCATAGAGAAGAATAAGTGATAACCTATAATGGAACCATATTTGTGACAAAGTCATTCATCCATAAAGGCTTACATGAATCTCTATAACTTTTCCAAATAACAAGCAGGAATAAAACATGATCATGTGGAGAAGAAATAGGAGAAATATAATTAGAAGACATAGATGGAGGATCAGATATATTTCTGACAAGATCAATATTAGATGAATTATCATGAGAAGGAATAAGTGGATCGTCAATGGTAGAATCAATGACATGTAAGCATATAGAATTACTAGGGAAATATGAAAACTCTTGTGGAGAAGTCTTAAAAGGATAGACTTGTTCGTAGAAGATAACATCTCTGGAAACAAAAATAGAATGTGTATTTAGATTATACAACTTGTAAGCCTTTTAGCTAGATAAATATTGAAGAAACACATATTTGAAAGCTCTAATATCAAATATTGATTTTCTGAGAAAAGTATTTGAAGGCAAAAAAAGGCCACTAAAATATTTTAGAAAAGAATAATCAGGAGCTCTTCGAAACAAAACTTGATAAGGTGATTGCCAATTTAAAATCGGAGTAGGCAAACGATTAATTATATATATAGCAGCTAGGATAACATCACCCCAAAAACTGATATGTAGACCTAATTAAAACGACAGAGCTCAAGCTACTTGCAACAAATGTTGGTGTTTACACCCAACAACACCATTTTATTGAGGCATATAGACACAAGTTCTTTGATGCATTATAACAAGCAACTAAAACAAAGATTGACAAGTCAGATAGGATGTATATAGCAGAAGCTTGAAATTGTATATGAATCAGTTTCAAAATCTTTTTGATAATCCTAGATGTTTGATCCTTAAATTTGAATGAAAATTCCCATATGGTTCTAGTAAAATCATCAATACCTGTCAAAATATAATTAGCACCACTTAGGAAGGTTGTTGGTGAGGTAAAGGAAGTGTATGGAGAAGAATAAGTAATAACCTATAATGGAACCATATTTGTGACAAAGTCATTCATCCACAAAGGCTTACATGAATCTCTATAACTTTTCCAAATCACAAGCAGGAATGAAACGTGATCATACGAAGAAGAAATGAGAGAAATATAATTAGAAGACATAGATGGAGGATCATATATATTTCTGACAAGATCAACATTAGATGAATTATCATGAGAAGGAATAAGTGAATCCTCAATGGTAGAATCAATGACATGTAAGCATATAGAATTACTAGGGAAATATGAAAACTCTTATAGAGAAGTCTTAAAAGGACATACTTGTTCATAGAAGATAACATCTCTGGAAACAAAAATAGAATGTGTATCTAGATTATACAACTTGTAAGCCTTTTAGCTAGATAAATATCAAAGAAACACATATTTGAAAGCTCTAGTATCAAATTTTGATTTTTTGAGAAAAGTATTTGAAGGCAAAAAAAAGGCCACCAAAACATTTTAGAAAAGAATAATCAGGATCTCTTTGAAACAAAATTTAATAAGATGATTGCCAATTTAAAATCGAAGTAGGCAAACAATTGATTATATATATAGCAGTTAGGACAACATCACCCCAAAAATTGTTATGTAGACCTAATTAAAACAACAGAGCTCAAGCTACTTGCAACAAATGTTGGTGTTTACTCTCAACAACACCATTTTATTGAGACATATAGACACAAGTTCTTTGATGCATTATACCAAGCAACTGAAACAAAGATTGACAAGTCAGATAGGATGTATATAGCAGAAGCTTGAAATTGTATATGAATCAGTTTCAAAATCTTTTTGATAATCCTAGATGTTTGATCCTTAAATTTGAATGAAAATTCCCATATGGTTCTAGTAAAATCATCAATAGTTGTCAAAATATAATTAGCACCACTCGGGAAGATTGTTGGTGAGGTGCCCCCCCAAAAAAAATCCATATGTAAAAGTTCAAAAGCAAAATTTGTTTTAATAGAACTCTTAGGAAAAACAAGTTTGTGTTGCTTAGAAATGTGACAAACGTCACAACGTTTATCATTAATGTTGGCGTTTACAAAAGGAAATAAAGAATTCAAAATTTTAATCACAATATGAGAGGGATGACCAAGCCTTTGATGCCATACATTGAGGTTTGAAACTTGACAACACTTATTCGAGGAAATGATAGAACTATCAGATAGGAAACAGTTATAGAAAGATTGTGGATGAAATGATTGATCAATCACATATAAGCCAACTATCACCTTTCCCACTACAAACACATGGTTAGTCTGAAGGTCTTATAGAGTGCAAAAGTTAGGATAGAAAATGAATTTCATTTGCACAGATTAACAGACAATAAATTGTATTTGAATGAAGGTATGTATAGTGTAGAGGTTAAGTTTATAACTTTGCTCAAGTTAATGTCACCTGTATATTGTACCAATTTCACGGTACCATTAAGTAAATGCACAGGTATATGATGTTTAACTGGAACAAGATCATGGAATAGATTTAAGGTAGAGCACAAGTGATTTGAGGTCCTTGTGTCTACTATCCAAGATCCACATTTAATATGATTAAGAGAGTTAAGATATCATTTAAGAATACTAACTGCAAGATTATTGAAGTTTTCAAAGTTTATCATTTTTGCTTCTTGTTTGCCTTTATCCTTAAAGTAGCTAGCAATTTTCTTTTTTATCATGGTAACAACACTGGATTTTCGGTTTACGTTTTGTGTGGCTCATCGAAGACTTCGTCTAATGGTGATTCTAGCATATTTGCATATGTTCTACCATCGCCCTTTGCTTTCTTATCCTTTGATCCTTTGTACCAATCAAGATATCCATGCAACTTGAAACAACTATCTTTAGTGTGCCTAGTCGTTTGTAAAATTAAAAAAATAAATCATCCTTGTTGATTTGCTTCCGTGAATTGTTCTTGTTGGAACCTCAATTTTCTTCATTAAATTGGCCTTTAACCAACATTGTTGTAGCTGCATTATCAATTAATCTAATATTTATTTCTTTCTATTTCTCTACATGAACCACCATTGAATATTCTTTGTTAATATTTGAAAGAGAATCCATCATTTGTACCTAATTTTTAACATCATCATAGATATCATTTAAACCCATCAGAAATTGCATTAATTTATGGTTTCCATGCAGTTCTACCATTTGCTTTGCAGCCCCACAACTACATTTAGGAATTAGTGCTAAACATGCTAGTTCATCCCATAAACGTTCCAATTTTGTGAAATAGTTCACAACCAACATATTTTCTTGTGAAATGGAACTTATTTCTCTTTTGATTTGACAAAAAAGAGATCCATACGCCTCTATTATATCTTTAGAAATGGAGATGGGTATCCAAGATGTTACCATACAGTCGATGCAGCACCATCGATCGAATTTAGCCGAATTTTCTTCTAGTTTCTTATATCTTCCATTAATGAACCTAGCTTAACCTTTGCTCCCAAAGCAATTCTTTGCTCCACGATAAGAAATTACTTCCATTCAAAGGCATTATTACTAGCACCATACTAGGATGATCACAATTATGGAGATATAATGAATCTCTGTCATTAACGTTTGACCTACTGATTAAGACAGAATCAAGTTATTTTCATACACTTCTATAATTTCATCTAGAGCTAGATCTTTCCTACTCTAATACCATGTGAGACAATAGAAAGAAATGAAGAATAATTCTGTATTATTTTCATACGTTTACGGTACAAATAATATTAGCTTCCTATAAAGGATTACTAATAAACTATATCCAAAATTTAAATAACTATACTCTCTAACAACCTCCTAATCTTTTCTAATAAACTAAATTCTAACAAATAAATTCCAACATATGATATATTCTTGTTTTTATTTTATTCTTATTTACTTGCACAATCAACCCAAATATTAAGTTCTAACAGATAAATTCTGAAAGATGATATGTTCTAGTTCTTTATTTCATTATTATTTACTTGCACAATCACACCAAATATTTTAATTAGATCACTAATTTCATTTTTATAGCAGTTTTATGGATCACGATATTATTTTACCTTGAAGAAAGGTTTTGTAGGTTATTTTAAATTCATCAACTGTTTATAAAAATTACTTTATGATAAAACACTTGTTAATATTAGGGAAGTGATGGATTTCACCAAATTTACCTCTGAGTTTTGTTGATTTACTCGGTCGTCCAATAAATTTAGGCTCAAGATATGATACGAAAGACTTGGCAAGCGGCAGTCCTTAAGAAAACGTGTGGCCGACGTGAACTGCCCCCATTGGTCTCTTGAGAAATCAACCAATAAAGCAACACGCTATCGACACGAATCGTGCGCTTGTCCCTATAAGACGTACGTGCCACTCACCAATAATATCTCACAATCTCAAATCACTTGTAAGCAGTCAAACAAATCCACTTTCCAATATAGATCTCTGTCCCTAGCCGATCGCAGGGAAGACTTCAACATCTAGGCATTTATCCATGGAACCAACCGAGTCTCACCACAAACCCTCAAAGCATCACCAAACATCATCTTCCGATCTTGTGTCTAGCGCCAAGTTGGTGGCAGGAGCAGCACAAGCCACGTTCCGCCATGACACTGACAAATTAGACAAAGGAAGGGTCGCCGGAGCCGCCGCCGATCTTCTCGACGCCGCCTCTCATTACGGCAAACTCGACGAGAACAAGGGAATTGGCAATTACATGGAGAAAGCTGAGAACTATCTCCGCCAATACCACACTTCCCATTCCACCGCCACCGCCACTCCGACAACCTACGCGGCCCCCGGCCACGGGGAAACACGTCCAGCGCCGTCGCATGGAATTGACTACAGTGGAGAGAAGAAGAAATCTGAAGGTGCGCACGGAGATTACCTGAAGATGGCTCAGGGATTTCTGAAGAGCGATGAAACAAAGCCGTCCTCACATGGAAGTGAGGGTGGTGAGAAGAAATCTGAAAGTGGGTACGGAGACTACATGAAGATGGCTCAAGGGTTTATGAAGAGTCACGAAACAAAGCCATCTTCACATGGAAGTGAGGGTGGCGGAGAGAAGAAATCTGAAGCTGGCTTTGGTGACTATCTTAAAATGGCTGAAGGGTTCTTGAAGAAGTAATAAAACTCATCGTCGTCGTCACCAATAACAAGTGGGAAGGCTGTGAATCTTTCCCCTGCCAGTAGTTGTGGTGTGTAATTGCGTTTCTCAGTTTGTGGCTTATGAAATGAATGTTACCCCAGGCCCAGAAGTACTGGATCGCGGTAACTTGTAACAGCTTTGTTGTAATGTGATCGAGATAAAATGCTGTTTATGATAGATATGTCTTCAAAATCTGAAACTTCCCTTAATTAATCTGTCTTCGTCTGACACTTACAGTAATTAGCTTCACATTTTTATAACTGCGATCCACTCTTGTAATAGAGGTTTCAAATGTTTGTCTCAGTGAACCCTTCACATATTGTTTCTGTACCAAATGCACTTAAATAGCTCAATTTCGTATTCCAACAATATAATATATTTTCTGTTTATTTTCAAAGATCAATCATCAATTTGATAATTTTTATAATAATAGTAACTATTAATATATAGACTAAATGAATTTGTGATATATAAAATATTTTATTTTACAATAATCATAATGACGATAAAATTTATTACTACTAGATTTTTTTTTTTTGAAACAAAGGCAATATCAATAACATTAATCAAAGAGTTAGGGGTGAATCCTAATTACACCGGCTAGCATATAAATGTGAGACCTGTGCTAAAGTATGAGCCTCGACATTGGCTTGCCTACGAACCCAACAGACTTTGATATGAGGTCTAGCACGTAATAATTGTTTACATTCCAAAATGACTCTACCAAATTCAGTCCAATTATCATGAAAACTATTCATAGCAGAAATTATATTCTGGGCATCTGAGTAAAAAATCCCTCGATCGTGACAAAGAAATAAGATCCACGTCAACGCTTCTCTCAGCGCCACAGCTTCAACCACATCTGCACTACAACGCCCTACAAAATGACCAGAGACTGCTCGCACCAAATTGCCCTCCCCATCCTGAAACGGCAGCGTTTCTACTCGTTATCAGTTCACCGTCGACGCGTCGACTAATTCCAAGGACAGCTACCGACCAAATGAGAATTCACATCATAGCACAGATCGGGAGACAGAATTTGTTCCTCGTTCGGTCTGTGTTTTACCAACTCCTCTCTCTTTCTCACCAAATTCTTTTTTAGCTTTAAAGTTAAAAGTCTTTCGTTGTAAATATTTGTACAGATCATATCAACACCACAAGGTTTTCAGCAGATCTGTCCATTCTAACGTGTTGTGTTTTTTAACCGATTTTGAGGTTTTACGGTTTCGTCGTCGTTGGAGAAATGTCTCTGATTCTGAATCTTCAACAATTACTTGAAAGTTGACTCGAACGTCCGGCTTCACGATGTGGGGTTTCGCTTCCAATGCCATCGCCGCCATTGGCTTGAAGAAAAACTCCGGTGAGCCTTCGATTTCCCATTTGTCTGATTGCTCCGACGACGACAACGACAACGATTATTCTAGTGGGGGCAGAGAAGAGGGGCTCGAATGTCCCATTTGCTGGGAATCGTTCAATATCGTCGAGAATGTGCCTTATGTGCTGTGGTGTGGCCACACACTTTGTGGAAATTGCGTACTTGCTCTTCAAGGTGCGGTCTTTGAGTTCTCTGGTAAAAGGGTTGCCCTTCCCTTGTTCATTTCATGTCCGTGGTGTCACTTGTTCTCGTTCCGGCTGGTCTATTCGGGCGGTCTCAAGTTTCCTCGCAAAAATTTCTTTATCTTGTGGATGGTTGAGAGATTGAACGATGACAGAGTACAGTTTAGTTCATCTTCTTACGCGGGAAGTAGGCCAATTTGGCCTATTGGTGGAGATGAAGATAGTGGCAGGGTTGTCAGGAGGAATTCATATGATCAAGGTCGCAGATTGGTTGGTTTTGTTGGTGATGGTGACGATAACATCAATGCAGAGAGGCATCAGTATCATTCGCTATATAAATCTCTGGACTTTTTCATTCATTTCACGTCCAAGTTCCCATTTGTCATCATATTTCTTTTTATTGTCTTCTTTGCAATACCCCTCAGTGCCCTCATTCTAGTTCTCTACTTAATGCTTACAGTAATTTTTGCAGCATCGTCTTTCTTGGTGTTGTACTTTGCATACCCTACATTGGCTAGGCTGTTGAGGGAAATAATCTCCTGAGATTTCTTTGTTGTAGGGATCTTCTGGCTCCGTCATGGTCTTGTTCCACATTCATTTCGGCAATAGCGCAGTTGTCAACCATTAAGTTTCTCTATTAGAAAGCAAAATTTGATGCTACTCTTAAGATTGAATTGCTAAATGGCCTTGATCTTTCAGATTGTATTTGTAATTTGAGTGGATAGGCAGAGTTAAATTCAATGTAATCGTGCCAAGTATTGTATTACTAGTTGATTGTTTTCTGATGTCTTAATGGTTTTCTCCTGTCAGTTTGATGGCTGAGTAGAATGTTAAAATATCGGTATCTATATTTGGTTCTGTAACTTTCATTCATCAATGCTTATATCAACTCGCCCATTGGTATCCAATACTCAGTTTGAATTGAATAAATGTAAATTAAACAAACCTATGTTTTGTCCAGATGCTGCCTTTCTGCTTGTTAGTGAAAAAGTTGCATTTCATTTAGAAATTGCAGGGTCTTTATATATCTAGAATTCCCTTCTTTCCATATATTGCTTGGGTTATGAACTAGAATGACTCTCTCTGTCTTGAGATTCTGTAAAGTTAATTATATCGAAATGAATGGGTACCTAGTTAAGATTATTTTTTATCCAACTCAGCCTTTTCCCAAGAATCTGTGTTTAGATCTCCATTTATTAGGTTTTGTCGTTGTTTGCTTTGGTCCTGATTCAAAGATGTTTCAAATCCTCCCCTTCCCGACTCTTTAATCACATATGCTGCAGCTGCCATTGCCATTACCTGTTTCTTTTCATTAGGATCATATAAGTAAGACGAGATAACTGATATGATAATAGATGAGTTCCACACGTCACTTTCAACAATTATTAAAGATTCTATCTTATTATTTTTCTGTTCACCTTTTGTAAACTACTGTTGACTTTAGGAAGTAGTTATTTTTCCAAAGTTAGCTTATCAGCAAATTGGTAAAATGGATAACAATATTTTTTTCTGTCTTACAAAGAAAGCTTTTCCTTCTCTTCTAAACTAGAGGCCTTCATGCCTGCAAATTTTTTTCTTTTACACCAATAACCTCAAGGAAATTCTCTTAGACTGAGGTTTCTGGACTTGAAAGCTTTTTTTTTTTTTTAATATATAATCTATTAAGTTAAATGGACTGCTCTTTAAATTGAGGTTTTCATATTCGTAGGACTTTTTCTTCAGCTAGAGACTTGAAATGACTTCTTTTGGACTCGAGGGGTTTAGACTTGCATGCCCTTTTTCTTAAGCTAAGGAATTGAAGAGACTTCCCCTAGACTTAAGGCCTTCGGACTTATAATTTTTTTCTTGAGTTAGGGAGGTGAAGGGACTTCTCCCAGATCTAAGGCCTTTAGTCCATCTATATTCTTACTGATTACAATTATTTTTTTTGTAAAATTAAATAAGAACACCATAGCCTACACCCCTTTACTCCAAGTTTAAAGATAAGAAATATAAATATTTTTTATATTTAGTCTAATTTACTGTCTTGTATATTTATATATGCAAGCAATTAAAATATATGTAAATCAGAGTAGTTAGCAGGTGTATTTATGCTCTTAAAAACATCATTATGTTGAGGAGTACTTACAACTACATATGTTTGGATATATCACGAATTTTATACAATTCATCATCTCCTCCCAAAAATTCTAAACTATTATTAGTTTTAAGACATTTACTTTTTTTTTGGTTTGATTTTCAATCAAAGCCTTCAATTGCTTAAATGTAATAAAGATGCGAAGCTTATGTTTGAGAAAGTATAAATGTAAGTTCCTAAAGTATTTATTCATAAAGGTAATAATTTATTAAACTAAACTTCCCAAAGGAAATTAAAATGGCTCCTAAAAATTTGAACGGACAATAGTAAAAAGTACCTTTGATTATATGATTGACTAAACTAAAGCTAACTTTTTTATTTTTTTTGCCTTTTAAAGATGTAATGCTCACATAAGTCTTATTTTGGTGTAATCTGCTTGCCTAATAATCCTCTTTTACTCAACATGGCCATACTTTTTTATGACTTTTTTTGATAAATAACTTATTAGTCATTTTTTGACTGGTTGAAAGCTTTTAGTTATTTGATATGTCAAACAATTAATAAATATGTTTGATAATCAGCTGATTAGGTTGATTGATTGAACTTAATTAGTTGATTTTAGAAAAGCTCCTATTGTAGGAGCGTTTTGATGATTTTATATGCAACCCTACCCTTTAATGAAGCCATGCATGAACGAATCCAAGATCCAAGTAGTCTCCTTGTTCTTTTATCTCTTGCCTTTTGTTTTCATTTTAATTAGAATATTTAGAGAAATACTAAGATATAGTATATACTTATGGTCTTATAAATATTTTTTTAAAGTCATATTTTTATAAATTATTTTACACATAAACAATTAATTTTACTAAACATATTAAAAAATAATTGATATTATCCACTAATTAAATCAGCTATATTAATCCGTTTTCAGTTAACCACTGATAGAATTAACTAACAGCTAATGCAATTCGCTGATTACCAAATAGGGCCTATATGTCATACTATGGTGACATCATCATTTAATAAGAAAGATAAAAGTCGAAAACGAATCTCCCCCAGGTGCCTAATAAAAGTCGACCTTACGAAGGCTTACGACTCCGTCTCATGGGACTTCCTTCGTGAGATGCTCCATGGATTAGGGTTCCCTCAACAGTTTACCTCCTGGATTATGGAATGTGTGACTACGGCATCTTACTCTGTTTCTCTAAATGGTGCGCTTCATGGTCTGTTTAGGGGCTGCAGGGGCCTGCGCCAAGGGGACCCCATGTCCCCCTCTCTATTTCTACTGTGCTTAGAGTATATGTCCGGCTACCTTAAGAAGAGGACGACTGAAAGCCTTTTCAACTTTCACCCGAAGTGCCAATTATTGGGTATCTCACACCTTGCCTTTGCCGATGATTTAATGCTTTTCTCTCGGGGTGATATCCCATCCATTCGAGTATTGCTGGATGGCTTAAAGACTATTAGTCAAGTTGCTGGTCTCTCGATTAACCCTCTTAAATCTAATATATACCTGGGTTGCGTTCTCGGAGGGACCAAAGACGCTATCTTGCAAATGGCAGCTTTCCCTGAGGGTGCTTTTCCTGTCCGTTACCTTGGTATTCCTTTGGCCCCATTAAAGGTCTCGGTGGCACAGTATTCATCCCTTATTGAAACAGTGGAATCTTACCTTACTCATTGGCAGGAGAAGAGTTTGTCATATGCTGGTCGATTGGCGCTAGCTCAATCTGTTATTCAAGGCGTTTTATCATTCTGGATGCAGACGTTGCCTCTCTCGACCTCTATTCTTGATCAGGTTACGTCCTTATGTCGGTTGTTTCTTTGGGGCGGATGCCACTTTCTTGTAGCATGAGATTCTATTTGCGGCCCTAAATGTGAAGGGGGGTTAGGCCTTCGCCATAGTCGCACATGGAATGATGCTCTGCTCGCTACGGTACTCTGGAACTTTCATGAGGAGGCCAATTCTCTTTGGTCTCGCTGGATGCATGCTTACCATCTGAGGGGGTCCTCCATATGGGACTGACAGCTGCACTCTGGGGACTCCCCGTTGTTCAAACGCTTGGCTTCTATCCGGGACTCCCTCCTTGCTGCTCTGGGCGGTCGCCAGTTGGTCATCCCACGTCTCCACTCCATCTGTGTGGTAAGGCAACTATCATCGTCTAAGCTTTATGACATCCTTTGGGTTAAGCGGACTCCTCGGCCCTGGATGTCCCTGATCTGGCAAAGCTATGTTCCCCCGAAGTATTCCTTTATTGCCTGGTTGAGTATGCAAAACCGTTTGCCTACTAAGGACAATCTGCTCTTCTTGGATATATCCCGCTGCTGCCCACTCTACCGCCTGGGTGATGAAACTGTGGACCACCTCTTCTTTGCCTGTTTGTTTACGAGCGAAATTTGGAGAGCCATTCGGGGCTGGGTTGGCATGCCCAGAGCTATGACCACTCTTCGAAGCTCTGTCCGGTGGCTTCGGCAGAATCATAGGGGCTCATTACTTCGGTGTAAAGCTGCCAAGCTCGCGTTTCTTACTTCTCTATACTTCATTTGGAAGATCCGGAATGCAGTGCTCATGGATGCTGCTACTTTCTCCTGTTCCGATGTAGTTGCTAATATTAAAACTCATGTATATAAAGTTCTATATCGTCTGTATCCTGTGGAGCTATTTGATTTTTAACCCGTCGGATTCCTTTGGCATCCGACTTTCCGAATGAATGCCTCAGGAATCCCAGATGGGCTACTGGTGCGATGGCGATGCTTCAACTTTGTGGCTGGGTTTTGAACTCACTGGTTATTTCTGGTGTTGGGGAGCCGATGTCTGCATGGTTCATGCACGGGTACGTACTACGAGTTTTTCTCCCCTGCCGCACTTCCTATGGGCCGCTGCTGGTTCTTTGCCTGCTTCGACACCGTTTTGTCTCTTGCTCTTCGTCGTCGTATTGGTAGCGCCCCGTTGCTGCCTCCTCGGTGTCGTTTGGGTGTCATGCTACGATGTCGTTATGGGGCTGCCCACTTGATTGTTACTCCGCTGCCGTTTTCCCAGGTCCATAAGTTACTTCTTCGCTCCGCGCTGCATTCTCCCTACCTCAGCTGGAACGATGTCGCTTTCCTCTCCTGTGGACCGACCTAGCCTCATTTGGTCCGACCTATGGGCCGGTGGTGTTGGGCTTCGACCCTTTTGTGCATGTCTTGGTTCTATAGGCCTTATTTTGTTTTTTCAGTGGGCCTCTTTTTGGGCTTCTAGCCCCTTTTGCTTGCTGCTCGGGGTATGCCCCGATTGACCTTGTACATTTTTTCCTATGCAATACAAATTTATTTACTTGAAAAAAAAGAAAGATAAAATTGATGAAATAGTACTTATAATAATCCTTCAATCCATAAAATCTAAGGCAATGATCTTATTAGATTTCATCATAACTTGGGCACCCTCTATGACTTTGATAACTCTCCCTCCACTAGTGTAACTATACACATCAACATCAAAGATATTCAAGTAAGTTAAATTCCTTCTCAATTTTGGAAGTAATAGATGTTTGCTAGAGTTATCATCATATTGTTATGCATTTTGATTTAAATTGTTTATATCCTAGCAACATGTAAGGATTGGTTGTTTCCATTGATACGTTCCACCTTTGATAGCTTGACAAATGGAGACTAATTCATGGTCAATTATTGTTGAAAATCAAGATATTGACGAATTCTATTTTTTTGATGTATTACAGAACTATTATATACATATTCACACCTCATCTATATAAGGAAATTCCTACAACCAGATAACCAAATCACCTAGATTGCTAATCAACCGCTAATCAGCTATAAATACTATCAATCAATCAATCAACCTAAGATCACGCTAATCATATCTCTTGTAACTCATTTCCATAATCATATGGGCAAAGAACAAGCAGTATTACTAATAATGAGTTCGTTGTCATTAGTAATTTGATGTTTTTAGAACCGTAAGCGCTTTATAATAGTTTCAATATGTGAACTTATAAGTCGCGAATCCAAACTAAATCTTCAATTTTCAATCATTGAAAGTGATGCCTAATAATGCCAATTTCATAGCATCCTTAAGTAAAGTATGAACATTTGAATGATTCAAATTATTTAATGATTGAATCAATACCAAGATTTATGTGGAAAAACCTCCAGAGAAAAACCACTGGAAAAATTGATTAGCAGTCAACTAAATTCAATAAGGATTTATAGAAAGTTGGTTACTCAACTCATAACGATAAGTTATCTCGCAAAGTTTCATCATGATTGAAACTAAAGTTAATATTACAATCAACAAATACTCAAACCAATCCCAAAACTAATCAAACAAGGATGAAAATATAATACAATTTGCCCTCTCTTTATTTTCATCACTTTTGGATGTTGTTATTGCAATCTCTATAAAAACTTACGTATTTTTTTTATCACAAAATAAGTGTTTTTTGCACCGTACGCAGTTAATTACATAACCGTGTAAGTGATCACGTACCTTTAGCATTGCCTCATTTGCAGTTATACATAGTTATAGAGAATTACACAGTCTCCACACACGACTGTGTATCTTCACATGAGCTTGTATATAACCGTGTATATCTTCTATCTTTACATTTTCCGTGATATGTTTCCAGAGAATTACAAGGTTGATCCACAAGGTTGTGTAAGTCAAGACACAGGCGTGTAAACTCTACACAACCATATATCTCCTTAGAAGTGTTTTGTCCATTTTGTCATCACTTATTCATCATTCCCACGAAATGTAAAAACGTCCACGATCACCAAAAGTCTAGAAAATAGGGTTGGATATTCAACACGGATCACATGAAACAGTTTTTGCTATGGGCAGGAGAAATTGCAATTAACCTTTATAAATTTTCAAAAAAATAAAAATAAAATAACCTTTATATGTATAACCAAAATTGGTTTCTATCTCTCTTTCCCTGCTCTTGTGTCAATTCTGAAATTACTATTGACTATGGTTAAGGCAAAATGTAATGAGCCAACTTTTGCATTAATAAATGGGTTAAGAGGTACTCGGCGGCAGAAGAAAATTTATTTCAAAAATTTCTCTTTATAGTAAAAAAAATGAAAAAAAGGAATGGAAGTGGTAAGTACTTTATTTTTGTTAGTTGGATGCAATCTCAGAAATTTTTATACTGCTGTCTTTATCATTTTTTTGATGATGCAATTGAAAAGGTATTGTAGATTCTTTTTATATATTGACAGTTAAAATAAAATTGAAAACAAAAGTATCGTGTTGCGCTAAAGTATAAAGCATGCTTAGATTTGTTATACTATTTCTCCTCTTGAGTACAATTTACAATCAAATTCGAAACTATTTATAGTCCACATTAAGATAAAAAACTCCCTGGAATTATTTATCCGTAATATCTATCTTCTATATATCTATTGAGAAGTACACTCACTTCATATATGACACTGTTATTTAAAAGTAGGATAAACTTAGCAAAATCTTACTCTTAGCTTTCATTAGATAACCATAAAAGGATAGATTGAAAAACATCTTACATCACACTTATTGCACAAATGCAAACAAGTTCTTGAAGTTATTTACCAAAGAAAAATAAAAAAATCTAATGAACTGTACTCATCCTGACAGAAGAAGAAAGACTAACAACACTATGCACAAGCAGGTGCCTTGTAGTCTCTAATAGTTACAAAAACGATTGAATCACGAGCAATGACAATGGGGCTACTAGGATCAACCAACTTTGGTTTCAGTTCAGGAATCTCCAGTGAGGGTGTGAGCTTCAATGGAGTACCGTTCAACAATACCACATCACTCTGAATATTGCCACCTTGTGGGGTCAAATGATACTCCTCCCTTAACAAAACATTGCTCGCAGAATCGGATTTATACATATTTCCTTCATCTGTCACAGAAATCTCGAATTGGGTGGAGTTGGACATGTTAATGAAGAGAATGGTGACTCCAGGCTGAAACAAAGAGATAAAATTCTAAGATAAGTAATATCAACAACAACAACGAAAATCCAAAAAACATTTGCTGCACTAACTCAATTACCTTCTTCTTTGAACAATGAGAGTATGTTCTTAAGTAGGCAGAGCCCTTTTGACTAGTAGCCAACACTTGCTTTCCCATCAGACGATGCCACAGGAGGGCACTGGTAGAAAGAAGAGCCAGTTACTACAGGAAAAATGGTGAACGTTCTTGAGAATTAGAATAGTGCATACCCATAATAGTCTGGATTTGGAATGAAGGTTGTGGTGTTAAGGAGAGCATAATTTCCTCCAATAAGTGCTTG
>JANIHY010000003.1:27859974-27870713 GCA_027479065.1 Erythroxylum brevipes
ATTCCCAACAGCATAGAATAAATTCGTGAATAAATATCCAATCACCTTGAAATCCAATTTCCATGCTCACAGACATTATCCAACATCTTAGAGACATGTAGGTAAAGGAAAATCCAGAAAACGATTTTTCTAGAATTTATTCTCGATTTTATACTCATACCTTTCCACAGAGTGTTTCGTTATAACAGCACTTGTAAAAGAGCTACGTCCTTTTCTACATATCCCTAAGAGCGTTTGTCAAGATCTTATTCGTCAAGTCCAGAAAGTACATGGGAAAGACATAGATAGGATGATTAGCAGTTGCAGTAGGGAACCCGGTTACAAAAACAGTAATAAGTACCAAGTTGAGGAGGCCAGCTTGTCCCCACGGGCATTGGTTGTAGTCGCACTTGTTAGATGGCCACCAGTCTAGGGTGGCACAGATAAAATTATCATCTGTTTCCGCTATAGTTGTTGTTGAACTCACACTGATTTCCACATTCTCAGTATAATAAGAGTAACATAAAGAAGAGCACGAGAAAAGGAGAATGCAGCACACCACAAAATCTTCAACCCTGCACATTTTCACACCTACAACTCGATAAGAACTCCTATGCCTCTATTGTTGCAACACCTGACGTATTTATATATGTAGAGAATTATCTTCATCATGACCAGGTCTTTTACCGTATTTTATCATATAACATAACCATCAGTTGTTTAGATTTGGATATATATTATCCTGGTTGGATATCCTTGATTCAGTTACTTTATATCCCTTGTATTTTTTTATTGAATATTTTTTAATAGTTATATATTATTCTGCTACTACATATTGAGTAGAACTGATTCTTTTGTTTTATCCTTTACGGTTGTCATGGAACTTGCTTGGTATACGTGTGCAATAATTTAAAATTTTGGATTCTATCATCATATACAGGAAATTGCCCAAACATGTCTTGAGCTTCTTCAATTTCCATATTCTGTTTTTTTTTTGCGCCACCTAACATATTCACGTATGTATAATAATTAATAGCAACGATGCGATCTTCACTTGACGTTTTTGATGTGCATAGAATTATATTACATTAATAATAATTCTATAATCACTTTGATATCTATTGTAAGCAAGCCGAAGAATTGAATACCATAAAGTAGTAGTCATACAATTTTTTTCTTAAAAAAAGGAGGAATACATTTGGATGAAGAGCGTAATAAGCATTAATATCCGAGGATAAGTACGGATACTGCACTTTAGAAAGTAATATATATGATTAAGTTGGAGATTTATCAAGTAGAAGATGGGAAGAGAAGATAATACCTTTTTTTAAGGATAAACTTAATTCATTCACAATCATAACATTATCAAACTTATAGTTATTGCTAAAATTTTAGTTTCCCAGGTGTAAAACATTCAAAATAGAGATATGTACGTAATAGTTCTTATTCAGTTAAATAGTGAGAAATCAAGCGGAAAAAAAAGGAATAGCAAGGTCTCCTGTAATTGTAATGTCTTAGGAGAATTTGTGTTTAAGTATAAAATAATTTTTAGTATCGTTTGATTGACCAATTACAATTTATTAAAAAATAATTAATAAATAGCTGTTTGATTTAGTGAGTATTAGCTATCTTTCAACGGGTTTAAGAAGATGTTATTCCTACTTCCAATGAACATGTATAACTGAAAAATGGTTATTATGTCTTAGAAACATAGATGAATTCATTCGAATTATTCTTTCAAGAACTAAAAAGTGGAAAAGAGAAACCCAAACTTCAATCAGTAAATGAAATTTTAATTTGAAAAATATAAAAAACTTTATTTTAAAATTATAAGAGTATTCTTACGCACAGATGGTCTTTTGATCGGCTTTTAAAGTAAGAGATAAAGGCTGTTCGACAAACCGGATAATATCATGTGCCGTGCCCATTTCCTATCGAAGCCTCCGGCTCCATGAGAGTCTGATGTCAGTAAACAGAAGCAGAAGATGTCTACTGCTTTTGGAGAAATGCAAGAACATGGAGCAACTCAAGCAAGCTCACGCGCAAGCAATCGCATGCGGTCTTGGCAACAATTCGTTTGCTTTTAGCAGAATCTTAGCTTTCTGTTCAGAACCAAAACGCGGAAGCCTAAGCCACGCTTTGAAACTTTTCCAACGAATTCAACAGCCCACTCTTTGCATATGCAACACCATGCTCAAGGGCTTCTTGCTCAGAGATGAGCTTAAGGGCGTTTTCGATGTGTACTGTAGTATGTTGCGAAATGGCATGTGCCCTGATGCTTATACCTTGCCTTATGTGTTAAAAGCGTGTGCAAAGTTGCCATCTTCTTTCCATGGGGAGTTAGTGCATGGGTGTTGCTTAAAGTTGGGCTTTTTGGTGAGTAATGTAGTGGGAAATTCTTTGATTTCAATGTATTGTGGGTTTGGCATCATGAGAGCGGCAAGCTACATCTTTGAAGAGATACCTAGTCCTTGTCCTGTGTCATGGACGTTGCTGATTTCTGGGTATGCTAAAGTAGGTGATGTTGACACGGCAACATTGCTTTTTGATGAGGCTCCTATAAAGGATAGAGGAATATGGGGTGCTATGATTTCTGGATACGCGCAAAATAGTTGTTTCAAGGAGTGCTTGTACATGTTTCAGCTAATGCAGTTGGGTCATGTAGTACCTGACGAGGGCATATTATCAAGCGTTCTCTGTGCATGTGCTCAGTTAGGTGCTTTGGAGACCGGAGTTTGGATACATACGTATTTGGAGAGATCAGGAATGCATGTAACCTCCCGTTTGAGCACTGGTCTTGTAGACATGTATGCAAAATGTGGGAACTTGGATATTGCTAAGGAAGTGTTCGATGGGATGTCTCACAGAGACACTGTTAGTTGGAATGTTATGATATCTGGCTTCGCGATGCATGGAGATGGAAAGGGTGCACTGAAAGTTTTCTCAGAGATGGAGGAGGCTGGGTTTAGACCAGATGATGTAACATTCATAGCCATTCTATCTGCTTGTAGTTATTCAGGTATGGGATATGATGGTTTAAGGGTGTTAAATAGAATGCGTGGTGTGTACAATATTGAGCCTAAGAGTAAACATTATGGATGTATGGTTGATCTTCTTACCAAAGCTGGCCTCCTGAAAGAAGCATCAGAAATAATCCAGAGCATGCCTAGTTCAAGCAGTTCCTCTGAAGAAGCAATTGCTTGGAGAACATTGCTTAATGCTTGCTGTAGTCAAGGACAAGGACAACTAGCTGAGGTTGCTGCTGAAAAACTTACGCAGTTAGAAATTCACAGTGGCGCTTATGTTCTGCTCTCAAACTTCTATGCAGCTACTGGTAAGTATGATAATGCAGAAAGAGTAAGGGAGAAGATGAGAAACAGAGGGGTAGACAAGGCACCTGGCTGCAGCTCAATCAAGATTAATGGAATGGTTAATGAATTTGTTGCAGGGGAGAAAACACACCCGCAAATGGGAGAAGTAGAATCCATTTTGAAGAAGATTACCAAACATTTGAACTATCTGTGGTGGAATCCAGATTTCTTACTGTTTGATAAGGCATGATTTGGATGTTGGCATATCCTAAAGCCATTTTACAGTGCATAAATTTTCAAGGCATGCGTTCTTCACTTGAAGGTTTGTTAATAGTTTTCACAGGATTTTATGCTTTTCAGCATGACAACAGTAAATCTGTTTAACTTATAAATATGGTATATAATCATTTGTGATATTTCTACTAATTTTTCGTAATTTATTTAATATTATCTGATAGAAGAATATTTACGTTAAACTTAGGCTGTAGTTGAAAGCGGAGATGAAGTGAACTACATGTCCCCTTAACAACCAAGAAATTTCGTAGAAGTATCGAAAGATTGTCTTTTGGTTATAAAAATTAAACTTAGTGATAATTTAGAAACCTTCATTGTCTGAAATGCAATTTTAACTACTTATACATTGAGTTTCAGTGATTTAACTGGTTTTTTTTTTAATTAACTTGCAGCATATAGTCCCAAAAGAGTTTGGATTCGGGCACCTTCTAGCTCTGATTCAGCCGATGGAGTCCAAAATAAAATCGATTGCTTTCTTAACCTTTATAAGTTTAATTGGATAGGTCACAAAACTAGATAACTAAATTTTGATACAATTAATTTTTTTCTTAAAAAGACTTTCATTTAGCAGTTTTCATAGCAACTGCAAGAAATTCCATCACTCTATAAAATGGGATTAGCACCCTTCTCTTCAGATCTCCATCGCACTTAATCAATCAATTTCAAGACAAGTGCTTCTGTATATAAACATATATGCAATAACTTGCACAAACGAAAGAGGATAAAATTGGATAAATGAAGTTAAAAGGGGAAGAAGCCTTGGAAGTTACCTGGTTTATATTGATAGACTCTAGCTAACTATACATGAATATAATAACCATTGCATACCGAACTAGCAGTACAAAGCCAAAAATCAAATTTGGATTGCCCAATTTGATGATCCGCTCCAAAATTAATGGAGCTCGTGGGTTTCCCTTGAAACTCCAACTTGGACCACCCTCCTTTACAAAAAAGCTACTGAAGGCACCACTAAAATGGCAACACATTTCCACAAAAAACTTCCTAACTTCCCCTCGTGAGAGATGCCGAAATTGTCACTTCAAAACGTTATGCTCGTTCGAAAACAAGCATGGAAATAGCAGCCTCGTAATCTAAGCGTCGGAAAAAATAAACAGAGTAGAACTACGAAAAGTGAGTTCAAGTCAGTTCTTGATCATGTAAATAATATCTGCCAAAGCTTCTCTAAATCCTCTGAATTGTAGTGATCCTGAAAAACCATTTATACATCTTTCTTCCATGCAGATGATCATGAAAGCATGACATCAAAAAAACTGTAAAACGAAAAAGAAAGATTAGAACTTGGCCCAAGACCAGTTGGCCAAATTTAGTTTTGTGAATGGTTTCTGAAAGCTCATGAATATGTGGTCACTCCTCAGTTGTGAAGAGGATTTGGCCCAGAAGGAACTAATCTCTTCTCTACACCATATCTTGGATCAATCTTATGATCACCAGTCGGTGATGGCATAACAACTACTTGTGTTGATTGAGTTGGTGAAGCTCTGAGACGTCGCTGTTGGTTCATTATTTGACAGTAAATGGACAAAGAACGCGACGTTCTATAAGGTAGAGAACGGCAAGAATAGCGTCGGCGGTTGAAGTGGCGACGATGGTGGTGGTTTCTTGAAGTTGTATCAAATGAAGTAACCAAACTCGGGCTAAGGAGCACTCCAGCTTCTGAGGAGGAAACAAAGAAGAGAAACAGCAGGAGCATAAACAGGAAACGGGCACTGGACATGGCGGCGGTGAAGAGTGGAGGTGTCTTTCAGGGTGGAGAAAAGAGTCTACGATGGAGAGAGGAATAAAGGGTCCGAAGAAATGGTTGGGAGGGAGGGTTGAGAAAGTGAAAGAAAGGATGACGATAGTGGAGGGTGTTTTAATGCTAACGCAAGAGACGCATGAACGAATATAATTTAAGACCATAGAGTAGTGTTATAAAAAGGGTCCACTCTTTATCTGGGTGGTCGGCAATAATCCTCTAACTAGTCCAATGCCATCAAATTTGTCACGAACATTTGTTGCTCTCCGAAGTATGTAGGAAGATATCTCAAGTTACAATTAATTGGTTGTGGGCATCATCCAAAGACGTATACCTAATTGTGTTTTATGAGACGAGCAATGGTTAGATTTTATCCGAGTTGGAATCATCGTTTTTGTGCTTTTGGACGTCGACCGAAATAGTTTATCTTTGAAAATAATCAGGTACAATAAAAATGGCATAAGTCACATCTCTTACATTTGTTTGGTCATTAAAGAAAGGGAAAACAGTGGTGTGGCGACTTGTAGATTTTTTGTTCCTGGATGATGTCTCGTGAATTGCCGGTGTGAGTATCGTTATAAGTTGGAAAGTTTGATTTTAGTTTTTAATATGAAGATAGGTGCATCAGACTCTGTTAACATTGGTGGCATTTCGATTCTAGCGTTGACAAAGTACTTATTTATACTGGCGGAGAAACAAAAATGAATTATATGTTAAACTTCTTCGTCGAAGACAATGTTAGAAATCCGAGTGCAAGTCAAATAAAAATAGGTTGCCTTTGAAGAAATTCGTTTCACACATTTAACTTATGATGAAGCAAAGAAAATTCCAAGGGACGATATATTTTGTTTTAAAAGAAGGAAGGACACAAATTAATCAAAAATTTGTTAATAAAGTTACAAATTCATGATAAATCTATCTAATCTCAATTCTTAAATGACTTGCATGTAACACGTAAAATAGACCTTATTACGTGTCCCAAATCGTACATGAAAGGTTTAAAAACGAAAGAAATGCAGAATACTTGATTTCGGTTCTATTTCGACTTGCGAAGTAGTTTCTGTGGCCAAAACGAGCTCCAATCTTCTGAGACTATTATAGGAATCGTTCACCGACACGTAATTAACGTCATTCTATAGTTTTCTCAATACGTAAGCATTTTTAATAGGTCAGAGAATCTACATGCTTATGAATAATTTGAGTAATTACAGGAGACTTTAACATTTATATATAACTTCCATATCGAGCTTCCTCATCATAGGTTTGATATAGGTTTGGTTTATACTAATTGAGATTCATTTTTCTCTCGAACTTTGACCCATGGATTTAGATCATTTATTGGGTCACTTTATTACCTTTATTTGGATCAAGTTACCTTTATCTGTTGGACACCCCGCCCTCAACAGTCATGAGCCCGACGTCCTAATTGACATCTAGACATGTGTCCCGTAAGGGTGACGTGCCCCCACTAGGAAGACTTACTTTTACTATTTCCAAACAGATGTTGACCTTAATCATTTTGCACAGCCTTGGGATAATTAGCATAACTGTCATTAGGATTATCGGGTTAAGATCTTTTTAGGACGATTTTAACGAAAGCTTTGAGACCTACAACTTTGAGGAAGACCCTAAGGTCGGATTCTATCCTCTGTAGAGGGTCAGAAATGAAACAAAAGATAGGGGGAGGTGAAAGACAGAAGAAGCCAAAAACAGAAGAAGCAAAATACAGACGAAGCAAAACACAGAAGAAGATGACTTCATCACAGAAGAAACACAGAAGGAGATGACGTCATCACATAAGAAGCAAAAGGCAGAAGAAGCAAAACACAGAAAAAGATGACGTCATCACAAAAGAAACACAAAAGGAGATAACGTCATCATAGAAGAAGCACAAAGGCAGAAGAAGTGAAAGATAGAAGAAGCGAAAAAGCAGAAGAAGCGAAAAGGCAGAAGAAGCGAAAGGTAGAAGAAGCGAAAGACAGAAGAAGCGAAAAAGCAAAAGAAGCGAAACACAGAAGAAGCAAAAGGCAGAAGAAGCAAAAGACAGAAGAAGCGAAAATGCAGAAGAAGCAAAACACAGAAGAAGCAAAAGGCAAAAGAAGCAAAAGACAGAAGAAGCAAAAAGGCAGAAGAAGAAAAACATAGAAGAAGCAAAAGACAAAAGAAGCAAAAGACAGAAGAAACAAAACTCATAAGAAGTAAAACATAGAAGAAGACACGTCAACAAAACACAGAAGAAGACACGTCAACAAAACAAAAAAGAAGACGGGTCAATAAAACACAGAAGAAGACGTGTCAGCAAAACACAGAAGAAAGTTTATGAACAATAACATAGAAGAAGTTCATGAACAATAACACAGAAGAAGTTCATGAACAGTAATACAGAAGAAGTTCATGAACATTAACACAAAAAAGCAAAACACAAAAGATATAAAGCACAGAAGAAGATAACGTTATCACAAGAAAAACACAAAATGAGATGACGTCATCACATAAAAAGCAAAAAGGCAGAAGAAGCAAAACACAGACGATACAAAACACAGAAGAAGATAAAGTCTTCACAAGAAAAATACAGAAGGAGATGACATCATCACAGAAGAAACAAAAAGGCAGAAAAACATAGACGATACAAAACACAGAAGAAGATGACGTCTGACCGCACGTTGTTACGCTAGTCAAAATAAAATAACTAGATTGCTACTATAGAGTGGCAAGTTTAGGTCGATCCCAGAGAGTGTGTGTGTAAAGTTTATGAAATGAAATTAATCGGTGTTTAGAAAAAAGGGGGGGTTTTGGATTTTTAAAGAAGAAAATAAAATAAATCTAACTAATAAAAACAAATTAAAGAAAACATGCAAAAATGATGAAAGTAGAGAATTTGGTAGGGACCCAGTTCTTTGGTTCAATCTCGGCCTACACCCTAATTTAGCATATTTTATTAATTTGTTGTTCTTTAACCTCTCCTGGAAATTATTAATCGTGGATTAATAATTAATCTGAGTTTTCCCTTAATTTTGTTTAATCAAGATATGATCGTTAATTAAACCTAACCACTGAACAACCTAAGATATGATCTCTATATTTAATTAGGCAGTAGCATTACGAATTAGAAAAACCGATTAATCAAGGCAACAACCACATAAGATACGTCATTTAACCTAGGTCATGTTATCCCTGATGATTACGAATCATCAGTCACTACACATGAATTTCAACATAACAATTACGAATTATATTGAAATTCTAACAATGGGTTTGAAATTAACAATTCAATGAACGCATTAAAATCATCAATTCATAATACCCAACGGTTTCATACATAAATAACCAAACAATAACGAAAATCTGATTATCCATACACAATACCCAAATTAATTAAAACAGGATAATACAATCAATTTCTAATGAGAGAAAAAACAACAAAATAATGAAAAAAATACTTAACCCGGGTCATCGGTGTCAATGTCGTCTTCGAATCGGTATCGGGACATCTAACTCTTTATGAATCTTTTATGAAAAAATGCTTCAGCCTCCATCTTAATGCCTACCCGAAAATCCCCTTTATTTTTATTCACTGCTGCAAGCTTGAATCTCCACCAAGCCTCTCACTGTTGCTCTTCAATGTGTACTGTAGTTGATGGGACAATTTAAGTGAGAGGGTTTTTATTCTTGCAATTCCTCGGCTGTGTGCTCCAGCCAAGCCAAAAGCCACCAACTCCACGCCTGCGCTAGCGACAGCTCTCCAAGCCCTCGCCTAGCTATTGTCGCCTATTTCTCTTCTCCTTCTGCTTATTCAAGTCTTCTGTCTATTGTTGATGACGTGACAAATAAATGTCATGTTGGAGTTATGTAAATATAGTGCCCTGGAAAGCAAGTGTATTTACATGTAACTTTATCTTCTTCAGTTATAGTTCTATAATGAAAATATTTATTATTAATAAAACAAAAAAATTGGTTTTATCTGTGTAAGAGTTATATAGCTGGTCAAAAGATACCAAGATTCTTTTGTACACTACAACAAAAACATGCATTCCGCGTCGTCTTCCCATTAGACGTCGCGAAATGTAGGAGGATTTTCTGACGTGTTCCCAAACATCACGAAAGGAGCCAAGATTCAAGGACGTTGTATACAGACGTCGTGGAAAAACAAAGTGTTTAGCGTCGTTTGGTTAGTTAGACGTCGAAAACAAATTAGCCCGACGTTGGGAAGAGTTAGACGTCGGGAAAGGGTAGCTAAAAATCATTCTCCCGTTTGGCCCACTAGTACAACACGACGTCGTTTTTTTTATTTTCAACTCCCGCCCTCCAAGCCAATGAGACGACATCGTGTAACTTCTGGTAAATGAAAAAAAGCTAGCTTCATCTCTCTCCCACGTTTAGCTCTTGGTCGTGCTACCTGCCCTCTCCCTCAAGCCACGTTCCCTTTCCCTCGAGCCACCACCATTGGAATCGTTGGAGGTTGCTTCACGAGTTGACGTCCTTCTGTCGTCTACAGTCGGAGTGTTGGTTAAGGTAAGTAGTTCAACGATTTTGGTTGCGATTAATGTTGGCTAAATTGTTCTTTATTGAGTCGATTGAAGTAGAGGGTTTATTCTGGGTTTAAGACTGCTTAATCTTTTTTTTCTGATTATTTGTAACACAATGCATTTGGTTTGCATTGTGTGACAGTATGTTAAGGAAGAATGCATTTGAAATGTTCGATGAAAGTTCTGAGTAAAATTAGCAGTGCGATCATTGATTTTAATCTATTGAAATGTTGATAGTGAAAATTTAATATTGTCAGACGTTATTCAACTTGGTATAGATTGAAAGGCTATGGTAACACATTTATGGCATGAATATTCTTTCGAAGAAATCAATGCTTTAGAGATTTCGTGTGTGATGTAGTACTTCACTACTGCATAGGAAAGGAGAAGAGAGGTAAAATCCTTTATGAGTTTATAGAAAGGACTATTAATTAACTTCATGTTAAGTTATTTTTAGGTCCATAATTTTTAAAGCCCGAACTAGAGTTATTATTGGACAAGTTTGAAGTTGAAGCACTACAAAATGGTATCATAGCAAAAATATTAGATAATTTGATTTAAGCCAAATCCTTTGAAGAATGTAAATAGATTCACCTATGTATATTGTGAATAATGTTTATGTGTACAAACTATATTGGTTTCCATTCTCGACAATATGCTTTATATGCCAGTTCTTCTTCCCTCTTAAGCTAAGACAATATGCTTTATATATTTCTTTGTAATATATAGTATAACAGCTAGCATATTGCAAGATGACACGTGGGCTGGATTAGCTGATGAATTGATGTTGTTTTTTAGGAAACCAATAACGGGCACATCTTACCACCGGGCTTCTTCATCTCTCTAATTGCAAAGTTAATCCCACTGAGTTGC
>JANIHY010000003.1:27875109-27887282 GCA_027479065.1 Erythroxylum brevipes
TTAAATTCCATATGCAAACCTCATTTAAAAACTCAACCCTTAAATGAAAACTTACCTAACACCAAATCTCCTTCAAAGCTTCTATAACCAACTTCTAACTCCTACACCAAGGTACCAACCACCTTTCCTTCCCAAGCATATACCAAACTCATCTTCTAGCTTTGATGAGAGTAAGAGATAATAGCTTGAAGTTAGGGAGAAAATGGAGAAAAGAAGAGCCAAACTTGCGATGGTTTGAGGGAGAAAAGTTTGTGTGTTGTATGTGTTTCGGGTGAGATGACAAAATGCCTTACAATTTATCCTTCCTTTAAACACTTATACACGTTCCAGAACAATGAAGAGAAGCATTTAATGTTGCTTCAAAGTGGCAATTGATGATTGGCTTGTTTTTATTTGAAAAGTCAAATTATTACTTAATTAATCCAGTCCAAAATTTTACTCCATTTAACTCTAATGACCCTACTTTCAGTCCCAAAATAATATACCCCATATTACTGTGCCATTGGGTAGCAATCTTTGCTACCGAAAATCGACCGATTCGCCAATTGGCGATTTTACCGGTCCAGGAATTTTCTCCGAAAAAATCCAGAAAAATTCCTATAAATCCCTAAAAATGTAAAACGATTTATGGTGCAGTCCAAATAATTTTCCAAACTCAATTACCCCATTAATTTCACACAGAAGTTCAATTTCAACCCTAAGCCGGAATATGACATGAATGCATGTATACTACGTGCATGTGCAACCAATCAGTAATTATAGAGGCTATATGCTGTATGCGCATGCCGAGATATAATTAAATATCCCGAACCCATCCTAATTACCAAAATACCCTTCCTATAGGAGAGGGGATGTTACAACAATAGTAGGAATAATCGTCTATAAATGCACATAATGTGGCTATATAGGGACCACTAACATTTGTATGTATGAGGTCCAATAAACTAGAAGCACAAGTTGACCCCTTTTTCTTTATCTTGGTCAACTTACCCCTGCAACAATTGATATAGGTTTCCAGATCACCGAAGTATAGATTTGAGAGAATGTTATCCTTTATCAAGCTCTTAACCCTCTCTTTGGAAATGTGGCTAAAGCATTTATGCTACAACATGTATGATGTTTCCTTTATGAAGGCTCTCCTCGAGTAATATAAGAATAGGTATACATTTCGTTAGGAGTCAGACACATTCTATTTAATCTGTAGGATAAGAAGATAGTTTTGATATGTCTTGTATTGATAGAAATATTTACAACCAAAGTATCAAATATAAAATGATAACCCTCTTTATCCAAAACTAAGACAAAGATCAAGTTCTGCCTAAAAGACGCTATATAAAAAGTGTCTCGTAGAACCAGTACAAACCTCATATCGAGGTTCAAACCTACATCCCCACATATAAATGTCTACCTCTTTATTGTTGCTGAGCATCAGCTTCTCCTCTCCTTTAGTCATCCTTCTTATAGATTTGAACCCTTTTAGTATGGAAGCAACATGATTAGAAGCTCCACTATCTAGCCACCAAAAACTTGATGTGGCTGTAGATAACTTGAATTCATGAATCATGTAGGCCGAGGAGTTACCTTCTAGTTCTTGTTTAACTTTCTAAAGTTTGTACTTCGGGCAATTAACCTTCCTATGCCCCTTCTTTTTACAGAAGAAGCACCTCATATTCTTCATGTCAAGTGGGCCCTTGGCAATGTCAGGTTGTTCAGTTTGAATATGTGGAGAGGGTTTAGGTTTCTTACTCTTACCCTTAGACTATTGAGGTTTTGCCTTCCCCTTACCTTTAGTAACTACATACAGGGCTATATGAGGAGAACTCTTAAGCTTCTCCTCAGCTGCTGCACACTAGGAAATCAAGGCATTGATGTCCTAGGCCTCATCTTGAGAGATGTATGATGTCTCCAACATCTTAAACTCTCGTGGAGAGTATTAAGTGCTTAATGTACTATGAGTGTGTCAGGAATGGGTACATCAAGTGCCTTCAGTTTACTTTGAAGGTAAACCATCCTGATGATATACTCTTTGATGCCTCCTTTTCTTGTGTACCTCATAGACAATAGCTCTTTAATCAAGGTGCTCTGCTCTACATGGGAAGACACCTTATATCCCTGGGAAGTATTACCCATAAACTCCTTTGCTATGACTGTATCTAGTAATCCACTAAACAGATGATTCGGGATCAACCTCTTGATTGTCAAATAACACATCCTATTTGACTGCTCCCAAATTGCCTTATTAAATTATGAGCTGATATTAGTGAGTGGGGAACGTCTCTCTATATACATCGCCATGTTGGTGTCAGCCATCTCTAGGAAAAACTCAACATCCTTCTTCCACTTCTTGAAACTGAAACCAGTTAAGGTCCCAATCGTGACAACATTGTTGTCTTCAGAAAAGGTAATTGTAAAACAAAAAAGACAATGTAAAGATCAACATAAATGTAGGATAACAACGACATTTAAAACATTAAATTTATACATATACTGAGAATTAGATCACACATATTATGAAACACCTTTGGGTTGAATACATAATATACAATTAGATCTCCACATAAAAAGTGATTAGACTACGAACTATCAATTCTCATGACATTACCACCTTTGGATGAATAGATTATTTAAGAAATGACTTTCCTCTATCTATTGCCTTTATGTACATCTTAAACCTATGTAAGGCCAACACCTTTGGGTAGAATAACCAAATATAAGACTAGAGACATCCCCGAACATGTGAGCAGAACAATCTAAAATACCAACTTGAAAACCCACTTTGGTGACTACATCCTCATAAGTATCCTAGAAGGTCTACAAACACAAGGGATACATATAAAATGTTATCCTCACATTCTATATGGGCATAATGTATGCAAAAATCAGCTATAAATGCAAAAAGCAAATGCACAGTTAAATAATCACACAATGGTATTGAAAACATTGTCTTTGAACATCATTTGAGCCTTTTATCTTAAAATTCTCAATAAGAGTGACTATCGTGCTTTCTCAAATACCAAAATTACCACACGAGACATGAAAACTTAAGTGTCTCCCTTATGTGCAGTTTGGAGCACCAAAATTTGCTCAAAATTGTCTTTAAAAAACTTTAAAATCTTTTTTCTAAAATCTGATTACTAATTTAATAAATCTAAAAAAATGGAAAAATTCCCCCCGACTAGAGACTGACCCAAAATGACCTGGGATAATATTACAGGAATTTTAAACATTTTTCTTTTTTTGGTGCTAATGTCAAGATTGTAACGTTAAATGCATTTGTTCGCGCCCCTGCGCGGGCAGTTACTATTGACGTGTGTGTAACACTCATCGCCATGCTTAGACATGCTTGTATTACGTGTCCCATCCTCTTCGTCTATGTGTCGGGACAGATGGCTGACGTGTGTGGCTCACACGCCAGCCCATTCCTTAAGTCTGTCACCCTATGGAGCCACGTGGGAGGATGTGGTTAGTGCGTGCAACATACACACCAACTAAACCTGCCTCTGAAGGTTACTGTAGCATCGTCGAGCGCGTGCACTATCGATGCAATCACCCTCCGATCGGAAGGGCAATTTTCATCAAACCTGGGACCAATTTTCACACTTTGTGACTCGTTTTAACTCTTTTTTCATAGCTAGCCTCATATATACCACTATCATGTAATCGTATACGTAAAAAAACTAAAAAACTAACGAAAACCATAATGGATGAAAAGCAAAAAATCTTTGTTTCTGATAACCCAATCATGTAATCACTCTGATATCATATGTAACACGTAGGATAGACCTTATTATGTGTCCCAAATCATACATGATAAGATTAAAAATGAAGGAAATTTAGAATATATGATTTCGGTTCCATCTCAACTTCTGAAGTAGTTTCTGTGGCCAAAATAAGCTCCAATCTTTCGGGACCTTTAAGAGAATCGTTCACCGACATATAATTAATGTCTTTCTATAGTTTTCTCAATATTTAAACGCTTTTAATAGGTCAGAAAATCCGTATGCTTATGAATGATATGAGCAACTGCAGGAGATCTTAACCTTTATATATAGCTTCATATCAGGCTTCCCTATCATAGGCCCAATATAGGTCCAATCCACACTAATTGGGATCCATTTTCTTATCGGACTTCGACCCATTAATTTAGATCATTTATTGGGCTACTTTATTACTTTTTCTGGATCAAATTACGTAACTTAACCGATAATTTATTGAAAAACTAAAAATTGAGAAATGAAAAAATTGTCCAACATTTTAACTCTTCGTTCCTTGCTAGGGGGTTAATATATTTTACCTCTACATTTTAAAAAAAATTTCACTTTCCATTTTTCATTTCTTACAAACTATCAAAAATAGAATAACATACTAATGATTATATTGATTCAAAATGTGTAATAATGGAGAATGAGTTTATTCAAGTAACTAAAGAACTAACCCAAAGAACAAAAGTTAATAGCTGTGGAGGAATTTACAGATATTACAATGTCTCTGGTTCATCAAACATTAATTGAATCCTTCATTCATTCTTAAACTCCTTTCCAAACATTGCCCAAATGTGTTGAACTCTCGAAAGCAAGATCAAATTGTCTTTGTTCTTCATGATACCTATAGTTGCACTAGTGAAGTGATCCTTCGAGTTATGTATTAATGGCTAATCTAGATTTTTTGTGTAGTTTTTAAAAACATGTATTGTATTTTTATCGAGGGTCAGACACCTTTTATAGCATTTTCTTCAAGCTTCTACTTATTGAAGTTAGAACAGTACTGTACATATATCTATGTTTTCATCTATTTTCCTTTCTATTAAGTAGATTAAAAGAGATTATGTACATGGCATATGAGGTATTAAAACTAAATTTACATTGTAGAAAAGCCAAGTTTCAATTAGAAGTCAACTGATAGAAGGATCCAAATTCAACAACAGTACAGATTTCTAGAGATCCATTTGCTTTTCATTTTTTAAATCAACCAGGAATGTTACTGGCGACTGTTCCTCCTATTGAAAACAATTATATTTCATAAAATAAATCTATGAAACTTATATTGTGAGCTATGGTGAATTTATAAAGTGAAAATTATATTTTCCTTTTTTTGTATGCTTAAAATGAACGTTCAAAGATATTATGAAAGTAAGAGTATAGAAGGAGAGCATCAAAATTTATATAAAAAAATTTGTAATGCAAAAAAAAATCATGAAACCAAATGTCTATAAGATCTTCTATTATAATAGAGTAGGATTACAACGATTTCTTCTTTAACTTAAACTAGAGACTAGCTCAAATCTTCATCCTATTTAGGATAGATTACAATTTTCAAATGTCTCACCATTTTATGGTAGATCATTCACACACTCAAGCTTAAAAAATTGGAGACTTTTCTTAAGCTTTCACTCTTTGAAGTGGTTCTAATTTGTTTTGTATATGAAAATTGATGAAACACATTTCTCCCCCTCTATTGTAAAGTTTTTCAAAGGTATGAAGCGATAAGAAAAATGTTTGGCTGATAACTAACACCCCGTAGAGGTAGAGAATCTGTCACTGTCTAGAAAGATCCTTCCTTTTTCGATTAGTTGTGCTTTGACTATCATGACATAGCTCTCCCTACAACAATAATCAAATATTTTGGCATTGACTTTTTGAAATCTACATCTTTAATCATGTCTATATTTGTTAATCCTTTTAACACATGTTTTCCTTTACCAAAGCATAAGCACCCCTAGTTGTACATTAGAAATATCAGAGTATTCATTTCATAATTACCTAATATTCTTTTTTGGGATTGGGTAAGAATTAACTCAAATATTGACAGTATAGGAAACGATTAACCTAGTATACACCATGGCATACATAAGCTGCCAACTGCAAACGAATACAAGACATTTGTCATTTCTTCCTTTTCTTTCTCACTTGTGAGACTTTCTTTTTATTCAACTTAAAATTTCTTGCAAATGGAATGCTAATTGGCTTCACTTTATATATAATGAACCCCTCAAGTACTTTCTTAATGTGTCATTTCCTATAAGAAGTTCTTGGAATGATCTCAAGTTATCATATTTTAAAGATTTACTTTGTTAATCCTAAATCTTTTATGGCGAATGATTTACTTAATGCTTTATTAAATGCAATAACCTTCCTCTTAGCGTGCCTAATAATCAATGCATAATCAATATATGGTAGAAGTATAATGAAGTCACCACCAGTGTACTTCTTCATAAAGACACAATTGTTGGTGTGAGTTTTCTTAAAGTAATGTTTATCCATAAAGGAGTTAAACTTATTGTATCATTGCCATGGTGTTAGTTTTTAACCATAGAGGCTCTTTTTCAATCGGCACACCAAATGTTATTCTTTTGAAACTAGAAATCCCTTAAGTTATTTCATATAAATATCCTTTTCTAGGTCTTGATATAGAAATATTATCTTGAGATTAAGTTGTTCAATCTTTGGGTCTAAACTAATGGCTAGACAAAGAACTACATATGTAAATGACATCTTTACCAAAAGTAAAAAGATCCATTCAAAATCAACTCCCTTTTTCTAATTGCAACTTTTAACAACAATTCTAGCCTTATACCATGGTTATGGATTATTCTCCTTAGTTTTTTAGCTTGTACACCCATTTGTTCTTTAAAGTTTATCTACCTTAAAGGCACTCTAGTAAATCATAAGTATGGTTCTCATACAGTTATTGCATCTTCTCTTACATGTCTTTCAACAATTTTTCTTTTTTAACATCAACTACAGTTTCATTGTAGCTTTAAGGCTTCTCTTTAGTAATAAGTATGTAATACTCATTAGGAAGATATCTAGTATATGATTGTCCTTCTCTAGTTAATCTCTAGAAGGTTATTTTATAGGTTCTAGCTCAAAAGACTCTACAGACATTATGCCATTTATCTTAGTTGATGAAAACTCCTATGTTAAAGATTTAGTGTGATTAGGCACATCAGTAGCTTGATCATGATTGATTTTACTACTTTGTCCCACTAGATTATCATGTATCATAGATTATGAATTATGATCATAGTTGATGTTAACCTTATGCTTAGGTTTTCCTTTTGCTTTTTGAAATCTTAGATGGTTTGATATTTGAAAAATAAAACATCTCAACTTCTCACAATCTTCTTGTTTACAAGGTTCCACAATTGATAGCCAAATTCTTCTCATGATGAGTTCAAGATAGATGCATAATTTTATCTTTGAATCATATATAGGGCATTCATCCTTAAGGATATGAATCCTTCCTTCCTGTCTATACCTCATCTATGATACCTCCATCCAAAGGACTTGAGGGAGAGTAGTTAATAATATTGATGATTGTCTTTACATCTTCGCTCCAAAATGACCGAGGGAGATTGACATAAGAGAGCATGAATCAGATCCTTTTCTTAATGGTTTAGTTTATTCTCTCAACTACACCATTTAATTATGGGGTTTTCTTGAGTTAGATGCTAAATGAGTTGTAATACGCTTTAAATAGGTTATGGTATTGTCCACTGTCATCAGCTCTGAAAAATTCAAATTTTTTTGTTTATCTTGCATTCCACTTTGGGAAGAAACTCTTTAAATGCCTTGAGTACCTAGTTTTTTAACAAAGACACCTAAACCTTTTTTTAGTGTCCATTGATAAAAGTAATAGAACATAATTCACTGCAATTAATTTTTTTGTCATTGAGTAAACATCATAATGTACCAAATCAAGAAAATGTTTTCTCTTATGTGGCTGACTAGTTATTCGAAATAAAACTATATTATTTACCAACCAAACAATGAGTGTGTGATTCAAGCATTTACCCTTCATATTAGGAAGGAGTTCTTTATGAGTGAGAATTTGTAAATCCTTCTCACTCATATTTCCTAAACTCTTATACCACAACATCAAGTATGAGTTATCATAGGACACATTGGTTTATCCTTTACATAAATTTGCTTGTGTAAGATATGGTGAACTTTCCTTTCTTCCTCTTACAGTGATCATGTTGTTACTTGAAAGTTTCCTTTTTTTCACGCAAAATTAGTTTATATAGCTAGCATCGTTGAGCTTTTTGGACGAAATAAGATTCAAGAGTATATTAGGAACATGTCTTACATCTTTCAATTTGAGTTTACACATATTATTAGTCATTAAGATGACATTGTTGATCCCCATGATCTGACTGTTTAGTTAATTCTCATCTTAACTGTACCAAAATCACCTTTTTGATATATCGAGAAAAACTCTCTATGTGGGGCTATATAAAGGAGGCGCTCGAATGAGGAAATTATTATCATAATCTTTTACAATGGTTGTACTCTTATCTTCTTTCTCTTTTTGGTCATCTAGTTTGACTTAAAAGTCTCATTCTTTTGATCTCCCTTGAGATTTCAACATTCAAATTTCTTATAACTAGGCTTACTATAATAATAGTAGTTAACTATTGGGCATGATTTGGACTGGCCTCTTGACTTATCAAAACCTCAACTTCTATCATTTCATAGGCCTCACTTCTTCCCATGTTCTCGCCTCATATTATGCTAATATGCCATGTTCCTTCCTTTCTCTTAGCTTTTTCATTCAATAGGTTGTTAGCAACAGTTTCTATAATGAGTTTTCCTTCTGGGATCATGTTACTAATTGTGAAAACAAGAGCATTCTAACTCTCAGATAATGAATTGACAAGTAGCAAGGTCTATAACTTATTATTGATCTTTATCTTGATCTTTATTATTTGATTTATGAGCCCCTTGGAGGTGTTTACTTGATTATACATTGATCATCCTTATACTCTAACTTAACCAACCATCTTACTAAGTGAGCTTTGATTTGAGGCATAGTTTTTGAATCATGGAGTTTAGTTTCATCCACATTCATATGCATTGTTGTATATTGACATGTGTTTAAATAAGCTTTTATCAATGAACTTATTAATCATGGTCATCACCTTTCAGTTTAGGAGCTCCGATCTTTTGTCAGTTTTTCCCTCTAGCTTATTCTCATTTGTGATTGGCTCATACAAATATTTGTAATATAAATGGTCCTCCATCATCAACTTTTAATAGGAGTAATTTTTTTCAATAAGTTTGAACATGTCACCATCATAAGTGATGATACCCTCCATTTTAAATCATATAAGAAAAATGACTCTCTTACACGAAAACTCTAATACCATTGTTAGGAAAAAAAGTGATAAAGGGAAAATTATACTTTTCCCTTTTTGTATGATTAAAACATGCACTAAAAATAATATGAAAGTATGTAAGAAGGTAGAAGGAGAACACTATAATTTTACAAGGAAAATCCTCCAATATAAAAGGAAAAACTACAGGATCAGAGGTCCATATGATCTTCCACTATAATATAGTAAGATTATAATGATTTCTTCTCTAGCTTAAATTAAAGGCTAACTCAAATGCTAACACTATTTAAGATGGATTACAATGTTGTACCAGCTTACCAATTTGTAGTGGATCACTCACATACTCAAGCTTGAGAAATTAGAGATATTTCTTAATCTCTTCACACTCTAAAGTAGCTGTCACTTCTATTATGTATGAAAATTGATGAAACACATCTCTTCTCCTCTATTTATAATATTCTTATGAAGTGTTTCAAGGTTTTTCAATAAATGCTAAAGATTTCTAATGTTTAAACATATTTTCCTATACATCCTTTTGAATTCCTAATGAAGATTCCAATTCAAATGCATATCTGATCCATTATAAGTCACTTAAGGAATTCCACAACTAATAAATATTTCTTAACCCACAATTATAGAGGGATCCAATAGAAGTATGTCATGCCTAATAAAAATTCAACAGAATATGGATAATGGAAAAGGATTGATTGAATGTTATATTATAGAAAAAAATTGATTTTTAAGGAATCAATAGAAGATTATGTATATACTTTCAACTTTTAAGGAGTTATGAGGAAAAGATTTGGAGAAACTAAGGGCCTTTTGAAGTATTAGCTATAGAGAGAAATAAGTTTAGTTGCGAAGGGATCAATGAGTGTAGTAGCATGTTACACTAAATTGAAAAGGTTATATGATGAACTTAATTGTGTTCAACCTATACCTTGTTTTACATGTGAAGGTTAGTAAGGTGGTTGTCAAAATTTTTTAATAAAACTAGATTGTTACAATTTTGATGGGTTTAGATAAATCATATGACAAAATACAGAATTTGATTCTTCTTATAGATCTTTTACCTTCTATAAACAAAGCATATTCAATGGTTTTATGAGTAGAGAAACAAAGGAAAGTTCACAATATAATAACTGATGGACATGAGAATGCAACTATGCTTATTAAATCTAAGAATGGGAAAGGAGATAAATGTAAAGGTAGTGGAGGGAAAAGGAAAAAAACATAGCTTTGTGAAGAAGGAATAAGTGTTACTATGATGCATGGGGACATCAGAAAGAAAATTTCTACAAGTTACATACATACCTTGAATGGTATAAGATGTATAAAAATTAAGGAGGAAAGGACCATATTAAAATAGTTACTCTTACAGATAAAACACTCTTAAATGATAAAAAAGTACACATGATATTTTGAATTATAAGAAAGAAGTGCTTAGTAACTACATATAGTAAGAGATGATGTAGATTTTAGAAGAAAAAGGAGTGAACAAAGCAATCTATACCAAATATATAGATTGTATAGGTATTGACCACTCACTTTAATCTTCTTTGCCTGATCTCATGAATAAAAAAGTTTGGATAGTAGATATAAGAGTAATCAATCATATGGATCAAATATTAATCTTTTCCATAAAAATACATACAGAAAATTTATTTATTTATCTAATGAAACTCACTATTTAGTAACTCATCAAGCCTTGTGAAATTGTCATCTCAAATTACCTCACATATGCCTAATTTTAGTCACAGTTTATTACCTACTAACAAACTAACATAAACATCGAATATCATAACTTTTTTTCTTTTGCCTTTTTTTTATTATATAGGACTAACTAATTGAGTAATAACTAAAGAGAGGTTGATGGGCACCTTACCTTTTACATTCAAGTTTAGTGCAAACTATGTATTGGTTTCTTATAGTAGGATGTATGAAGGTTTTATCGATAATAAGAATAGAAAAATTTCTTATGTTTTGTGGCATCAAAGATTGTAAAGAAATGCAAAAAACATAGTTCCTAAAAATTGAAATATAAAGAAATGAAAAGATCCTTAATGTATAGAATCATAACATTAATATACTTTTGTAGTCAACATTATAACTTAGAAAATAATCAGCTAAATTATATGTGTTTTATCTCTTGATACTTTATGCCCCCCTCTATTTTAAAAATGGACTTATTACTCCCTTTGACCACTAGTCAAAAGAGTTTAGAATTTAACAAGGCTTTTCTACCCCTATATTATGATGACATCACCACTTGCATTTTTTGGACAAAAAAAACCCTTTTAGTCTTTTGTTGACTAAAATAACATTAAACCCCTATATTTTTTACTTTATTTCATTATGCTCTCTATTTTAAAAATAAAAATTATTTTAAACATGGATTAGATTTTGACCGTTAATAAATAAAAAAAGAAAAATTGCTAAAAATACTATTGTTCTCATAATTGTACTTCATGACCATTAATTTATGAAAAAAAGAAATATCAACATTTTTAATGGTGATATTTTATTTTATTATTGTTATTTTTTTTTTAATTTTGGAATCGAGATCTAACTGTCTAAGGGTACTTGATGGGCCTCGTTTTGCAATAGTCAGCCATTAGATTGTATCTAATTTCTATGTTCTTGTAAACCATAGACTTTTATATAAAATCATTAAGAGCCCACTCTGGAAAGATTTATAAAAACTTTTATTAATCTCTTTAACTTTTCACAAAAGTTTTAAGGTAGATGTTTCCCTTTGATTTTACAGTAGTTCCAAGATAAAATGGTATTATAATTCAAGTTAGCTTATATATTGCTTTTGAAGTTCAACTACCTTGCAACCGACAACTTTGGAGCCTATTGATCTCTTTCTTTATTCATTATGCACGAAATAAGATAGTCATATCTTCTTATTAATAAATTTATTTACGAAACAAAATTAAAATAAAATATCACCATTTTAATATTTTATAGAGCAAAAGGAAACATAAAACTAGTAATATTTTATTATATTATTGTTATTATTTTTTAATTTTGTTTCATACATAATTTTTTAAAC
>JANIHY010000003.1:28011660-28021817 GCA_027479065.1 Erythroxylum brevipes
AAGTTAATTTTACCAAACATCTTTAAATAAACAGTTGGTATAATCTACTGTCAGTTAACTGACTAATAGAATCAGCTAACAGCTAATGCAATCCATTAATTATTAAACAGAGCCTTTATTCATCTCTTACTATAGAATAATGGTCAAAACTAAAATAAAATTATTATGTACTTTGATTACATCATTCTAAAATTCTTTTATAAGAAGGAGACCAATACTTTATAAGCCAAAGTAGATTTGTAATAATTCCAAAACGTTAAAGAAAAGGATGACAAAGTGAGAAAGCAGCGAGGAACTTATTATATTTTCCTGCAAGAAGAAGTAGCTTCCAAATAATGGACATATTTGATTTCATGAAATGGTAAATAGAATTACAGTAAAATACTTCCAATTGCAAGAAACGTAAGCAGACGACGATCGTTTGGGGAAACAAAAAATGATAATGTTTAACAAAATGGAACATTATTGAATCTTAAGATGAGAGTTAAAATTATTTATTTTGTTGTTTTGGGAAATCGTATTAAAATTTCAAGTCAGGCAATTATTAATCAATTGATAATAATTTAAATGGGTATTAACTATTGTGAAGGAATCACACAACTGAACTAAAAATAATAATTTCTCCACTATATATTGCGCCTGCGCTTGTAAACAAAGCAGCGGCAGAATCATTTTAATCAGTAAAACGGATGGACGCTATACTTCCACGTCGAAACAGTTCTGTGCATGGCGGGGCTGGCGCTGCCGTTGGTCCATACTTTTCGTTTGTTCCTTTATCAAAATTCTTGCTTTTTTTTTTGTTTCAATTCTCAAAATTGTGCACACGCCATTCTCGCGGAAAAGATGCCATAAAAAAATTATTCAAGAAGAAACCGTGGTTTATCATTTTTTTTGTTTTTTACTTTTTATATGAGAATGCACGAATATTTTAGAAAGATTTAAATTGATAACTAGAATTCGATGCATTTGGGGAGTTAAAAGAGGGTGTGGTCACAGCTTAGATAACTCGCTTATGTTTCACTCCTACCTATCTACTTATCAGAATCGGAGTGAATAGAGAAATCATACATTTGGATGTTGATTAGAAGACCATGCAAACTTAGGATCAAGTGTTCCAAATTCATGAGTAGATTTTGATGGTCATAATTACACTTATGGGATACGATGGTATATTCAATTCAATCAAAACCTTGGAACTATGCTCTGAGTTGAATGTCAATGACATCCAATTTGCTTAGTTTTCTTTTCAACATCAATCGTTATGTTTGTGGGCCACAGGCTTAAAATCAAATTATTGAAAAGTTCAATCCTCTTAAGAACCCAGCAAAGCATTGTTCCAATCCAACCACTTGTATTAGCATATGATGGTCATTTATTTGCCATCTATCTAAAGTCACTTCTCTTGAAGTCAGTGGTTAATATTCTCATCCTAATTGCACCTTTTCATTTTTTTTTCTTCCATTGCAAGGCCATTTTGACCGTCTTCTCATTTCTTAATGTATTTATTATGATTAGAATAACTTGAGGAGAACGAAACTACCGAACACAGACTAAATGGCTGTAGTTCTACGAGAAGTTGGAGTTCTTTCTCCAACTTGCTCCGCATTTTCCTTTTTCTTTTAATCTGACCGTGTCAAACGCTTTGTAGAGCGAGAGAAGATTGACGAGACCTTTTTGCGAACTACTCCTTTTCATCTGGGTGGTCCAAACCTTTCCAGTGTTATAACCCAGTTCCAAGTGCAAAACTGAGATACAAGTGTAACACCATGATCATGTGTGGTGGTAGAAAAATATCAAAAGTTGTTCATGTACAGCACGCCACAAGGCGATCTTCGAATTTTGTCTTCACACATTGCTTTTTTTTTAAAAAAAAAGAACGTCTCTTTCTTGAGTTTATTAGCCGCCAATGCCATTGCAGAAACCCCACTTTCCTTAAGTATCTAAATCCAACAAACTCCTTACATCATATACGTTCATGGCTCAAACTTCATCCCTCTAAGCTGTTCGATCATATAGGCCTCACCAGAACTTTAAAGTATTTAAGTTAACAAGACTGCTTCAATCTTGCTTAAAAGCTTTTCTAAAATAGAATTGCTAAATTGATCCTAGAGAGAGAGACACAAAACACGGTGCTACTCCCTTGTCGGAAAGCATCTACTATTTCATTCATGCGCGTGGGACCCACCCCTTCAATATCACCCCTCCACCACTCTAAGCCTTATTCCTGTTTCTATTAACAATAAATCTCACTCAATTATTATTTCTTTTTCCGAAATATTATTATCTCTTTTATGTATATTCTTTCGCTTTTCTCTTTTTACTCCTCACTCTTCACCCTCATCTTCTCTCTCCGAACGCCCAATCAGGAGGTCTAAGCATTGTATTGACAAGACAGAGTTTTTCAAGAACACAACACTGCCGTGGCCTTCCCCCAAAAAAGAAAAACCAAACCCTAACTCACCCCTCCCTCACCCTCTCCCTCTCCCTCTCACACACTCACTCTTGCTGTTATTATAAGCCTCTCAGCTCTCATCTACCCTCTAAGAACTTGTGTTCTGATCAGATTCTATGGACTGTAAAGACGATCCCGATCCGGAAGCTGAGTTCATCCCCGATTCCAGCTGGTCGCTCACTCCTGACTCCGATACCGCCAATTACTTCTTCTCCGGCGACAGAGATAACAGTATACTGGGAGAATTTGGATGGAATCTTCAGAGCACCGACTTGGAACCGATCCAAGAGGAAGCTAGAGGTCACTTGCTTCGCGAGCTTGAGAGTAGCGGAGCGATGCTGGGATCGCCCGTTGCTGCTGGTGGTGATCCGGCGGCCCCTGTGGCTTCATGTGGCGGTGGACGTGATGTGTCAACTTCAAATCAACTGTCGGTTTCTTCCAGCTCCAGCGAGGATCCGCCGGAGAAGTCTACTGGTTCCGGTGGGAAATCGCCTGAGATACCGTGAGTGGACACACACACGTACATGTACATACACATACACATACACAACAAAATCCACGTTACCAGAACTGAAACGATATAGTCTCTAATATTGTAAATATCTCCAATTCAGAGGGCCACAAACGGGTGTCAGAACCGAATTCTCTAGCAGTCAGTTCCCTTTGGGGCGAGAAAGAGAGAGGACGGGTGCAAGCAGTTTTTGTGTCCGTACGCTCTAGAAACCGTCAAAATCTTTTTCTTTTTTAATTTTGCGTTCATGCAAGTTGGGGGAGAGGTAGTTTCGTAATTTGAGAGAAACCCAGCGGATAGAAATAGAAATTCGTTGGAGTTAAAAGATGCATTTTCAAGAAAAGATAATAATTGAGATCAGAGACCCCATGAACACCGCCGCTATTGCGGCGGGAATGGCGTGCTCTAAAGCCATTCTTCGCTTTCCATTATTTAGAATATATCTACAAATGTATATTTGAGTGTGTGATCTTTCTTATCAGTTCACTAACAATGTTGGCGGGAATATGAACAAGACGAAGAAGAAAGTTGCTTTTGTCGTTGATTACTTTTAAGCATCTGTATATATACTTACTTTCTTGTTTGCTGTTCTTTTCGGTGCTAGCTAGTTAGATACTAAAGGTGAATAAAATATTATTTAAGTTTTCCGTTACAATTCTTGTTTTATCTTCTATATACGCTGTAACATAATCTTACAACGTGCTGTTTGAACTTTGAAATCATGCTCATTGACTCAGAAAATTCACTTTGATGTTCAAGAGTAGGGGCTGTACATAAATTCTGTATTGTTAATTTATAAATTTAGAACTTATCACTTGCTAAAAATGCATGCACTATTCTTTACTATAACTAATTTCTCTGAGTTATACCTTGACTCCTCTACATCTTAAATTTATGGTCCATAACTTCCTTTTTACAACACAACTTCTTTAGGTTTGTTGCCAAGCCTTGCCATTTGAACTAAGGGAACAAGTCAACCCGAGTTCTAAAGGATAGTAGTACTATGTGCTTGCATGAATGTACTTGGTACCATCCATCATTAAAGCATCGCATTGAATTCCTAGCAATATAGAAGTGTCTTTGATTTTTTTTTTTATATCTTTCTTCTGATTTTTTTTTATAGAATATTATGTCTATTTGCATAATTGGAGGTGGGGTATTTTGTAGGAGTAAGGCCAGAAAGAAGGGACAAAAGCGAACCCGCCAGCCTCGTTTTGCATTTATGACTAAAAGTGAAGTTGATCATCTTGAAGATGGCTATAGATGGAGAAAATATGGTCAGAAGGCAGTTAAAAATAGTCCATTTCCCAGGTATACGATTAACTCTTTAACATCATTCTACGTCTACTCTGTCCGAATATTATGTTTCTCGTCCCTTAATTTAGCTTTAATTTCGGGTTAACTCATTTACATACTTTGAATTTCTCGTTTTGTATCAATGATTGACATGGAATTTTAAATGTTTAAACAGATCATAAGACTTTTGACTATTACGTTTTTTATTTGACAAATTGGGAAGTCTAAATTTTACATTCCATCACTCCACATGCTTATTAGAATACATAGCAAAGGTACGTTATGAGGCAAGTTATTAAGCCATTTTGCAGTTGATACGGTATAATTACAACTATTAACAATTGCAAAATACAGGAAAGATAAACAAAAACCTACAGTTACAAAATTGTGATCACTGTTGTAATTACAATTTGCAATTTAAGAACTTGCTACGTTGTTTCATGAGGACAAACTCTTAGTCCAAAGTACTAAGTGCTAGATTATGAATAATTGTTTGGAGTTGGTTTTGCCTTGATGTTTACTAATTACATTCTTAAGGTATTAATTCCTTGATGTTTTGACCTTTGCGCTGGTCACATGTAACTGTATAAATTTACGAGGGAAATGGTCCTCAACTATCACCATGTCTCCAACATCTGCTCCAGAACTATACTCAATTTGACATTCTAAACAAATCGAATGAGATTTATGGTGTGTCATTAGATTTGTTAGTTCCCTTCAAGCTCTATACTCGTTGTAAAGGACTTGGCATATGGGCGTACTTGGGTAAGTCTTCTTTTTGATCTATGGTGCAAAAATAATGAAATTGTTTAGAAACCTAACATTTAGACAACTATTCTTCAAGCATGTATCATATTTACAGGAGCTACTATCGCTGCACAAATAGCAAGTGCACTGTGAAAAAAAGGGTTGAACGATCGTCCGAAGATCCTACTGTTGTGATTACTACATATGAAGGGCAACATTGCCATCATAGCGTTGGTTTTCCCCGGGGAGGAATCATTAATCATGAGGCTACATTTGCCAGCCACTTGGCTCCCCAAGTGTCGCATTTCTTTTATCCTAGAGGTCAGGTAGCTAGAGCGCATCATCCTACTGATGCGCAACAGGCACCAGTTGATGCAGAACCATGTATGGTGTCAGAGGCCACGCCGCGTCGTCCATCCGATGAGGGACTACTTGGAGACATTGTGCATCCGGGAATGCGTGGCAGATAAGATAGAATGTAGTGCACATTTCTTTCTTTACCCAGTTAGATTTACTACTTATTTAACGTCAGTTAACGAATACTGTCTTGCAATCTGTGTGTTTATGTCAGTTTTATAGCGGGGATGTGGGAGAGACTACTATTCATGAAAAGCTTTAGTTGTCAATTTCGTACTCATTTAGCGGGAAAACCCACCTTTTACCAGTTCAGAAGGAAGATGCGTACGAGCAGATTGTAAAACGTACAAATGGTTAGTTTATAAAGTCAAGCCCTTTGCATAAAGCATCCATCATTATTGAAAGCTCTAGTTTCATTCACGGCCATTAGGGTGAAAAGAATTAGTAATATTTGTTAGAATTCGATCATTTATTACCTTGATTAACAATTAATGCACTTTAACGCATTCCTCACTTTTGTCGCCGAAGCGTAAAATGTAATTAGATTGCATAGTAATATATTAACTCAGAACTCCTGATTTTCAGCTAACAAAGTCTTTGATTTGAAGGTAGATAGATAGGGAACCCGCGTCACTTAGACTGTAAATGTTTCTGTTGCCAGACTTCACCGCTACGGATATGGACCACATGTCCACTGCAAAATCTAAGCACGAATGTGAAATATGAGGGGTGATTATATGTTGACTAGATAGATACGTCATTGGTAGAACAATTACCCACACCGTTGGGATAATAGGCCAACGATTATCTAACGTTTGATAGGTACCGTGTACTTGTTTTCTTGTGGCGACGCATCATTGCCAGCACTCTTGTTATTTGCTTCCAAAGTTGTCTGCTATTGTTGCCTTTGATATCTTTTGCCTAGGGATACCTTATCTTTTTAATAATTGCATCTGTATATCCTTTCTTGAGAACAGAAAGAGAAAACTTTAGGGTAATATTGTGGCTGAAATAACTTTTGTCAATGACCACCCAAATGTTCTTGGACCCTTTCCCATGAAATGAGCATTGTATCGTTCATTTCCAATCATCAGTCTCTTTCACAACTTCTGTTATCCGTTAATGGTATCAAGTAACCGAACAGCTAAACTAGAATGTTTTAGGTTATAGATGAAAGGAAGTAGAGTTACAAGACTAGCGTAACGATGCTAGCGTGATACTATTGGAACAGTTAAGCTGAATCCCATCCTTTTCCATGAGTAGAAAAGTTCAGTTGATAGTCAATAAGTAAAGCTAGAGATAGCATGGAGCTCCTTGTTGATCATAGTCTTACATCCATCTATGACAGGGGCCTTATAGTGAAAAACAGTCCCCTACACCGGAAAATTTTCTCAATTCTCATCCGCTGTATATTGACCTATCTATGTGGAAAATGTAGTTATATAAGCATCATATTCTTCCAAAAGCTACTTTGTACTGATCCCTACTTCTCTTTTAGTTATAGTACTCGGGAAATTCTAGCAGTTGTATGGTAAGCATTCTATTGTTGGTCGAGTTTACTTTATGAACTACTAATAAAAATTTTAGATTCCATTTCCCACTTCTTCGAGGACAAATGTGGTTGAGTTAGAAAGTGGATGGACGTTGCTTAAACAAATTCAACTACTTTATTGTGCAATCATTCCTGATTCCTTTTTCAGAGCATGCATGTGGCTATTCTACAGGCCATGAAACATGCAGCATTGGCATAATAACAAGCTACAATTGGTCTAGGGTTGATTGAGCTTCTTATCTTGAAATGTAGCACAAACGAAATACCAGACATAAAAGTACATTAGTTGGCGGTGATTAATCACACGAAATTAGCTTAACTTTTCCCCCCTTGTTTTTGGTTGGCAACAGAATTAGGTAGACGGATGAAAAAAGAAACTTTGTTACCCCAAAAGCTTAGATCTCTTAGGGAAAGGCTGTGAATTAATTCTCGTGATGAAATGTTTTAGCTGCATTTAATTTTCTTGAGAAAAATATTTAAGACGCAAGATTCAATGGTGCAATAAAAAAAAAAAGTAATTGAATATAAATTATTTATAATTTATTGATAAAATTTTATCATGCCTATATTAAGTTATAGGATTATATGAAAACATTTGATTCGCAATAATCTCTATTATATGTAAAAGAATCCTCTATTCATTTTAACTTGTTGAACTTCATAAAGGAAAAAGGGTAAGGCGAGACTCTGCAATCATTCCTAAATTTTTCATCTTATTTCTTCAACCCATCAAACTTACTCTTCTCTTACATGAATAGGTCCTGCAGTGAAAATATGTACAGTACAGACTACAGAGAATTTATTGTTGAGATCCATCCACGAGGAGATCTAGTGGCAAACGACATCTATGTTAGTTAGTTCCAACTCTCAGTCACCTTACCTCCCACACCAGGCCAGATGATTATGTTTCATATATATTCATACTCAGTATGTTAATGTATCCATAATTTTGATTAAGTTATTTCTATAAGTGTTTGCTTTTTCCTTTATTCATCCAGAGTCGGTTAGATTTCTGTCTATTCTTGCGAGTTCTGGGCGAGGGACGTACGTGAGGTGATGTTATGAATGTGGACAGGGAGAGTACGGAATATCGGTCATAAAGAAGAGAAAGGAACTGCCCAACTGAGTGAATTAATTGGCTTCGGTAGCGGTAATTTCGATGTTGCTTCAGAGTCAGCCGACAGTGCTTTTTATGCCCCTTTCTTTTCACCTTTTTCTCTCTCAAAACAAAACCCTAGTAGTAGCAGCAGTACTGCCCATTCCACCGTTTTTATACCCTTTTTCTTGAAGTGTACGCTTCTATCACTACTTTGCATGTGCTTTACTTCCCGGACAATTTTGTCCTCTCCCATTCCAATCGCGAATTCACTGCAATTTTCTCCCTGTCCATGGAAACGAAGTTTCATCATAAAGACATGAAGCAATGTGCATATTTTATTTATATACAACGGAAGTGTTTATGTGATGCTTGTAGCCTTGTTCATCATAATAAAATTGAGAGGCTTATTTAGTAGGTTATTTACAGCAACCAAATCAAATGAGAGAGTGATTGTATAATCAATGTCTGTTTGGGATTACGACAATTTTTACTTTTAATGTGTATATTTTTCTAATCAAGTATTTCTACTCATAAAATTTTTAACTGGGCTGTCTAATGGAATAAATTATTTTCCACTGACTCCCTTAATAGCATACCAAATTAGGAAGATAACCACGATTAGGTTATGGAGTCAATAATTATTTTCCGTAGAGTTTGTTTGATTCCTCAACATTATTTTTTCGTCACATGCATTTGATTGTCAATTATTGCAGCGTATACATTCTGCAACAATCCGAAAATGAATTAATTTATTTCACTTTCAATTTTTTGCATTTGACTCTTCTAGGGCTTGTCACATGCATGTTCTTTTATTTGATTGTATATACTAGTTTATCTTTATACGAGCAGTGTTGTTCATATTATTTTGATGGTATTTGATTTATTATTAAGTCTATCACTCCTTAATAATAAGCACTTGATGTAGATAGGCACACGAACCCACTACGATAAAAAAAAAAAAACAAACTCTCATACAACAAAAAATTTCTAACTATTTTAAATGTTCAAATTATTGATCATAACAAGTAAATAATAAGATCTTAGATCCTAACAAATGAATCTAAAAGGACCAAATTGATACTACATCCAATCTTCATATTGCATTTGTTCTAGCATATTCCTAAAACTCAATCTTTATATAACACAGTTCCTGGTAGTCAAAAAAATTACTTGCTAATTGATGCACATGTAGATCAGTCGGTATCCAGTTTTGGATTAATTTTGAGAGCGTGCATTATCTTTTGGCTCTACCTTTTTCTGATTTAATGAGTGGCATATTTAAGTGTATAACCTAGAATACAATATTTTAAATTCAAGCAATCAAATGATTGGCCATACGATTATCCCTTTATTATTTTTAGCAGAGGGAGGGTGTCTCCTTTGATTATAGTGTACATTTGTCTAAATATCTCAAGTATAGAATTAACACAACTTAAACTTGCTACCTAAAAAATAACTACCTCTTTTTATACAATTATCATTTTTCTTGTTTCATGTTTTTAATAACTTTGTTTTGTTTTGCATATATTTTTTCCACTAAATAGAGAAACACTCCTTACTTATGTTGTCTACATCGATGTTTGTTATATACCCTAAAAAGGTTTGCTTTCTTGTGTTATAATTACAATGTTGTGGTACCTCTAAAGTGTGACTTCGAATCTTCCCTTATTAGTAATAGCAATAGGATAAGAATCCCTTTTGGTTTGTGGTAAGGTGAGGGCCAACAAGAACTACAATTGTAAATATTCAAAACATTATGCAACTTACCTTACTTTCTCTTCCAAGTGTAAGGGCTATATAGCACAAAGAAAGGTCGAATTAGTTTGCAACCTTCTGTCCTAAATTAAGATATTGCAAAATAAAGGTTTGTGGTAAAATGGGTTTTGAAATTGTATTTATATATGCTTCTTGGGTCGTTAAGATTAAAAGGGCACTCTTGGGTTCGAACATATTGCTTATAAGATTTGTTGTAACCTACTATGATTTAATTTTAATCACTTTTCAAAATCACAATCTAGCTTTTATTGAATTTTATAATATTTTAGATACCTTTCACATTCACAATTGGATGACTTTCATCTTCAACAGTAATCTTTAATTAATTATTTATTTATTTTATGTATTAAGTTAATTATAGATTTTC
>JANIHY010000003.1:28023413-28039447 GCA_027479065.1 Erythroxylum brevipes
TAGAATAGAAGACTTACAGATGATGATGGACAGAAGGAGCAGAAGCTTGAAGTATATTTGCCTAGCTATACATGTATAGAATAGAAGACTTACAGATGATGATGGACAGAAGGAGCAGAAGCTTGAAGTATATTTGCCTAGATATACATGTATAGAATAGAAGACTTACAGATGATGATGGATGATAATAATAAATATGATGGAAGATCTATACTTGATAATATAGATGGATTACCACATGAAACCTTTAGAGATATAGATGAAGGTATAAATAGTTGTGCAGAAGTTAGTAATTTTCTAAACATTGAGGCTATGAAGTTTTTTATGTTGGTAGAGGATGGAAAATATAATTTATATCCTAATTGACAAAGTTTTTTCTGAACTTTCCTTCACCGTTTAACTATATATTTTTAAGTTTACCCATAGAATTAGTAATGCAACTATACTAATCTCATGGGGATAATTAAAGGGGCATTTCCTAATATAAAGGTTCCTGAATCTTCTAATGCAACAAAGAAACTTGTGAAGGATTTAGGACTTCGCTATAAAAAGTCACATTTATTTCCTAGTAATTGTATTATGTTTTAGGGGAATGATGAGAAAGCAATCAGTTGTGAAGTATATGGTGTATGTAGGTGGAAAAGTTATAGGAGTGAAAATAGTAGAGGTCACTGTATAACCTCAAATATAAAGCAAATTCTAGCAAAGGGGTTTAGATATCTTCTATTAAAATCAAGGTTGCAAAATCTTTACATGTTTCCATAATTAGCTACATTTGTGAAATGACATGATAAGGGGAATTTTTTTTTGGCCAAAATAAGGGGAATTCTACGTATGGTAATTTAAGGCATTCTACTACTGGCCAAGTTTAGAAAGACTTCAACCAATTATATCCTAATTTTTCTTGAGATCCTCATAATGTCATATTAGCTCTTGCCAATGATGGATTTAATCCTTTTTGCACAATGAGTGAAAATTTTAATTATAAATGGCATATAATTTTAGTAAACTATATTTTAACACCATAGAGAGGTTTGAAATCCTAAATTTTGACATTGTCTTCAATTATACCTAGCTTGACTTTTCCTGAAAAAGATATCGATTTTTTTGTAGCCAATAACTAAAGAGTTAGTAGAGTTGTCGGAGTTTTGGGTAGAGACATTTAATGCTTCAACTAATCATTCATTTAAGTGTAGCGTTGTTATGTACAATTAGTAACTTTCAAGGATGTGCAATCTTATTTGGATAGAGTACACAGAGAAAGTTAACATAACCTAATTGTAATTGTGAAACTTTTTGTTAATATTTAAAACATAGTTAAAAAAACCTTGTTATCTCAATCATTAGAGATTTTTAGATAGAAACCATCCTTGGAGGCACAATAAGAGATCATTCAATGGTGATATAGAGTGTTGAGAATCATCAATTCCTTTTGTCATGATTTGATGTGTTAGAGCTTATTAATAGGTATCATAATTTTTTAGGAAGGAAAATAAGTAAAAAAACCAAGAGATAATCCTTGGAGGAAAAGATATATATTTTTTGAATTGCCTTACTAGAACCATAGTGGCTGCCAATATAATCTTGATGTGATCCATATCGAGAAAAAAAGTGATAATGTGATAATGTTCTTAGAACTTTATAGGAGATATTGGGCAAGTCAAAAGATCATCTTAATCCATGATTTGATTTAAAAGAAATGGGGACTATAAAAGATTTGTAGTCAATCAGAGTATATGATTGTTATGTGTCACTAATTCGGACTTGCTTTTACTTGATCCCAGAAGAGAAAGAAAACTTCTATTTTTTTTAAGAATCTGAAACTACTACAAAGTTGTGTATAAAATATTACATGATATTTGATTTTATTAAGAGAAAAATATCATGGTACAAAATTCATGATGCTCATATTATTATACAACACTTACACCAATTTACTGTTATGAAAGCAATACTAGGAAAATTTGTTGTTCCTTTTTAGTAGGATGGGTGCTGTTTTCAAAAGGGTATATAGTAAAGTCTTCAAGCCATGGGATCTTCTATAAAAGAAAATTTGTGAAAGTTTTATGTCAACTTGAAACAATATTTCTATCTTTTTTTAACATCAGGTCCATTTGCCTATTCATTTACCAAAACAAATCAAATATATTAGACTAGTGCATTATTACTCTATGTATTTTATTAAGAGGCATTTGGGTAAGTTAAAAAGATTTGTTTGTAATAAAAGCTAGCTAAAAGGGTCTATAGCTAAAAGATACTTAGCCAAAGAGTATGCAAATTTTCATCATATTTATATGCATCATGAGGTAAGAAAAAATATAATAGGTATATGGAAAATGATGACAATACAAATCTTGTTGAAGTATCACCTTCATTTTTTTTCCAAAATGTAGATATCCTGATGGAGGGAAAGGGCAAAAGAAAGGCAAAAAAAGTCAATTTAGACTTAAATACATTACATCAAGCTCATCAATATATTATATTTAATTCAAATGACAAAAAAGTTGAGATGTACATTAGGTAAGGTACAACTATTTTGTTTATCCATATCACGATCAATTTTTTATTCTCATCATAATAATTAACATATATCATTCTTTGTAGGGAGCATTACAATTTGAAATAGAAAATTGATAAAAGAAGTTAATAGGCAAGGGTACAAGATCATTTCAAAGAATTTTCCCTTTGGTTTTAGAATAAGAAGATATCTTGTAATAACTCATTAAATCATATTTGTTGGTTATCCAAAGGCCTTAACAGTGTGGCAAAGAAGCATTCTGGTTATGTTATTAATGGATACAATTTTATGACTAAAGATGTAAGAGTCAAAATAATGGAGTTTCTTTAACAACATTAATTCCAAGTTTTGCAAGTTATAGAGACCAAAATCCAACTCTTAGAAATGTGAATTACTATGGTACAATAGAACAAATTATTGAAGTAGATTACTAGGGATCATTCAGTGTAGTGTTGTTCAAGTATTTTTTGTATCAAGAGGGGAAAGATGATTGTAAGCTTAATCGAGTAAACTTAAAAAAGTTGTTTTACATAGAGGACCCTTTTGTATTGGCCAACTAAGTACATCAACTGTTTTATGTAGTTGATTGTCTTAAGGAAGGTTGTCATTATGTAGATAAGAAAGTACCTAGGCATTCATTTGATGTATCTTTGGATGACAATGAAAATGTTGAAGAAACATATTAGGGAAAACTAAATGACTATGTCAATGATTTCTTTAAAAATGATAGTGATATGGATCCTAATTGGTCTAAAGAGGATTTAATTATAGACACAATTAACATACCTCCAAATATCTTAAATATCGGAATAGAAAATGATGATGATGAAGAAGATTCAGAATTTGATGACACGGATTGGTATTAGATGAATATTGATCAATAATTTGTTATAGAAAGTCTTTAGCAATTTTTTTATTAAAAATTTTAATTTTCTTTACTATATGTTTTAATAAACTTTATTAATATAACAATTTTTTTTGTAGGTCTTTATAATGAAAAAAGTGAAGAAGCAAACAAATGGAACCAAGTTCATTACAATAAGGCCTGTGTCAAACTTTTTAAGAAAGCAATAGAAGAAGACCATATGGGGAGTAAGAGTATTTGGGTGATAGTGAAGAGCAATACCAAATCACTAAAGAAAACATACCAGTAATAATATCCAACTATTTTCCATGAAAATATATAAGTTTTCTCATTTATTTTAGCATACATATGTGTGATTATTCTACTGTTAAATTTGGTTTACATATAGTTTCCATAGAAATATTTATTTATATTCTTCTTTGTATTATGAATGTAACTTTTGCTAATTATTAATATAGATAAATAAACTTATAATTTGTTATTTTCCATTATATGGTTTTAACACTCACATATTTAATAAAAAGAGAAGGACCAATCCTCTAATAAGAATGGCATACCATAACCTTTATGTCCTTTAGGTAGTGATATTAACTTTTTAAGGAAGAAAAAATAAAAGAAATTTGTTAAGAAACAACCACAAGTGGCATATGTAAGTGCAGAGGATGAGCCATATGAAAATGTAGTTGAAGGAAAAGTAGTGGAACAGATTGGTCAAAAAGAGCTTACTTTGATAAAATGGCAAGAGCTACTAAATAAAATTATGTAACAATAATTATAACCACATGAAAATGTAGTAGAAGGCTAAGCTTCTAATATTCCCATAAAAGTGATTGCAATACAAGAAAATGGAAATGATATAAACATAGATGTGACAAAAATTGCTACTATTTAATACAAAGGTGATCATATATTATATTATCATTTAAATGATTTCGCTAATTTATTCTAACTTGAATAATTTTTTTCAATATATAATTTGTAAAGAAGTGAGAGGTCCAACATTGCTTAAGGACGTTAATGCAAGAATTGTGGAAAATACTTAAAGAAAAAAGATTTATGGAATAATGCAAACTAATTTTATTTAATGCTCTTAATTAGGTAGTTGGTCTTGATGAGAAGACATTAACTGAATTAACACTTTTCTTAGGCATTGTGGCTCTTAAACAAAATCTTGCACTTGTAAATCATGTCAATTAGTGTAAGATTCTTAAATAACCTATTTAGGAATATGTAAATGTAAGAAATCATTATATTAATACTTCTTTCTGTTTGATTATGATATTTAAATGAACATTTATTTCATTACAGAAGAGGCATATTATACTAATAAAAGGTAAAGAATGGACTTCAAAGACTATTGGAAATGCATGGAGAAGTTACAAGTCTATAATAAAGCAAAAGCATTTTAAACAATAGGTGACAATTGCAGAAGAATTGTCAATAATCCCAACTATATAAGAAAAGAAGTCTTTGAGGAGCTCATTTCTCATTGGAACCACCCAAAACTAAAAATACGACATTTGTTAGTACTTTTTACAAATTAGTTTCATGACATCTAAGTAATATAATGTTTCAATAAGTAGCAAATTGTTGAAATAATTATTCATATAAGAAAACAAAGAATTGAAATGGACACAGCTGGTCCTAAGAGTTTTACAAGTATTTATGCTAAATTGGTAAGTTCTTTAATAAGTTATAATCTATCAACTTATTTCAAAATTCTAATTAACAATTGTTTCTATGGATAGAAAAATAAAAGAGAGGATAAAATTCCACTCTCTAATACAGAAAAGTATCTTCCAATTTATATAAAAAATCTTGTAAAAGTGTATCTTGTAAAAGTGTATAAGTAAGCAACTGTAGCTATAAGAGAGAAAACTGTGAGTAGTGTTTGTAACAATTTTTTATATCAATTCTATTTTAATTGAGATACCTATATTCATTACTCATTGTGTGTTTTTGATCTTATTGTGTTTTGTGCTATTCATATCACTTATATGTCATTTCATTTATTTTTTATTATTAATATGTTCTTCTTATCAAAATGATTTATTTCTAGAATGATTGTAATTCTAGTAGGTTTCTTTAATATTATATAAGATGTTTGCATTTATTAGTGCGATTGCAAATATCTTTGCTTCTTGTTTGAAATATAGGTGTTGTCATTATGCTTTGTAACCCCCATAAACTAGAAATTACATTAGATAGGGTCAATTTGATTAAAGAAGTAACTCAAAACTTTTCTTTTATAGAGTCACATTGAGGAATTGCAAAAAGAAAATGATTATCAAAAGCTTGATGAATTTGTGGTTAATATGGGAGTGATAAGGCCCGGATGTAATAAACTATTTAGAAGGGGTGTGAAATTATCTAGCATGAAAGGATATAATATGGTGAGTGAGGCTTTGTATAAAGTTCCTAATGAGTGTCTACAATTCACTAAGATTGTATTAGAAGAAGAGATGAACTAGAAAGTAGAAGTTTAAAAGGACTGAATGAGCAAGGAGCTAGAATAAGAGAAAGTTAACTCTTGGAAATCAAAAGACAACTAGAATGTGATAAATTAAATAGAGAAGAAATGATGGACAAATGTTCTCTCTCATTTAATCTCAATTTGGGCAAGCTAACACTACTAAAATAGACACGCCTTTTAAATTTATTAAACCTAGTCAATCACAAAGGGAATATTCTATTATTTTAAATTGTATATCTCAACACAAAATATATTAGGTGGAAAAGTTCCTCAATTCACTGTTGTTATACATCATTTTGTTGTCTTTTCTATTAAGGTTAGTTGCTTACTTTCTAATTTTCAAATTTAATGAACCTAATATGGACTAAAATGTCCATGAATTTTGAATTTGTTTATAAAAGGAATTGAATCATTTTGTTATTAGTTTTTGAACTACTTAATTTTCTGAATTAATTGTAAGTCATAATAAAGTAATTACAGTTTTGTTTTTTAGATATATCAACATGTTTATGAGGATATCAGTTTTAGAATAATTCTAATTTACTTATTTTTTGTAGGATGGTGATGATTAGGATTGGATAAGGAAGTACATGGTGAAGGATCTTAGAGTGCTTGTACATATTGGTTTTGTTATGTTTTTTTGGTTAATAGAATTATATTTTATATGGACTAGAGGAAGATAATATATGTGCATATTTTATCTATTGATTTTTGGTTATTGTAGTTTAGATATGTTATAGTTTGAATTCACATATAGACTATATGATAGCATATATAAATGCATTTTTTTGGTTATTGACATTTGGAAGTACACATTTAAGGAAATACATTAATGTATGTATGGCAACGTTTAACACTATGGGTTATTATCTCAATAAACATTAATGTATGGATGGATGTTGTTTATTCAATAAAAAAACATGTTATTACTAATAAAAAAATAAACTATTGCTTTTGTTGTTAGATATTATTGATTGAAAAATACTTTATTACCTTTTAAAAACTCAAAATGGTGCTATATTTATTTAGGATTATTGTTGTAGTTTGTAATTGTTCTGTTGCTTTAGTTAAACCTTGAAGCAACATTTCTCATTTTGCTATGTAATTAAGAAATTTTTTTGCCTTGTACTTATAGCAACGTTGCTTTATTTAACAATATAAATTATGTTGAGTTAATGAAAAGGCAACAATAATTACACTTTTACTACACTTTTCTCTGTTACTTAATGTGTTTTTTTTTGTTTTAGTAACTTGAACCTAATTAATCATTCTATAGGAACTTATTCTATATTTTCATTCAATGCAGATTCATTTGATTTACATTTCAGTGGAATTTAGCTAGTGAGGGACATTTCAGTTGGTGGCCAACTTTATTTACATATTTATATGAATTTCATTTATAATAATTATCTCTTTGATCTAGCTGAATGTATTCAAGCACAAAGTTTGAATGTTTTGACTTTCATTTTTGGAACATCCTTAGATTTCTCTCTCTTTAAATTGCAAATGTTTCATAACTTTACCCTTTTATGTCCAAAGTTTTTAAGCCTTAACTTTTTTTCCAGCCAAAATATAAGTTTGCATTTTATTTACTTCTCAAAGTTTGAATAAATTCACCTTAATTTAAATATCCATCACATTCTTATTAACCAAAACAGACCATAAGTTTAAGAAAAGGAAAAAATAATAGGGTTAATAAAATGGCAGTTAACAAGGAAAGTTCGAATGAGCCAAAAAAAAGAAAACTTTACTTAAGCTCAAATAATAAAATTACCCACCATAAGATTGAAAATGATGTAAGAATTGTATTGATGAAAGATTGTTTGTTGCGTATACACTGTTCTCAATTTATACAGATTATGTACACTGACAGCTTATTCGTATCAAATAAATTTGTTACAACAGAATTTGTTATTGCCGTGCGTGACTTTCTAGAATCTTCAGTTTATGCTCTTCTGTGTATGGGTGTATGATAGCTTGTGTTGGACCTCCTTGTGTTGGGCTCTTATTTTGATTTGGTAGACTTGAATTATTAAGCACAGAGAGCCCATTCCCTTTTTCAACCTCATCACTCTTCGAGATTCTTCTCTTAACAAAGATCAGTACCTAAAAGAAGTGCAACTTATAAACTAATTATTAGATCAACATCATCTATTGATAGACCATTAACAAAGAATTTCTCTAACCAATTCAAAGCTAATCCACATCGCTATTATCATAAGCCCTATATAAGTTCAACAAATAAAATAAGGTGCAAGATTAAGGAAAATGGCTAGAAAGAAATCAAGTATAAAAGGAAACAACGGGACTTCTGAATCCTAATCTAAATAATCATCCTAAACTACTACACTAACACAATTTTGTATAAGTCAAAGTTGCCATTTCTTACTCATACCAATAAATTAGGAGTTAATATGACTTTTGTAATGTATACATGTACTCAAATACATTGTCTAGCTTTTTAATGCTTTCACAACGCTTTAGGATGCTAATGATTATTCCTATGACCTAATTATGATATATTTATACCTGAAACTAATTCAAATAGTTGTTTTACATAATTATTCATTATAATAACTAGTTTTCTGGCACATTTGATTAGCTAATCTCTTACCTTTAGCCAATTTATATATATTCAGTTTTGGTTAGTCAGTCCCTTAGACAAATATATTACACTCATTATATAAAATTTTTATTTCTACGTGTGGCTAGCATATACAAGCCCTCATGCTATCTAAAATCCTACATAATTTAACTTTAAAGAATATTTTGAACCATTAATTTTCAATACTTTAAAGTTTTAAAAGTATTTAAAACCTAAATTTGAAAAAAATTGACCTAAAATCATTTCAAATTTTTTTAACCCCCAAATTAGAGCTGTCAAGGTAGATAAAAGCTTAATTACATATTGAAATTATCACCTTTTAATAAGCTAAGTATATTGCAACTTCTATGAATTATTAATATATTTCATATCCCTAAATTTTGCTTTGAAAGTGCCAAGATGTAATCTGATTTTCTGCATAAGTTTATTATGGAAAGTCTCTTTGTTCTTCTCTATATCATGAAAAATTATTTTGTTGCTTTCATCCTAAATAGTTTTCACAATGAATGACAATATGACATAAAAGCACCACCTTTTAGTATTGCTTTCAGACAAAGTGTCATCACCACCTCACCAGACAAAGTGTCCTCACTAGATGACACATCATCACTAGACAATACGTTATCACCAGATGATACGTCTTCATTAAACGAAGCGTCCTCACCAGACAATAAGTCCTATACTCCTGAGTAACTCCACTTATATGGACTATAACTTTTGACTCCGATATCCAAAAATTGCATACTTTATAGCGTTGGAAAGCTAGAAAGACAAGCTACAACTTTCATGAAGACAACTTGTCAAATTCATCCTAAATCATTCCAGATTTTGTCCTAAAGTCAGAACACGAATTTTTCCCTTATGGAAGACTTGAAATTTTGCACTATGCAAACTTGAAATGTCCTGAGCATAACCATTCAGCTACCAAAATGATTTCATTAAACTCTCAAATCTCAACTCATTCGTCTCATCCCTTTAACTATATCTGATAAGTCATAATACCTATCTTCCTTTCCGTGACATCTCACCTATGCATACATATATATTTCAATGATTTATGTTCCAAAATCATCAACTCAAGTTGATTACTTCTTCATGTATGTCTAATTTCAACTCATAGCATTAATGCACCATTCACATTTCATTAATATCAAAAGAATAAAGTTTTACAAATCTTTAATGACATTCCAAACCACATTACATCATTGTCTCAAAATCCCAAATTACAGAAGGTCCTTAAACAAACAAACTTGTTGCTTTCCCAAAACCAACTCAAAATACAAAATAAGAAAATTTTGAAAAATTCACTTAGGCTCTTAATCACTTAATCTCTTAGCTTATTACCTAAAGATGAGATAAAAAGGGGTGAGCTTAAAAGCTCATGGGTAACAATTTATAATGGAAAAATAAGCAACACCCTTGAAAACATTTACTTGTCAGTAGAAAAATTTTCTTTGAGTTCATAAAACACAAGTTTCTCAAATTCTTATCATATAGTCAAATAGTCAAACTGCAAAACATGAATGCATCAAACTTGTTCACATATCATAAGCACATAAGCACATCAGAATAGTTTGGGTGAATCCAAAACAAAACGTACTACGCATTTCCCCTAAAGGTCCTGTGTAGTCGTGAACAGAACGTAATAACGCAATCTCACATAATTGTTTTGTGTAGCCGTGAACTTATAGGAGTCCATGAAGGAACTCCATGCTACTAGCTAGCAGGCTGGAGAAGCCTTTTGTCGAAGTACACTTGACTTAACTTAGGGGACCATCACAAACCCACATAACATGTAATTCATGACTTGTAAACAAATTACCTAAAATGGAACTTTTCTGAATCTTGACTTTTTATAGACATAAGATATTTTGAAAACATTTCCAAAAACATGATTTCATAAACATGTATCTTTTCACAAAAATTCATTTTCAAAATCTTTTCACATATCAACACAATTCATATATCAAACATATAGTAGATTTTCAATTCATTCAAGAAGCGATAGATGCAACACTTATTGTTGGACAACCCACCCTTGTGATTCATGAGCCAGACGTCCTAAGTGACATCTGAATGTGTATCCCACAAGGCTGGCGTGCCCCCACCAAGACAAACTTCAAGACAACTTACTTTTACTATTTCCTGAATAGATGTGGCTCTATGCCTCTGGTTTATTTAGAGATAAGACCCGACTCATTTGGAGATCCTATAATAAAGATATGGCTGAAATAATTGAACAGGGTTTTGACCTCAATCATATCGCACCTACCTTGAGGCAATTAGCATAACTGTCATTAGGGATATCGAATTAAGATCATCTTAGGACGATTTCAAAGAGGAATTTGAGATCTACAACTTTGAAGAAGACCTTGAGGTTAGATTTTATCACCAAGAGGTTCAAAGTGGACCAGAAGATAGGTACAGATGAAACCAAATGAAAAAGCAGACGAATGGGAAAAAACAAATGAATTGAAAAAGTTACCATAACTTTCCCTAAAGATATTGGAATTGTGTGTTCTTCATATGGTTCAAAAGAGGACTTCAAGATCTACAACTTTCATGAAGACCTTAAAGACATATTCTATCTTATGAAGGGTAAAAAATGGATTAGAATATAGGTACAAATGAGATCAAATGAAAAAGCAAACTAATGAAAAAAGATAGACGAATTGGAAAAATTGCCAGAACTTTCCCTACAAATATCGGAATTATGTGTTCTTCATATGTTTCTAAAGAGAACTTCAAGATCTACAACTTTTATGAAGACCTCAAAGACAGATTCTATCTTCTAAAGGGTCAAAATGCAGCAGAAGATAGAAAATAGCAAAAGACAAATGACACATCATCACAGACAACACGTCATCACAGAAGAAACAAAACACAGACAAAACGTCATCAAAGAGGATATGTTATCACAGACGACATGTCATCACAGATAACACGTCATTACAGAAGACACATCATCACAGAGGAAACAAAACACAGATGACACGTCATCACATCAGAAACAAAACGCAGACGACACGTCATCACAGAAGAAGCAAAACATAAAAGAAGTAAAATGTAAAAGATACATCTTCCCTTATAAGGACCATAACTTTCAACTCAGATGTCCAAAAAATTTATATTATATATCGTTAGAAAGATAAAAGAAAGACTTACAACTTTCTAGAAGACACATTTGTCTAAATCAGCCTAGATTAATCCAAAATTTCCCCCAAAGTTAGAATATAAATTTTTCCCTTATGAAAACTTTAAAAAAAAGGCAACGCACAAACTTGAGAGAGTTATAGGCAAAAATGCAAACGTATCTCATTTGCAGCAAAAGATAAAATTTTTATAAAGCTTTAGTGGGCATTTCAAGCAGCGAATACATTAATACATCAAAATCTCAAAATACAAAAGATACATGAACCATGATTTGCTCAAAATGTAACTAAAGCCTTGCTTTACAAAACTTTCTTTAAATACAAAATAACCAAAACTAGGAGTGTTGCCTTGCCTTGCTCATCACCTAAATGTGTGGGAGGAGATTAGGAGGGTGAGCTTAAAGCTCGTGGATAACAATTTTATAGTTTGTAACAAATAAAAATATTTATAAGCCATTTTCAATGCAGAAATTCATGTCTATGTAAATCATGAATGCATCACTCATATCAACTTGTCATGAACACATAAACAAATCAAATGGTTTGGTTAAGTCCAAAACATGACGTACTACACATTTCCAATATAATGGTCCTGTGTAGTCGTGAATTCTTGAGGGAATCCTTGAGAAAATTCCATGCTACTAGCGGGCAGGTGGGAGAAGCCTATACTTGGGTCAACGTGCACGTGACAGTTCTTGAGGGACTACCACAAACCCATATAATACATAAATTTCAAAATCTTATAAGCTTAATGCCCAAAATGGCACATTCTCTTGAAAACTTACTTTTTACATGCTTGTTATACCTTAAAAACCATTTCTAAAAGTATGGTTTCATAATCATTCATCATTTCAAAGAATCATTTTAAAAACAAATTTTCATAAATCATCACACAAATTATGTATAAACATGTAGCACAATCTTGTAGCATTTAAAAACATTAAATGCACATGAATGAGGTAGTTGCAAATTATTTACTGTCATTTCTTGACAGAAAACTTTTATTGGCTTATTTATTAACTATAAAAGTGAGTCCTTGATTATGGCTTGTTCAAATATGTTTCTCCTCTTGCTCCTCTTGTCCTTCTTGATTTCTTTTTTAACATAAATACAATTCCCTAATCAATAGGAATTTCCAAAATGAGAACCCAAAGAAACTAATGTATAAATTGATCCCAGAACATTTAAACCCATACATTTATTAAGCTCTTGAAACCAAAACCCTTCTAAAAATCCAAAGCCTTAAAATGATCTTACCACAAATCTTCACCAAATGAAGAAATGCTTGGTTCAAAAGAAAACTCTTATCTTCCTCTACCTTTTTCCCTTCTTGTACAACACCTAAATCTCTCTAGAAGGCTTACAAAACATGAAACCCTAGCTCAACTCTCTTCTTTCCTCTCAACCATCAAAACCTCTCTTCTTCCTCTCTTTGGTTTTGTTATTTCACTTCTTCCTTTCCCATTTTCGTTTTTTCCCCTTTTTAGGAAGAAGACAACACTTCCTTCTCCCCATTTTACCCTTAATGATTGAGAAAAGTCCACCTTGCCCTTCCTTTAATGCCTTATGGTTTTTAAACTTAAGTAACTTGCCAATATTGGCCTTACACTCCTCCATTACTTTAATAATTCAATGCCCTTAACCTATGCCATATTATCTTACCCATATTAACATACTAATTAATTCCAACATAAATTAATCTAGCAAGACCCCAAAATTAATCTAATCATGCTTATTTTAAAAAAATTCAGGTGCTAACATTTCTCCCCTTCTTAAAAGAATTTCATCCCCGAAATTCTTACTTGAGTCATTGAAGTGATGTGGATACTTTTTCCTCATGACCTCCAAGAGCTCCCATGTGGCCTCTTCCAAGGAATGGTTTCTACACAGAACTTTGATCAGTTGAACAGTCTTGTTCCTGATGACCTTTTCCTTGGTGTCTAAGATCTCCACTGGAATCTGTTCATAACTCAGATCATCTTTCAACTAAACCTTAGTGGCCTGAATGACGTGGGAGGGATCTAATCTATATCTCCTCAACATGAAAACATGAAAAATATCATGAATCTGTGATAATTCTGGTGGCAACACCAACCTATAGGCTAACAATCGAATCCTCTCAAGAATCTAGTAAGGACCCACATATCTTAGACTTAGCTTATCTTTCTTGCCAAATCTCATGACTCCTTTCTAAGGAGATGTCTTAAAGAAGACCTTCTCACCGACTTCATACTTCATCTCCTTTCGGTGTGTGTCAGCATAACTTTTCATTAGATCATATGTTGCCTTAAGTCGTTGCTTAACTAAGTTGACCTTGTCTACTGTCATTTGAAGTAACTTTGGCCCTATCAGTTTCCTTTCTCCTTCTTCATCCCAACATATCAAAGTTCTACATCTCCTTCCATACATTGTTTCATATGGAGCCATCTGAATGCTCAAATGGTACGAATTATTATAAGCAAATTTGACCAATGGCAAATGCTCGTCCTAAGCTCCTTTGAAATCTATCACACATGCCCTAAGCATTCCCTCAAAAGTTCAAATAGTCATCTCAGATTGTCCAGCTGTCTGGAGGTAAAAAGCAGTGCTAAAATTTAACTTGCTTCCTAGAGCCTCTTGTATGCTTTCCCAAAATCTTGAACTGAATCAAGGATCTCTGTCAGAAACTATAGAATCCGGAATCCCAAGTAGTCTCACTATCTCATCAATATACTTCTTTGCTAGTACATCTAGAGAATCAGTCTGTTTAATCGCCAAAAAATGTATTGATTTTGTCAACTGATCTACAACGACCCATATAGCATCATGCTTCCTACTGGTCTTGGGCAAACCCATCAAAAAATCTATGGTCAGTCTTTGCCACTTCCATTCAGAAATGGACAATAGTCTTAACTTGTTTGAAGGTGCATGGTGTTCAACTTTAACTTGCTGACACACTAGACACTTACTCACATATTCCACTACATCTATCTTCATGACTTTCCACCAGAAATGCTTCTTCAGATCTTTGTACATCCTAATGCTACCTGGGTGCATGGTATAAGGTGCATTATATGCCTCATCAAATATCTCATCCTTTACTTTCTTGACATTTGGGATACAAAGTCTATTCCTTACGACTATAAGTCCATCTTCCCTCACTACCACTTCAGATTTCTTTCCATTTAGACTTTCCTCTTGGAGCTTACTCAATTATGCATCCTATGCTTGTAACTCTTTAACTTTCTCTCTGAGTATCGATCTCACTCTGAAAGTAGCAACAATACATTCAGGTTTCCTCCTATTTCAAACTTATCCTAAGCTTAGCCATCTCTTCCAATAGCAGCAGATAAACTGTTTGAACATGAGCTATAGAAGATTTCCTATTTCAACATCCATCACTACATTTGCCTTCCCTAGATTGTACTCAATCAACAAATCATAATCCTTAAACAACTCAATCCACCTTCTCTGTCTCAAATTTAACTCTTTTTTGGCTCAACAAGTACTTAAGACTTTTATGATCAGTGAAAATCTTCGTTTGAACCCCATACAGATAATGTCTTCAAATCTTTAGGGCAAAAACTATTATTGCTAACTCCAGATCATGGGTCGAGTAATTCAGTTCATAAGACTTTAGCTGTTGTGAGGCGTAAGGTATTATCTTGTCTTCTTGCATCAACACGTAATCTAAACCCTTTCTCTAAGCATTATTATATACTGTATACTGTATACTGTATAACCCTTATCTCCCATAGGCAGGGTCAAGATTGACATGCTGGTCAAGTTGTGCTTAAGCTCCTCAAAGCTCTTCTAACATCCTTCACTCCATATAAACTTCTTATTCTTCCTTAATAACTTAGTCATTGGAGCAGCTATTATAGAGAATCCCTCAACGAATCTCCTACAATATCCTGCCAAACCTAAGAAACTCCTCACCTTTATTACTGTCTAGGGTGCATGCCAATTTACCACTACTTCAACCTTCCTCGGATCAACATGTGCCTCATCCTTACAAATCACATGTCCAAGAAATATCACTTCATGAAGCCAAAACTCACATTTGTTAAATTTTACATAAAGTTCCCTCTCCCTCAATGTCTGCAAAACAATCCTGAGATGCTCCTCATATTCCCCTTCACTCTTGGAATATACTAGAATGTCATCGATAACCACTATGACAAACTGATCTAGATATTCCTCAAAGACCCTATTCATAAGATCTATAAAAGCAGCTAGAGCATTGGTCAATCAAAAAGGTATGACTAAAAACTCATAATGTCCATACCGTATCCTGAAGACTATCTTGAAGTGAATCACACGTTAATACAACACTTAGAAAACGATATTAGAATGCACGAGAAAGGGGGTTGAATTGTGTATTCCCCTTTTTGTAATACTTTTCAGAACTATTTGTTAGAAATAAAATTCTTTACCGAATT